>VUYV01000068.1:582245-673220 GCA_008711295.1 Anarhynchus alexandrinus
TTTTTTTTTTTTTTTCTTATATTGTTACCAGTAATATTTTTTTGGGTACTCTGGATTACTCTCTGGAAGAACCTTCTGTGATGTTAATTAGAGGGGAATAGTCTGCTAAGCTTCAAGATAGAAACAGTTAATACCCCTTACTATTTAACAGTGCTTTAGTGTACCGTTATGTTGGTAATGTCACCACAGAGCTGGTGGGTATGGTTAAATAGTAACATACTGGTTTTAATTTAGCTTTGCAGGTGGTTTCAAGTGAATGACAGATGCTTCAGAAAGTCTGTAGCCTCTGATTTTGGACATCAAGAGATATCATCATTATGTCAGTATGTACACAGTCTTGTGGGAGAGTACCTTAAGACACCAGCATCTGAAAGTAAGTTAAATGTTTATTAATGTAAAAAGATTTTGAAGATAATTTAGACAATCCTTTGGATTTTAGAAGAGCTGGTTGCTTATTTATATTATACCTTTTCAAGTTCTAACTAATTTGTGGTATTCATGACTCTTAAGTCTGAACTTTATTTTCTAATTCCAGTTTTCTTTCATAAAACACAGTCCTGCAGTATTAATTGAAAGTTAAGCCTGAATGTTCAGTTGTAATGCTGCACTGATGTTTGTCCATTAGATTTCTTTCATTACTTTTTTGGTGGTGTGTGAAAATGCTGGAGTATGGGGGCAGAGCAGAAGGGAATGTGAATAGTTACAGATTCTGTAGCCTTTCTCAGCAGAGTTTTGCAAAATCACTGAGCATATTTGTGGAGAGAGATGCCATTTAGTAATGCAGCTTGGCAGCTCGTTAAACACCTTCCTGCATAGTGATGTTCTTTTGATCTTGGACCACTTGCAGTAGATGAGCTGCCACATGTTATAACCAAGGAAGGTTAATTTTAGTTAGGGGTTTTTTTATTTCCTTTTGACAGAATAGTGTTAGTTCTTCCTATAACTTTCAGCTGGTCAAAATCACAGCTGATCTTTCTGACAAAGCATAATGAAATTATGTTCTTGGTTAACTTCATTTGAATATACTAATATATTTTTAAAAGCAATAGATAAGTCTGGGAGCTACTTCATAATATAACACATTGCCTAAAATTGATTTAAGCATAGAGATCAATGAGATTACCCTCTTTGAGGTGTAAAGAAAAAGCAATTGTGTTTAGTTTATATCTAGATAAAAGAATGCAAAAAAAAGTAGTAATATTTCTGTTAGCATTAATTGTTGTTTTACTACTAATTTATTTTAATAAGTTATAAACACAAAAGTTTTAAAAATTAACATGAAGGGTTTTTTTAAATACTATGGAAACCTTAAATATCTTTAATCAGGAGAAAATTGCTTTATGCCTGACTGGTTTGAAGCTAAGCTTGTCGCAACAATGATTGTGTTGGCTGCAGACGTGGAGCAAATGAGGAATAAGTACAGGTAAGTATGAAATACGTTATTTTACGTTTCTCTCTTTTCAACCCCCTCACTCCTGAAGGATCTGGATCAAGCCTGATCAAGTCAGGAAGTTGTCCATGTTTCTCTGTAGGCTTTCAGTCAGCCTGATCATGCCTTAGACCTCATCAAACTGTTGCTGCAAACATACTGGGTAACATTTCTAAAGATACTTACGTGACTTGGAAACATGTGTCCTCTATTTATTTCCATAAGTGACTTCAGCACTTAAGGCAGATACTCAGAAGAAGAATTTCTTTTTAATTTTTGTTTTTGTGTAGTGGAAAAAGCAACATAGAATGGATTGAACTAGAGGCTTTCTTGAACCCTCTTCTGGATGTCTTGATGAAACTTGGCAGTAATGCTTACATACCAACACTGAAAACTGATAAAAGCCTACAGCTTCTCTTGAAGTTATTGCAGACCCGTTCGTTAAAATGTTCCAATACGCAAGATGGTTAGTGATATCTTCAGTATACTGTGTCTTATATTAGTTATAGTCTAACTAAAACTAAGGTACTTACTGTTTTAAGGCTATATTGTCAAATTAATACTAGTCTAGAAATGGTAAATGTAAAAGTTGACAATCTGGCATATCTGTTATGAAATTGAGCTGTGGGTCTGATCCGACAGGGGCTCTTCTGAAGGTGTCCCAAGGACTGGGAATTGAGAATGTGGAAGACTTCTGAGTAAGCAATTGTTATCCATTAGGGTTAGATTAGCAGTTAGTTAAAATTTGGAGTGTGTGACCGTATTGCAAATATTCATAGGCCTATTCTTTGCCCATGTATGGATTCTGTAAATCGGTTAGATACTTCAGAAAGAAATTAGTACAGAAATGCAGCCTAACCTGCTTAGCTGTCACAGGTTCAGCCAGAACCTTCCCTGAGTGCATGAAGTGATTCTGCTAGACATACTGTTTTCTGAGTTGAGCGCTAAGTGGTTTTGTCTCAACTAACGCAGTTTAGACTGCAAGACAGGATGCCTCTGATTATTTCACAGTATTAGGCATGATTTCAGTAGGCATGCTTAAATGACTTGCCTTAATTTGACCTTAGTTAGAAGCAAGGAAGTTAAGAGGTACCCACTTAAGCACAAGTCTGCTGATCTGACTCTCTGGGAGTTTTTGCCCCACACAGATTGAGCGCTTTAACTTGTAGACCTTTCAGGAGAGTCTGAACAAAAGCTGTGGAGTCCTTACTGCTCCTTTTGTTAGAACTTGGTCAGTTTGTAACTAGGATAGACCTATATTTTTTTTTCCTGAGAGCAAATATTATTTTCATGAATTTGATGCTGAACTGGAACAAGAGGGATCTTGGCATTTGGTTTCTGCTTCCCCAGATTATTTGGGGATTTTTTTCAGTGTTTTTATAGCATGGAATACAAGAGTGGCTTTGGAGCAGGGGCCACAGATCTAGGCTCTTACATGAAAAAAAATATTTCAGGTTCTGCATACAGGTTTTGTTAAGATGTCTAAATGCAGCCCTGAAGTAAATGCTTACCCTCATTTTGAAAAGTGCTTTATACGTTCACCCCCCATTTGAATTTTAGCTGTTCGACTGAATTATTGAGCACTAATTATGCAGACTGTTAAAGTTCATGTTGTGGGGTGGTCTCTGACTGCTGGAGTGGATTCCTTCAGATGAAACTAAACTGGGAGACGTGCCCCAACTGCCAGTATGCATCCAGTCTACAGTGAGAGGCTAGAACAAGCTTGAAGCAGGTCCCTACAAAACACATGCGAGTGCATGTTAGATTTTTAGTATGAAGAATTTAACTCTCTACATAATATCCTTGTGTGCCTTATTTCCTTTTGTGTTTGCTAAAGTAGATGTAATTGATTGCTCCCATTTTGGGAATTTTGATGCCCGACTTAGCATGTGAAGTTCGGCTAACAGAGTTCTTGAGGCATGGCAAGGCTGAGCATCACAGTTGTCCCCATCTTTTGAACTCCCCCATAGGTACTCCAGTTCATCGTCAGTGGAGTCTTTCAAGAGGCTTTCTTGAATTGGACTTGTAATATTATGTCTTTTTGTGTTAAGTTAAACAAGGATTGCTTTTCTTTTCTGATATTATTTTATACAATGTTTTCATGCTTCTTCCCCTGCACAGGAGAGCCAAGTAATAAATCTTGTTTCTGCAGCTGTGAATTGACTGTGTTGAGGGGTGGGAAGAGTAATGCTGTAAAATACAGAAGTTTTGTTTTTGTGTTGATTAAATAGGAAGTGAAAAGTCCTGTCTGTCAAACAGAAAATGATAAAATGGGAGGGAAGAAGAAAGGAATTTAAGTTTGTGAAACAAGAATAATAACAATTGGGAAGTGTGTTATTTAAGAATACTTTAATGGGGATAGATGTGTCTGAAATGCATGCTGAAATCAGCAGCATTTTTCTACAGGTCTTGCTGTCTGTACTGTTGTTGGTCATCACTATTTTAAACAGTAAGTTTTTGCTATTTTTTTTTCATAGTGTTACAGAGCCACTGGTAGTGAATTGGATTTTATGTCCAACATGTTTATCTGAAGAATTTCTGAATTTTAATAGCAGAAGATGTTTTAGTGATTTGAGATTTATGATGAAATGTGATATTAATCAGATATAGTTAAGTGGTTTGTTCTAAACAAATTAAGCATTAGAAATGCAGTCCAATGAACCATTTTAATAGGGAACATTGAAAGTAAGTACACTATAGATTTGGGACTTCTGGAAATAACGTCCCTTTATATCTCTGCCTTTTGAAGGCCTTCCATTTCATCATAATTTCACTACGTGAAGTGTAACTCAGGGTCAAGTCCAGGAAAAAAACAGCAGATATAACCTCTGGGTAACTCTTTTAAGTATTGAAACTAATGACTGATACTTTTAGAACAAGGTGGTCATGCAGAGTATTTTAACTCCATTTTCATATTGATATGTTATTTCTTTGGTTTTCAGTTTAGCCCTTACCCTTGAAACACAGACTGAAGTATGTTTGTGGTTAAATATATTTTACTGGAGTGACCTACCTCCCTTGTGTAATAAACTTGTGTCTTTTTGTTTGTGAAATGCTATGCACATGTGGTATGCTTTGTAGCCTAGTCTTTTCTTAGAAAAGGTATTGCGTTTCATGTTATAACCTTGTGTGTTCGTTTACATGTTAAGCCAGGAAGCTACTTGACTGAAATATTGTAAGATTACTCTGTATCCAAAGCTGAATTACTTCTAAACAGCAAAAAACCAAACCTAACCAAAAACGGTTTTCACTTCTCTACATACTAGAAATGGATAACTGCATTTTTCTCACATACAATTATTGCTGGATGTGGAACTTTTGTTCTTTATTAAAGAGTAAGTTCATTAATAAGCTGTTTGTGCAGAGGGGTGGGAATAGGCCAACAGCATGCATTAAAAGCTTGCCTCAATGGCCAGTCCAGCCCAAACCATGACAACTGGAAAATTATGCTGTAGTCTTCTGGTTTTGTGTAGGTTTTGGTTCACTAATTCATGATAAATCTCAGGAAAGGATATCACCTGGTTTGGTTCATTCAGCCCTATGGCTTACGCTGCTAAAGAGTGCAGAGCTGTTTCAAGGTATTCCTAGGTATTTGAATACTTATTACTGTATAACTTTGACTCCGTAACTTAATTAAATCTGCATGATATAATACATTTCTGAAGGAAATTGTATTTCTATATATTAATACATTTATTTTTTTCTCTTCACACAGATGGGGTATTGTTTTTTATCTGGAAATCTCTAGTGACACCTGTGGAGAGTATTCTTGAATTTGTTCTTCGACGGCTTACTACAAATGAGTTAAGCACTGTAAGTAATTATTACGAGACATACTTTGGTGTGGTTTTGCCTGTTAACTTGATTTACCAGTGTTCCTAATTTTCACATCAAATCTTTAAATACCTAGAAAGTCAATTTTCATAGAAACACTTCTGTTAACTTTTTTGAGTGGGCACGGTACGAATACAGCAAAAAAACCCACTTGACAAGTAGTGTTTAGTGTCTGTACTCCATATTCCTTGTTTCTTCTGAAATCTAAAGAAATCATATAGTAAGAAATGATGAGTAATATATCATACTGTATCGTATCTGCTAGTAGAGTTGTGGACATAAGATGTTTGGAGTTCGGAGACTTTCAGTAGTCGGCCTGGTTAACATCTTTATTGACTATCTTCCACTGCTTGCTCTTTGCTGTTGCCAGTAAGTTTATACCCCAGAGAAACCTGTGACTTTAGAAGCAAAATGACTTGATGGTAGAGGAGTTTGACTTCTTTAAAAATACCCGGTTGAATGTATCAAAGAACTGCACGGCTTTTTAGTGAGAGAGGAGGTACATGTTTCCTTCTCTAAAGAGCTTTCAAGTCAAATGTAAATAGAAAGACAAGACGTGTAAAGCAAAAATGTTTACAGACATTTCCAGATGGAGAAAGAGGAATTAGAATGTAATGTGGATGATGATGATGATGTTAGTTTTGGAAGAAAACAGATTTGAGAAAGAGGGATTGGTGGAAGTTAAAAAGGAGGCTAATTCTCAAAACTCAAAAGCTCGATGAAATGCGAATTAGGAACTTTGAAAGTGAGGTAAAAATAGATTAGGAGTTTCAAGAGAAGGATATAGAGTAAGAGAAAATGAAAAGTTCCAAGGTCTTCACAATTCTTTTAATTGTGACCTTTAGTTGTGTCACCTTTAATTTTATATCATAAAAGGCAGAAAACCAAAATGGAGATTTAAAGAGAAGACATCAGTTTAAGGATTGTTAATTTAGTAGATTGTATTTGGATAGACTATTGGGAAGGAGGGAGAAGACCAGAAAGATTGGAGAGGAAGAGGCAACTGTAACAAGGACATGGACAAAAATGTAATTTTAGAATTATTTAGTGAAGAGTGAGTTTAGAAAAGAAAACCAGTTTAGGCTTCATGGAGAAAGTTGTATTGACAAGTGTGCAGAAATGATAATGAACAGAAGTCAAATTTGCTGCTTGTGTTTGGGAGAGTGAAAAAAGTCTGTAAGTTGGAGGGAATGGAAAGCATGTCTTTCTGCAAGGTTGGAAACTTGGAGAGAAACGTGTGGCTTGGGTACTTTCTCAGAAACAGTATGGAAAGTACAAATTGAAGGGGAAATGCAAAGAAAGAAAATAAATCTTGGTAGGCCTCAAAACATGAGTGCGGTGGGAGATCAATGTGAAAAGTGGTCTTGAGTCAAAGCAAAAGTTAAGAGCTGAGTCGGGAGAATGGCTTCTGAAGGTAAGTGAAAATTCAAAGGTGTGTGTTCTTTCAAAACTAAAGAAGGAGAAGTTCTTTCTTTCTGCTGTTCCTTGAGTGCATGGCTTTATAAAGGGTTGTTTTTTATGATATGTGGAGAGAAGTTGCAAATACAAGAGGGGAGTAAAAAGCCATAAAACAAGCAAGATATAGCCATGAGATAAAATGTAGTTGGGGAAGAAGTGCAAAGCACACTGTTGAGCGTGTACAGGGTGCAGTGCTGTGCTGTGATCTGATAACCAAATTGGCTTTGAACACCTCTTCTGATGCTCAGGCTAGCTCAGGTGTTTTTACATGGTATTTCTTTGGGACCAGGAAGGGAAGTTAATTAGACTTACCAATTAGAAGTGGAGATTTCTTTCAGAATTTCACACTGTCTCTTCTAAGGCATACTTCAGAGCCCAAAAACTAAAAGAATCTGCAAGATGAAAAGATTTAAAAAAAAAAATTTTAAAAAATCCAACCCCTCCCCAAAACCTCCAAATTAAATAGAAAGTTGTTCAACTGCAATGACTGCTGTTGTTTTCCTTCTGCTATCATTGTTACCATTAGTTTTCTTTTCAGTTTAAGTTTCCTCCTCTTAATACTTCAGTTTACCTTTGTTTCCTCATTTTTAGGTTGGCGATCTGGATCGTTGTGATCTATACCTAGCTTTAATTCCAGAGATAGTGAATTTGTGTTTGCAAGTCAACTGGAAGAAAGTACCATCTATCAAGAATTTCATTTTGTCCCTGACAAATGCATCTATTCGTAATCTTCAGGAGAGAAATTGTGAAGAGGTAATTTAATATTAGTTACAACAGTGAATATTAATATAAAATAAACCAGTAAATATTTCTATTATAAATATTTTATTTTATACCTTAATATATATATGATGTAATAAAATAATAAAAAGTTTGTGTGAATATGTATGTGTGTATATATATTCCCTAACACACGTGTCTTTAGTTGGCAGTGTAATGTTAATGTAAAATATTTGCAGCTAAGATTTTTAGTACTTTTGTTTTCTTACATTTTTTAGAAGTCTATGTATCTAAACTAAAACTTTAGTTGTAATAATGGGCTATGTGTACTCAAAAGCTTTTTCCTTGAATATGAACCAGTTTTACCAAGGAAGTTACTGTTAAATGAAAATCCTTTTGTATTAACGGTCTGTTGAATTTCCAAGCTGGAACATACAAAGAAAAAGAAATTCCAGAACCCAGCATTGCTTTGGCTTTTTCATATAGTTATGTTCATTGTCTGAGTTCTATGTATTAGGCTAGTGTATCTAGATGTATCTAGAATAGATGTATTTTCAAAAGTTAAAGAAACATTAATAACTTCTGTAAAAAGAGGATATTTTAGTTAAGATTTGTTGGGCAATATCTTTGGTAGCCTCTGGGTTGAATTGTTGATCAAGAACAGTTAACACATTAAAAAGTTTGTATGTATTGATTTGCTAGGTTTACTTTTCTAAGGAAACAAAGAACAAGACTTTTTTTTTTTTCCTTTGGTTATGTGAATTATATATTTATTCTAATAGTTTCAAAGTAAACATCTTATGGTTCAAACTTAGTGTTCACTGGGGGTCTCTACCAACATCTTTTGAGTTCAGTGGAATTGTATTGTCATGATGATGTCCTCAGTTGAGTACATCTTCAGTTTAAGAAGTAAAAAGAAACCACTGACTAATTACAGATAAGAAAAATCTTTTCTGTGCTCTAGACAGCTGAAAGTAACTTGAAGATATTTAAATAACATTGAGCTTTTAATACTATTAGGGAACTATATGCTCATTGATGCCTTTCTTTATTGAGACTTTTTATTTCATGCTTCTTTGAATATAATCGTAGGAGGTGGTGTGACTTTTTAGCTTCTTGGAGCAGTTAGCATGTGGTATTTCACATTTCAGTTCTCTTGGTGCACTGGATCTCAGACTACGTGGACCTGCTTTTTTTTTTTTTTCTAATTGCTATCCAGCAATATATATAAATTGCTACCTGGCAAGATAGAAGTGTTTCATCGTAGCTGAGCTAGGTGCCTGCACTTTATGAATAAGTAACTGTAATTTGCAAGATTTATACTCTTTTCAGTGCTTGCAACTTGTAATTGACTGCTCTGACCCAGCCGAGCAAAGCGATGTTATGCACAGGGTAAGAAAAGAAGGAAGTAGAAGGATGCAGAATTGCTACCTTATGATGTTTGAGGTGATACAAATAGAAGGGTTATCAAATGTATCAGTAAGTTATTTGTATCATATTAGAAGAAATTGGTGGATGTTTGTTCATGTATGATTTGGTTTTAATTAGGAGCCCAAGCTTAAAGAACAGATCAAAAAAGTAGCTAGCATGGCTTCACTTACAGCAATTTGTAAGATAATGGATGGGAAACCTGAAGCGCACCTTGAATCTCTGCCTTCTGTGGATGCTCTGAAGAGATTTATTTCCTTTTCTCAATACAATGAAGTATTAAAGAAGCCATCTTATATTGAAGAGAAAAGTAGGTATGTCTATGCTATAGCTTCAGTAATTCTCCAGAATAAATTTGATCACCATGGAGCAGTGATTAAGATGCTAGCTTTTCCTGTTTTTTGCTTTGATAACTTTTTGCCTAGATAAAAATGAGGAGTTCTGAAAACAAACTATGCATTCAGTTGCTCTTTTGTTTTAACCTTCAGATTTTAGAACATTAAAGCAGCCATAATTGATCAGACCAAAGGTTCTTTTGCTCAGTCCTCTAGTGCTATGAAGCCAGAGCTTGCTTTGAACATTGTTTACGCTTATGCCAGGTTAAATATATATACACTGCATATATATATATATATATATATACACACTGCATATATATATACACATACACTGCACCAATCCATGCAGGCCAGTTTAAATGGACATTATTTACTGTTGGGGAAGGGAAGCCCAGAGCAAGCGTGAGGGTCAAAACCCAAATACTTGGTTAACAAAAAAAGTCTGCCAGCATATAGTGATGTTTCCATTGAATACTCTCCCAGATGTTTATGACCAATGGGACTGTCTGAGCCCAGAACTGATTTTTCTGTGTTTAAAAAACTTTATTCCATGAACTTGTCCAGTCTTCCCTTGAGCCTGTGTAAATTTTAGCATCTAGAAGTAGTATAGTGATTTTGTACAGTTAAGCTGTTCCTGGTGGAGCAGGAACGTTCTGGATAAACTAATACAATAGATATTTAAGAATAATACCCTCCTTACAGCTTATGTGAAGAAAAAACATCTCAAGGATGGGGGAAAATTGTTGCACGCTATGTTCATGACCAGTGGATTTGCCTTCGTTTTGTTTTAAATTCATTTCCAACATTCGTCCAAGAGCATGAAGAAACTTCAGAAATGTCATTCTCTACAGTTGAAAGGTCAAGAAAAATTCTAGAGTCTGCATTAGAAGCCCTAACTATTCTTCCTTCAGACCAAGTTTTACCTGTCTTTGACTGCATGAAACTCCTTGTTCCCAAGGTAAAAGATAAAACTGCATGATATTAATAGTTTTGGGGGCTTTTTTTTTGTCAAATGTAACACTTCTTTCTTCTCTTTGTTTTCAGCTTCTGGCCTCAGCGGAGTCTCTCTGCATAGAAGCATTTGATTTGACTTGGAAAATTATATCCTCTTTGAGCAACACACAGCTAATATTTTGGTCCAATCTAAAAGCTTTTGTTCAGTTCATCTTTGATGCTGAGGTTCTAGCTGTTGCTGCAAGTGCAAAGGGTCAAGCATATGCCAAAATAAAAGAGGTCAGTTTAAGAATTCACTTTTGGGAAGTGGACATAAATCTTACCTGGATCTAAAAATGTATTTTACTTTTTATTTTCTCTTCAGCTATTGTCATGAATTTCTTATTTCCAAAAAGGTACTAGCTTGAGAGTGTTAAGACAAAAGATTTGAGAATTAGATTGAGGATAAACAAATATATGTTTTTTTTCTTATAACACAGAAAATGAAAGGTACTTTTTTTTTTTCATTTTCAGACTGTTCAGTATCTTCCGCATTCAGCAAAATGGGGTTTTTGGTCTTTGTTTTATTTTTACATTATCCACTCCCTCTTGAATATTTTGTTCAGAATTTGGCACCCAAACTGTCACAAACTATAAATATTCTGGAAGAAATTATGCCTTTTTCTAATAGTTTAGTCTTTATGAAAATGCTGTCTTAAATGAAAAGTAAGAACCATTCAAAACTTTAGTAGATGCTATTGAGTAAGCCAACTACTTCTTTAAAGGTGGTTGGGTGTTTTTTTTTCTCTGAGGGTCCTGGTATAGGAAACAAATCATAGTCACCTTAGAGTTCAATTTAATACTGTATCGTAGAGCTTCCTCCATAGTTAAGAAGAGAAAAAATTACTTTTTACTCTTTTTGTAAGATGAACACAGCTTCCTGTACTCCAGAAGTTCTTGCATGTGTCATGGTGTTCTTTTTTAATTTTGAGTTACTAAAACTGCATTTGGTACTGGAATGTTGGTTCATCTTGGCTTTATAGACTGGAAAGTTGTTTACCGTTTCTTTTCTAAATAATCTTTCTTGGGTTTTTTGCTTTTTTAGCCTCTGATCATCATTAAATGTTTGTGCAGAACAGTCCACAATGACTGCAAGACTTTTACCAGAGCAGTAATACATTATAAATTAGTTACTAGTATATATGTATGCTTAGACTATTCTTAGACTTACGGTCTCATGCGCTGCTTTGCACTTAGCACGGAAATCATACTAGGAGGGGTTGCAATTTTGCTTTGAAGTCACTGTAAGTAGCTCTGTCCTGGTGTCACACTTGTAACTGTAAATAATAGCAAATGTCTCAGCTTTATTTTCAGCCCAGACACTTCAAAATTATTTTTTTAATAAAATACAGAAAAATTGACACTTCCTAGCAATTTAAAATTGCTGTGATATCTCCATATTAGCTTTAAGTATCTTAAAATATAGTCCCACTTATTTTCTCTTTGTTCTTTTTGAAAACTTGCTTCAAATGAATGTTACTGTCATCTGTTTTAAACAGTAGATAACACCTCGCATTTGTAGTCTTAATGTGGACCCAAGCCAAAATAAGATATGTATACAAAGATGGTAAAATATCTCTTCAGCTTTTTCTTTTAACGAGTATCTGTAATGGATAATTGTATGCTCAGTGTTGTAGTAACTGATCAGCTGTAGATTTTTGTTTTCTTCCATCTTAAAGTTTGTTTAAATTCTTACAAGTACTGTCTTAGCTTCAGCGTTAATATTTCAAGCATTATGTAAGGTGTATTTTGCCAATGTTGAGAGTCTTGAGTCTATGTGACAGCTATCCCATTGTCTGCAGTGGGACATACCATGACAGCAGGCATCAAGGAGGTAATGAAGGTCTCCCATACTCAACAAAGGGCATCTGGTCGAGCCACCTTCTGCCCCTTCATAAGAAAATGAAGATAAAGTTCACAAGCAAGTGTCTACTTATGTATATTCTTATCCCACTCCTTGGCAGTCTCTGTTGCCATTGACTCTTTGTGCAATGGCTCTATAGTTTTAGCTAAAGATAAAGAAAAAATGGAACTGCCTGATACTGATTTGTCACAGAAGCATAATTTTAATTTTGTCTACCACAATGCACTCTGTCTTTTTAATAAGAGTTAGATGGGGTGGAAAGAAGGGATATTTTTGAGCCAAAAAATTGAATATTGCTATGGTAAAACCCATAAGGGCTTCCACAGAGGTGCCCAGAGCACAGTGTTCTCAGGCTTCATTTCTTCTGCTGCTTTTTTCCTTTTTCTTTGTGACTTATTCAAATGTTAATTGTGCTAGAACTTAAATTTCTTAAATTTATTTTGCGCGTGTTGGACTTTCACTGTATTAATGAAACAATTGAAAAACATTCCAGGATTTTGTAAAATGTGTAGTAAATGTCATGCTGTTTCTCCTCAGGTGAAACACAATAGTTCAATTTTGGAATTATTAGGAAAGTTACAATGCCTGTCGTTGCACTAAAAGAAAAGTTTGAATTCTTTGTAAAAAGACCAAAAGTTTCTAGGGTGTTTTTTTCCCCAAAAGTGTTTCCTCAGAGTGCATTTCAGTATTTCGGTGAGCTTCTTGGTGCTTTAATCCTTAGCAATTCAGAAAAACTTTCTCTTTAAAAGCAGAGTTACTGTTCAAGAATTGTCAATGCTATCAAAAGTATAATTTCAGAGTGGGGAAGAGAAGAAGCTTTGTCTTTGACCTGTCACACCTTTTGGAAAACGATTCTCACGGACACCTCTAATTGATGTGGTCTAAAAAGGAGTTTATAAAAACCCCACCTGTTCATTCTGAATCTTCCTGTCCTCTCCCAAATGCTTGCAATTTCTTAGAAAAAATTTACTTTGTACCTGAAGTTTACTCTTGCGCTTAGCCTAATGAAGGGAGTAGGAAAGAGAATTTTAGGGCCATTTTTCTTGTTTTGTTTTATTTTTTTCTTTTTTGGAGAAGTTCTAGACATGTTTTTCATATATTTTAAATATACCCTCCTCAAAAAAAAAAAACCACCAAAAACCAACCAACCAAACAAAAAAACCCACAAAAATGAAATTGTACAAAGACCTTTTTCCACTTTAGTGGCTACCTGTGCAAGAAATTTTGTTTATATTTTTTTTTCTAAATTGGTAAGGATTACTTAAAAACACCAGGTTTGTACTCACTGAAGTAAGCCCAGGTGCCCAGTTCCAGTCATCAGGAGATTCATGTAAAGCATCTGGTGTTATATCTGTTTAAGCAAGGATCAGTTTGTATCTTTTGTTAACATAAATGTGTACTGGGCCAATTGTTGCCCCTTCACCTGCCCGTTGAAGCAGGGAATTGTAAATAGATTGAAGACAGCATTAACCTGAGCAGATTGAGGATGCAGAAAGAGATCAGACGTGCTAAAATAGATATCACGGCAATATTATTCTAATAATTCTAGCACTTCAGAAAACTAGATTTTGAATCTTTTTATTTCTTCTTCTTTTCAGATAATTCTCAAGCTCATAGATATGTCCACTACAAAGACTGGAGTCTTCAATGTAGTCCTTAGTCATTGTTGTCGATCTTGGATATGTCCCACTGTTGATGACAGAAGTGCCTTGACAAATGCTTTCTTAAATGCTGGAAATTACTGTGAACTTATCACTGAGGCTTGTGTCTTTGGAACTGTATTTAGGAGAGATCAAAGGTATGAAAAAAACCTTTTTGATTGATTATATTTGTTATAATTTTATGCACTTTGTTTTGTTTTAAACTTTGAGATAATTATTGAAATAATTTTTGTATGCTATTCTGCTAATTTTGTTGCTTTGTCTTTCATCTGTGAAGACTTATTCAGGATGTGCATGTCTTCGTAGAAAATCTTGGAGAAAAATGTGCAGCAAATGTTGTTACAGAAAGGTAATGATTTTGAGGATACATCTTAACAATGTTTGATCTGAATTGTGTCTTTGTTATGATTGAAGCTACAGTAGGAAAGATGCTGGTTTTGAAGTCATCTTCTTATGAGTATATTCATAACTTTAAATATTGGTAAAAGGATATACATCACATTACATTCATAATTCAAATACAAACCGTAGAAAAATGTTAAGTATTTTCAGGAAAATAATCCCATTTGTTAACCTGAATGGAACTGAAACAACTACTTCCTCATTGTTTCATCTCATAAAAGTAATACTTTTTAGGATGCAGATATTTTCCAGAGTGCTGCTACGTACCTCATTGTTGTAGGTAAGACAGTTAAACTCAGGCTTCAACACAGCCAGATTTGGAGCTTGTCTTTTTAACATTGGTTGTAGGCCGCCTTGGCTTGCATACTGGCAATAGGTTCTGCCCCCAGTTTTTGAAACAGGGCTGTTGGCTACTGGATTATTGAACGTTCTTTGTAGTTTCCCTCCCACCTTTACTCAGTGGAAGACAGTCCGAGAAACAGTCTAACACAGTGCTTTGGGAAGCATTAGTAGTTGCTAAAACCAGAGTTTCTAGGAATCTGCTACCACTTCTAGTTCAATACTCCTGTATTTTTTCCCAAGAGCTGCTTGGTTTCCAAATGTCTGATTGTGACAGGCTGCAGCTGTGTGATGTTTTGTTACCTATAATGTCATTAATTCTGCTCTTGGCATTAATTATTCCAGATGTCCCTCAGTAACTAATAGGAATCGAGTATTTTTTTGGACTAGAATATTTGACTAAAACTGTAAGCATAGATTAGTTGTTTTAAGAATACAGTTTATAGAAACTTGTTATGATACAGCTATTTCTGTTGAAAATTATTTTAAACACTTAGATGATATTAAAGACCCATAGACGGAAACAGGGGCAGGTTATCTGGAACTCACTAGTTTTCTTTATCAGCAATGATGAACAGACCTTAAAATTCTGGTTCTGGATATTTGCATATTTTCTTACTACAGACAGCTTGATGGCCGTATGTTCAAGATGATGTTTGGTTGCTTATTTATAGTTTAGGAATTATCTTTGTCTGAAAAAGCAGAGTTTGATTATTTTTTTTTAATTAATATTTTACAGTACAAATCGAGATGATCACTACGTTCGGATTTGTGCTATCAAATTTCTGTGCTTGTTGGATGGATCAAATACATTGCATAAGACGTTTATTGAAGACATTTTTATCAAACTACTTGATAAAGTAAACTTCATTTCTCTTGGTATATAAATGTAGTGTTAGTACAATTATTAAAAGGCAAAGTATTTACAGTTGACAGGATGTATTTACAGTTGTTTTTATGGCCTGTCTAGATTTGCCCAGTAATACGCTTTTTTTTTGTTGTTGTTATGAGACAGGAGTTAATTCAGCCAAACTAAAATAGTAAAAATTATCTTTTGGGTGTATTTCTCTCTTTTTAGTGGATTTTCTAACTTGGCAGAACATTATCCAAATTGTAATCATTGTTCCATTGAGAATCTTCCTCTAGGCTGCATTTTGAAGCACCACATTTCACTTTAACAATTGCAGACTGCCTTTTGAATTGAAAGAGCTGTGGAATTGTGTATATTTTTCAGCTTTCCAAACTTGTCATGGACAAGCTTCAAAATTTAGTTCTAAATAAATGAAATTAATATATTTTTCCTAACTTTATATTTAATGCTGATACTAGCTGTGCAGTAGATTTTGCTTTCTTGGTAAAGTAAAGTATATTTCAATGTATTCAGTTTTAAAGAAAGAATAGGTAATAAACCTTTTTAATTTGCTTTTAGGATGAACTGGTATCCAGATCTAGAACACGCTATTATGCAAACTCCTTACAGCATAGAATTAAAAACCGGGTATGGCAGACTCTCTTAGTTCTTCTTCCGAAACTTGACCAGGTATTGCTCTTCACTATGAATTCTTAAATAAATAAATAAATACCTACTTTGAAGAATAATTTGGTGTCATGCAAACTGCATACGTTATATTACAGCGGGGTATAAAAGGCATGTAATCTCTGTAGCTGATGTAGAAGTTGTGTACTTTCATTCCTTCAGTCTGAAATCATGGATTTATGATGTATTTCTAGAGGTCACTGAAAACCAATTTTTGGATTTGTGAGTTATAGGAGACTTGATGGATGCTGCTAAAGCTAGCTAAAACTCTGTACTATCTGATTTAAAGCTTTTAATTTAGTAAAAATGTTGCTACTTTATGAACTCTCAGAAAACTGAGACATTTTCATCTAATGCTTCTTCATAATAAAATACATGAAATGTATAATGCAGAAATTAAATGGTTCTAAAATGTTTTCATTTGAGTATTAAAATATTTCTAATATTGTGATAAAGCTGAGAATGGTATTTTATTTAGAATTTATTTCTTCATGGAAATAACCCTAACAATATATTAAATGATTATCTCATTTTGTTTTCTCAGAATTTTTTGGGTGGAATACTTGACAAAATTTTCCAGGCTGGATTTGGTAACAATCAGGCATCTGTGAAATACTTCATAGAATGGATTGTTATCTTGAGTCTACATAAATACCCCCAATTCCTTAATAAATTCTGGGATTGCTTTTGCTATGTAAGTAAGAACATTGGCATTCACTTGAAGAGTAATTTGAACAAAGAGGGTACAGTTTGTCTTCCCATACATTTTTTTTCTACATATTCCAATTTTCCTTTAGAAGCAGTGGGTTGTTGAGCAGATTAAATTAACTGAAAGTGAGTCTGGACTATAGTCTGAGGCATTTAAAATCTGTGATACAGAAATGGCTGAAGACAAGTGAATTCTTCCAGTTGAGAGATCTCCTTTTATAACGTACTACTCCGGGCAGAGTAGAGCTGGCATAGTGAGCCAGAGTGCTCCTTGCAGTTGCCAGTATAAGAGCCATCAGGAACACATGGATGCTCTAGATTCTGAGTTTGGGAAGATACTGCAAAGTCACTTGTGGTTTCCCCACCCAGTTTTTGTCATCTGCATCTTGTTTGTCAGTGGGAACATGACTTGTGTAACACATACTCGATTTGCATCTTTTAATATGGACTTCTCTCACAGTGGAGTTCTGTAATGTGGTTCCAAAACTGGAGGCAGCGTTTGAATTATGGTATCTGCAAGTCGTGAAACGGTTGACTGAAAACTGACATACTAGCATTTCATTGTTATGTCATGAGTTCTTTAAGTAATTACCTGTAAGCGTTGACCTGTAGACATGGTAATTGTCTGTATTGATATCCTTGAATTTGCTAGCATTGTACATTTGGGCTGCAAGAAAATGTATGTACTTGCATCTCCTCTCATGTATAGGAGTGTATAGGCATCACTTGCAGTGGTCCCTCTGCTGAAGCTCATCACTCATAATAGTTAAATGTAGATGTCTTCTTGCTTATCAAATAGCCTAGTTACTACTGTAGTTTATTTGAAAGCCAAACAGTAGGACAAGAATTAAAATTAAATAAAAAAAATTGAAAACTACATGTATATATACATGTCTTGCCCAAAACCAGGCAGGTTTTTAATACTTCTCTGAGACAACCTTGCTTGCTAGTGATGTGTGCTATGATTTTGGGGGTTATTTTTATTTGGTTTTTTTTATGCACAGGGCAAACAGTTTCTCTTTCTGTTTACAGTTTATACTTTGTTTTTAAGTGCATAAAGATGGCTTGTCATGCCTACCTGAACTGATGAAAAGTGCTGTAAGGGATGTAAACTTTTCCTATATCAGAGTTCCTTCCAAGAGCTCAGGTAGTTGGAATTGCTATCATTTTAGTAGATTTTAATCTGTTGGATCAAAACGATCTCATGTTGGTAACAAATGTACTGAATCATAGTGGGCCCATTTAAACAAACATAGCAAGCAGAAAACATGTAGATTTATGAAAAAGGAATATAGATTGTATTTTCAGAAGCTATCCTAGAAAATGGTGACTCTTGAAAGGATTTTCAGGATTATATTGAAAAATAAGCTGAGGTTGAGCACCCAGTGCAATGCTGTGGCAAAATGGGTGAATAGGAACTACATCTGTAAACAGAAGCGGTGAATAGAAGTGTGAATAGAACTCATTTCTTCCAGTACAGAACGTGGATGAGGCTGATGCTAGGCTATTCGTTCTGCGTCCAATACCCATGTTTGTGATGACATGGATAAGTGTGAGCACTGAAAAGAATTCCCTAAGGTTTTTATTGGGTTTAGAGTTTTGGGGGGCAGGAGGGAATACAGTGAATTTGGGTTGAATTTTAGCTTATTTACACTGCTGTATGCTTCATTCTGATTGATGTGATAGTAAAGAGCAAATAACGTGTTAGGAAAGATGGAATCTTAATAATACAAACTTTATATTTTAGTAAATTTTGCTATGGAAACACATAGGTTTTTTTAATAGTATTGATACTATTGCATCTGCAGAACATGCTGTGAAAACATAGGGTATAGAAACATTTTTTATATGTGTATTTCATGTTATGTTCTCTTTTGCTTTAGGATGAAGAAAAGCTTAAAACAAGCATCTGCACGTTTTTATCAGTGTTATCACACTTTGACATCGTTCTTCAAAATACCTCAGAGAAGGTGAGTTTGACTAAAAGTGTACATTCTTTAATCAGTTGCAGTGTATATGGATTTTTGAAATGAAAACCATTTTTGCAGTCTGTTTTCAAAAGCTTTTTAATACCTACTTCCTACTAAGGTATCCTTTGATACGGAAAACACTAAGTCTTCCTGTCACCTCTGTGATATATTGGACTTATGAACATTAGCTAAATGGCAGATGTTCTGGATACATAGAGCCTGATTACCTGTGAGTTTTTTCTGGAGTAGCTGCTCCAGTTTTAACTAAACATGTGGATGCACCTGGGTTTGTTTTTCTTGCTGCTCTTTTTTAATCTGCATGAAATTGGGCAGAGATAACCTGGAAGGTAATCTTTCTATAGAACAGCAGCACTCAAATACAGAGTTTTTTGGCAATAGCTAGTCCGTATTACATTTAGAATTCTTTATTTGGAATTCTCAATTTTTTTATTGAACTTTGAAATAGAGGATGAAATACAGTCCGATGTTACATTAGGCCAGCTACGTCACATCTGTAGCAATCCAGGCATTTCCGTTGTTTTTTTTACTGTTTGCATACATTTGCAAGTTCAGCCTTCTCAGTGCTTGTCCTCAAACCAGGACAGTGCTAGAAAATCAGAAGTTAATAGAGGTTTCCTTGTATGCAGAAATATAATTTTTAAAGCAAATTAATACACTTTCAAAACACGAGTGGGGCTGTAGGTCTGTGCCCTAGTGAGAATGAAGAAAGGAAATCAGAATCGTGTTCTGAAGCCTGTATTTGCACATATATGTACTGTTAAAGCTTTGGACTTTCTGAAAGGATGTTTTTTGAGGAAGCCACTGTTTCTTAGGCCACTCTTGCTTTTCTACTTCTAAATGGTATGTTAAGACTTCACATAAATGAAACAAACTTCTTTATTTGTTTTTTTTAGAAGCCAGCTTTGAAGAAAGCCCTCATAGTTGTTCTACAGTGGTGTTTCAACCATAATTTCAGTGTTCGACTTTACGCGTTAGTTGCCCTTAAAAAAATCTGGGGTATGTGCAGAATGTTGCATGTGGAAGAATTTGAAGTTCTGACACCAGTTATTGAATCTAGCCTTCAACAAGTGGAAAACATGCACGGCACAGGGTTAGTAACATTTTTCTGACTTACAGCTTAATATTGTTCTTCTGAGCCATTTGCAGCAAGTCTAATTTTCTAACATAGCATTTCATAATTTCTCTGGGTTTTTAGGGAGGGGTATTCTGTTTAAAAAGAAACCAAGACTTGGAAATTGAAATCTAATTATCAGCAAAGAAAATCAAGTGATAATTCGGTGTAGCATTACAGTCTGAAAGCACAACAGAAAAAACTCAAGGCATGTTTGAACAGTGCTCATAGCTTAGGGATGGGGTAAAAAAAGACTGTCAGGAATGCTTAATTTTCTTACCTGATGGGTTTTGAAGCAATTCCAATCATTCTTCTAAACTTCCTGATACCAGTAAATTTACAAATATAAAATTTGAAATGTTTTCGGTGTTAATATTTGAAAAAAAACTTCTGTGGGAGAAAAATGGATAGGGACATTAATTTTGGGTGATGATTAAATGAGCTTTATAGAAATGCTTTACTACTCACTGATTTGGAAAATCAGTTAAATTTTGTACAATCTGTGTGTTTGTATCCTTTTTTTAGCACTGTTTTTAGGAGTCATTTAAAATTATTTAGAATTTCTGACAGTATTGTGAGCCAACATAAGCTTGGGACTGCTGCTGACAGGCCTTTTCTTCTCCCCCCTCCTGATCAGAGTCACTGTTAAATCACCCATGTCAAGACATGGGATGGAAAAAAGCAGCAGAGTTGTCGTCTGCTTTGTTTTTCTTTTTAACAGTTAAAAGTTGTCACTGAACAGTAGGCTGGTATTCAGCTTCCTTCAGAAGCCTAGATACCCTTTCTTGTGAAACTTGCTACTTTAAATAATAGGCCCATAACATGTCTTCAAATTCTTTCTTGAAACATAAATAAAACTTATTTCCTGAGTGTTGTTTGGTTTTGTTTGTTTGTTTTTTTTTAAAAGGGCCCTTGCTTAATTGTTAAAGTATTAAAGTATATAGTAAATACAGTCAGATTGCCTTATTCCAATTTGACAATTAAAAAAAAAAATCCAGTATGTTGCTTTTTTGTGCGTCTTGCATTACTTTCTGCAATTGCAGGAATGCTCGAAGGAACTGGCAACGAATCCAAGATCATTTCTTCTTTGCAACATTTCATCCACTTGAGGATTATAGTCTAGAGGCAAGTCCAAGATCATTGTATTTGTGTAGCTTTACAACTGTATTTTTATCTATGTGTTCTAATGTAGGATGAATAATGATCAGCTGTTAGTCATTTAAAACTCTGAAAAATTACTTCACCTAAATTATGATGGATTCTAGACTGAGACTAGAGCTTAATTAATACTGTGTTAAAAACCTTGGTCAGTTAAGAAGAGGTGTATGTATGATGAGTGTGCCCATCTGTGTGGGAGTTAATCAGGTTTTATATTTGTGGCTGGAAAAGTTACTTAGTAACTGAAGAGCAGCTACTTAATCACATGAAGTTTGTTTAGGATTTTTGAAACATCTTCTTTCCTTAGAAGTGACTTGAGGTTGCTTAACTAAATTGTTGTTTAATGTGAATGGGGTACAGGTATATAACTCGTAGAGCATCTTTTTCAGCTATCCTTTTTGCCATAGCTTAAGTAACTGAGAGCTGAATAAACACTTGAGGGAAGACAGGCAAAAATAAGGGTGCAGATAAAAATAAGAGATTGAGGAACTAAGCTGAAAATAGAAGATAAACATGAATATGAAAAGGGATACATGACTTCTGGCACAAACAGTGCCATGTTTCAGAGAAGGATTTTTTTTTCTTTTTTTAACTGATGTTCTGTGAAATATTTTTGTGAACACTTAAATATGCTAGATATGAGTTAGCAAAATTCTGAAGTGAAAATCCTGAACAAGGTGTGTGTGTGGGGGGAAGCAATGCTAATATTTTTAAAGTATTTAAACGTATTCAGGTGCGTTTTCACCTTCATCTTGAGGGTGCATTGGGATAAACAATGTCTGGGGTTTAAACTCTTCATCTTATTCAGCCTTTCCCTTGGGGGGTGTGTTTGTTCATCCTTGATGGATTGTGGTTAGCTGTATTGACAGTGCTGAGTTGGATTTTACTACTAGATTTTAATGCTTTTGACTATATTCCTTTTGACATCAAATCCATCCGCATAATTTACTAGAAGTTCATAAGGGTATCTGAAAACTCTTGTGTTACACGTAAAATACTTTTGCAAGACCTCTGTGCTGAGAAGCATAGCAGTAATTCTTCAGTATTCTAGAATTTCAAAACAGTAGATCCTTAAAAAAGGTCTAATCAGAGAGAAAAAGAGACTATATTTATGAAAGTTTGGGATAGCACTATATGTAAAGGGATGAATATTGAGAGATATATTAGTAAGTTGTATCAAGTGCCAAGAAAAACAAGTATTAAAATCATAGAATATGAGATAAAAGATGTGTGTGATAAAATTACCAGAGGTTAATTTCTTATCTATTTTGCTTGCTTTAGTAGTTTTTTGCTCGTAACACTGTGTTACATTGCAGACAATATTTTACACTCTTCCCCGCCTTTCGGAACTTGCTGAAGATGAATGGATCTCAATTGCTAAATTTGACAGATTCACTGATGTTCATTTGCCACCAACATTTCAGTGGTATCATTCTCGAAAGGAACTTCGTGATCTGAAACCAAGTGACTGGTCTCAGCAAGACATGGGTAAAATATAACTAATTATATTAAATATAACTATTTGTATGTAATAGCTGTATATATCTGTCATGGTTTAACTCGAGCCAGCAAGGACCATGCAGCTGTTCACTCACTTCCCCCCTCTGCAGTAGGGTAGGGAGAAGAGGGAGAAAAAGGAGGAAAAAACCCCCTTGTGGATTGAGATAAAGACAGTTTAATAGAACAATAATGGAGGAGAAAATAATAATAATAGTGGTAAACGAATATACAAAATAAGTGACGCAATACAATTGCTCAGTACCCAATGATCGGATGCCCTGACGGTTCTCAAGCAGTGATCGTGCATTCCTGCCTCCCAGCCAATCCCGATTTACATACTGAGCATGACATCTATGGTATGGAATATTCCTTTGGCCAGCTTGTCCTGTTTGTGCTCCCTCTCAGCTTCTATGGGAAGCTGAAAAAGTCCTTGACTTAATATAAGCATTACTTAGCAACAACTAAAACATACGTGTTTTCAACATTCTTCTCATAGTAAATTCAAAACACAGCAGCTACTAGGAAGAAAATTAAATCTATCCCAGCTGAACCCAGGAAAACATCTGCATTCAATCTGATCTCTTACGTTATTCTGTTGAAGTATGCTTTTATCTATGTGAGCAGAGTATGTGCCATGAAATAATAGTAGATGACTAATGGTGTCTACAATATTAGCATTTATATAATCTTCTTTACTGAAGCAGTAGTTTCACTACCACTTGCCATAGCTGTATGACTACCACTTGTTTTTATAGGTTCAAATTCAGTTGAAACAGATAGCCAGACAGAATGGACTGATGTTCAGAAAAAGATTATACCCTGGAAGAACAGTACTCCTAGTTTAGACCCGGAAATGGTATTTCAGGATCGTGCTGCTAAACTCGGTAAATCGAACAGCAGACTGATTGTGGTGGCTTCGCTTATTGATAAACCTACCAATTTAGGAGGTAAGGTTGATTGCACATTTTTAAACTTTTATTTTAGACCACTTGGATAATAAGAATGAATAAGAATAAGAATGATCTTATGTTGATAATTAGAAAATTATTTAAGTACTGCTCAGAGAAATAGATCATTATCCTGCAAAAAGTGGTAACCAAAAGAAATATTACCTGCTTCAGAAGGAGGAGTCTTCTACAGTGATATTTTAAGGAAAAAAAAAAAAAAGTACTTAGACATAGCGTGCATTACATAAATAGAACTTTGCTGTAAATCATGCTCAGTTTCTTACTGGTTTTTATATTCTTTGTTACAGCTGAATTTTTCAACTGTGTATGCAATTAAAGGAAAAAATTAGCTTTTATGGGCTTTTTTTCTGTAACAATTAAACCAAATATTGTAGACCTAGTTTCTTGTGATTGTTGGACAGGAAAGTGCCTGTTCCTGATGAAGTACTCCTTCACAATATTGTGAAAACTGTGCTATAATAAATCCTGCGAATACTTCATTCTATTGTGCTTGCGGTTGTCAGCAGTTTAAATAACTGCAGTGAGACTATTAATGAAAAATAAGCCCACAAGCTGGTGCTGTCTGCACTGTAATGCTGTAATGTGTCATTCTCTCAAACCTTTCATTTAACAGCTACTGGATGTAGACCTTAAGCATGTGTGTATGTGTCCATCCCTCCCTGCCTAGGTTTTTACACTGACCCATTACTTTGTGTAATTAGTATTGTAGAAGCACATTGTCAGGCATAGTGCTTTCCTAATTTTTATCTTTGTGCTAACTCACAAAACTTTTTTTTTCTGGTAAATTATATGGAGCAAGGTGTGACTTGGAACAGCTTTAAGAAGCACCTGAAACTAATTAAAAATAGAGGTCTAAAGTAACCATTTCTCTTTCAGATTCTTTGTCATTTTTCACTTGCTAAAATGTTCTTGCTTGGTATTTTATTTTCTACACAAAAATCACTTTAATTCTTCTGTTTGTAGGTTTATGTCGTACAAGTGAAATATTTGGGGCATCTGCACTAGTTGTCAGCAGTCTTCATTATATACAGGATAAGCAGTTTCAGCATCTTAGTGTTTCTGCAGAGCAGTGGCTCCCCCTTGTTGAGGTAAATGGAAATATTTTAATAGCTAAAAGGTGTACTTTACATCTTCGGTTCATCAGATGCATAGTTCAATCTTACTGTTTTCTCTTACAAAATAAACTTTTTATGTAACAGAAGCTCCCGCTGTTATCTCTGAGACTTAATCTTGAGTATTTTGGAATAAACTTTGGGTCAACCTCATAAAAAAGGATTTTAAAAAAATACTTTTAATTTCTTATTGCTGTGATAAACTGATGATGTGTGCTGTCATTGTTAAATCTTACTCTGTGTTTTATAGTGATATGTTGGAACTTAATGTTTATTTATAGAAGTTGAAGAACACTTCTTTTATCTTGCTTGGTCCATTGCTTTTGGTAACTTCATGAGGATAATCTTCGAGTTTGCCTGAAGCTAACTTGTGCCAAGCTTTTAGAACCTATTAGCTAGCTTACAAAAACGAGGGTTTCAACCTATATGTTTAGTATTTAGTAGAAAATATGTTTGAGATACTTTATAATAATCTGCTTTTCAAGATCAACTTTGTTTAAATCATCTGAAAAAATCAGTGCAAATCTTTCGGGTTTTTTCCACAGTGTTTATTTTCAGCCTATAAAAAAAAAATTTCTTCAGAACAAGATAGCTGTAGTGTGTTTTGCCTAAAACAGAATGCTGATGGACACATGTTGTTGTTCCTAATCTCTGTACAGAAGTGTACTGATGATAGAGTTTGTGTTCCATGAAGAAATTGGCATTTAATACAAATACGCAGTTTAGAGAGTAGGATGAAGACAACCAAGAAATTCTTCACTGCAAGCTATCTCAAGTTGTAATGCGGGCATGTAAGGCAACTTGGCTTCACTACTGCCTGTTGTATTGTTTGGGAAGGGATTCCAGGTTAAATAACAACTATGCACCTTGTCCCTATCCAAGAGTGGTTCTTTTAAATTCAGATGTAAGGTTTGTAGCTGTCAGAAGCATAGAAAAGACTTTGTTCATTGTATTACTGGAATATGATTTTTGTGGCATTACTTAACCTTTTGTGCTATTGCTGAAGATCTTTTAAAATGGTAATCTATGTATATGGACAGAGTCTTTGGGGATAGAGATCATTCATCTTAAAAACTATCCAAGTAAATTGATTTTTACAGTAACTTCAGAAAATTACAAATGGCAGTATTAAAATATTTGTATTTTTCTCTCTACTTTTGATGGACAGGTGAAACCATCTCAGCTTGTTGATTATTTACAACAGAAAAAAACGGAAGGCTACACTATTATTGGTGTGGAGCAGACAGCTAAAAGTTTTGATCTTACAGAATATTGTTTCCCAGAGAAGTCACTGTTATTGCTGGGGTAAGAACACACTTTTTTGTACATCTACCTCTTTCTACTGGTCAGAGTTTGGTCATATGAAACCCAAGTGACACTGGTAAAGGTGGATTTAGAATGGGAAACAGCAGAGCTTGACTTTGTGTGCTAAGGAGTGGGAGGTATTGATATCTACTGAATGATCCTTCTCATACTTAATAACCTTAATAACTCCTTTTTTTACGGGTGGAGGTAGCAAAAGCATGGATTATAGTTTTCCAGGTATGACAGATGATATCTCTGTTCGCTTTAGCAATATGGGGCACTGTATGTGTAAGTCTGCAGTGCGCTGAGGAAGGAGGGCTGCCCGTTTGCATTTCTTAACGTGGTAAGGAGGACTGGAGTGGAGTGGGAGTGTGCATAGCTGGGAGATGCTTTAAAAATTAAGGGTGAAGCACAGGACAAAGTAATGAGTTTTTGCAGTACAAGCAGAGGCTGGGAGGACTTTAGAGAAAAGTAATAATCAGTTCCTATAAGCAGGGAAGCCTCAGACGTGACAAAGGGGAGGCTACTTCAAGAAAACCAGAGGAAGATGCCAACAAGTCAGAAAGCTACTGGAATTGCAGGGCCACTGAGTGAGACCAGGCCTGTCTATCCTTCTAGAACAAAGTGGGCAGAAATACCTTTTTATATATAGCTTGTCTTCAGAATGCAGTTCCCATAATCACTTTGTTCTCTTCTAAATAAAAATATAGTTTTAATAGACACGCTGGAGGGGAGGGATGCCATCCAGAGGGACCTGGACAGGCTGGAGAGGTGGGCCCAAGCCAACCTCATGCAGTTCAACAAGGCCAAGTGCAAGGTCCTGCACATGGGTCGGGGCAATCCCAAGCACAACTCCAGGCTGGGCGGGGAGAGCGGGGAGAGCAGCCCTGAGGAGAAGGACCTGGGGGTGCTGATTGATGAGAAGCTCAACATGAGCCAGCAATGTGCGATCGCAGCCCAGAAGGCCAACCGCATCCTGGGCTGCATCAAAAGAAGTGTGGTCAGCAGGGCGAGGGAGGTGATTCTGCCCCTCTACTCCACTCTCGTGAGACCCCACCTGGAGTACTGCATCCAGCTCTGGAGTCCCCAACATAAGAAGGACATGGACCTGCTGGAGCGTGTCCAGAGGAGAGCCATGAGGATGATCCGAGGGCTGGAGCACCTCTCCTATGAAGAGAGGCTGAAAGAGTTGGGGCTGTTCAGCCTGGAGAAGAGCAGGCTCCAAGGAGATCTTATTGCGGCCTTCCAGTACCTGAAGGGGGCCTACAGGAGAGCTGGGGAAGGACTTTTTACTAGGGCATGTAGTGATAGGACTAGGGAGAATGGCTTCAAACTGGAAGAGGGCAGGTTTAGACTAAACATTAGGAAGAAGTTTTTCACTTTAAGGGTGGTAAGGCACTGGAACAGGTTGCCCGGAGAGGTTGTTGAGGCCTCATCCCTGGAGGTGTTCAAGGCCAGGCTGGAAGTGGTCTTGGGCAACCTGGTCTAGTGGGAGGTGTCCCTGCCTATGGCAGGGGGGTTGGAACTCGATGATCTTCCAGGTCCTTTCCAACCTAAACCATTCTATGATTCTGTGATTCTATGATTACTGGTAACCTTTGGTATCTTTTGGTGTGCTCATTCTGAAGAAGTGAAACATTCCTAGTTCAAGGCTTTGATCAGTCTTGACTTTCCCTCAAACCAAGACCTCACTGAATGTAAAGTGGGCAGCTGAACTTCCCTGCTGAGCCAGCAGCTTCATGCCCTGGTCATTTTATCTATAGCTATTTATTTTGCTATATATGGATAGTTTCAAAATAAAGGCAGAGAGTCCTTATGTTGGGTGTTCAGCTATGGCTGGACCAGTGAATTAAAGACCAGTGCTCTACCAGTTCCTACATCAAAGCTTAGTCAGGTCTCCCGTGTTTTCTTTGTATCTGTAATGTATTAGTGCTTCAAAAAAAATACATTTCTTGTCCTCATCAGTTATATTGAGGGTGGACACACAATTTGTCAAATGGTGACTTTTGTATCTTCTGCTTTCTAGAACACCTGTCTTTTCCCAGATCTAAGTTACTGTTTCTTCTTTACTAGAAATGAACATGAAGGAATCCCAGCAAACCTGATTCACCACCTGGATGTTTGTGTGGAAATTCCTCAGCAGGGTATTATTCGATCACTCAATGTTCATGTTAGCGGAGCTCTGCTGATTTGGGAGTACACAAGGCAACAAGTGATCAAGCAAAAACAACAAAAATGACTACCGAGAGTTTTGTGCCTTATAGTACAGCTGGGTGACTTCCTATGGTGCTACAACATGAAATTCCGAACAGATGAAATACAAACTCAGGGTGAACGAGGATTCTTAAGTTTTGCATGTTTTGCCCTCTTGTAGTTCAGACTGATTTTTAAATGCCTTATTAATACTTTACCTCCTTAAATAAAACTGTCGCATTGGAAATAAATACTATTTATATTGTATGTGGTGCGTATGATTTTTCTACTATTAGAACATCAGCATAGTACCATGAACAATCCCAACTTCAAAACGTGAGATTTTTACTGCAGTTACTTTGGTTGTGATGACCATGCTTGAAATGGAAGTGGTGCCTTTCTACAACCACAATCAAAACTTACTGTAGCCAAAGTATTTAATGCCTCCAGCATCTAAATATACTAGATTATAGAATTTTTGCAAGGTAAATTTACTTACATTATTACATTAGAGGCTGCCCCTTGTTTAAATGCCTCATATGGTAAAATCTACTAATCCTGCTGTAAACAGTCTCTATCTTTAAAAGGAGTTGCATCAGTAAGGTAATCAAAAACACTGTATGTAAAATATTGCACAGGATGCATTAGGTCTTCTAATGCCTGCTGTTTTATAAACTGATGTCTGACTTAAACTGTAAACCACATACACAAATTAAACTATACCACCACCTCCTTTTGAAAAGGAAGGGAAGGTAGAATGGATTTTTTTTAAAGGAAAAGCTGGTTCACTTACTGAAAAACAATTTTATTCTTCTCTTTTGAATATGTACATTATGCTATTAAATAATCATTTATTCTGGTGAAACAATTTGACTAATTATACATTCAAAACATTAGATTTGTGAACAGCCCTGCACCATATTTCTTTGACTTATGAAAAAGCTGTCCATGACCATCTTTTTTCAGCAGGCACATGAGACCTTGCAACAAGAACAGCAGCCCACATTTCGGAGAGACAGTCAGATTACCAGTCCTTGAGCTCAAGCAGCTTCTGTTGCTTTCTTGTGCTTCTTTCTTCCATAGTTATTCTCTCCGTAGTTATTCTCTCTAGATTGATTTTGAAAGCAGACTACCTAAGACTTTCCAGCAGCTTCTGGAGGATGATATCCTTCTGTTTCAAGCTTTTTTTTATATTTTAAAAAGTCTCTTCTTTTGTCAAAATATTTAACCTGTTTAAGAAGAGAAAAGATGTTGATAAGAAGAAACTAACAGAGGAAGGGGCTTTGTGCATCACAACAACATAAGGAATAAACAATCTTTGATCACTGAACTTAAGGAGGATTTTAACTCAAAGTTAGGAGTTTCTTGCTCTCTTGAAGCAGAAGGTGGAATGGGTTTGGGTTTTGTGTTTTTTTTTACCATTCTGAAAGTGAACTTCAGTTTCTGTGATAACCACCGCATTGGTTCCATGGAAATCTAATAAAAGTAGTCTATTGCTTTGCTATTTTCACTGCTATAAACAAAGATTATTTGTAATACAAAGATAAGTCCAGCAGCTTTTCTATGGTATTACAGACTACGGGACCTCTGAATTCATCGCCTAGAGCCACTGATGCGTATGGTGCAAAGCACTGGCAGATGAAATCACCATCACTAGAAATGACATATGCAGAACTGCAGCGTTCGAAGTGTCAAGTCAGTACAGCAACTGTGAATGTACCTGTCTTTTTAACTGACTTCACTCTACTAGCTCCAACAGGAACTGTTCAGCCCTTCAGACACTACTGTTACTAAAAGGCAATGTCTATTAAAGTTAAGAATTGCAGCTTGGTCTTAGGAAACTAAAAAGCACAAATGAATGAGTTACATGTAGGCAGACAGTTTACTGTGAAATTATACTGCATGAAGAAGGGTATTCTTATGCACAAGAAGGTATCAGATGCCAGTCTTGTCATGTAACTGCAAGCCCTGTGAGTCACCTCCCCTCCGTACTGGCCTTTCTTCTCTAACAGTAACTTCCATGCACTTCTAAAAGTTACCGAGTATCTTTCAGAACGTTTCGTTTTTTTAATTAAACAGCCTGTATGCTTGTATAGTTGCATGTTTATCTGAAAGTTTGAGTTTCTTTTCCCTCTATACTATATACTTTATACTACTGCCCATAGTTCCCAGGCCAGTCAATAGTCCGCTCAGGGGTTTTAACCTCCCAGCAAGACCATACGTTTCGTTTGACAAAGGCGCCGGGTTATCAACGAGAAAGTGCAAGACCGCGCACGTTCTGCAACCAGAGAATCACAGAACGGTTTGGTTTGGATCATCCTAAAGATCATCTAGTTCCAACCCTGTCCTGCTCTGGGCCGGGACACCAACCCCAGAAGCGGAAGTTGCCATCATTAACGAGGTAAAAACCTAACGAACGACTCGTCGCCGCTGCTGCTAACGTGCACGGAACCGCTGCGTTCGTTTCGTACGGCTGCTCACCCACCCACTGCTGGGGACAGCGGGACTCGAAGGACAGCCGCAGCTTCTCGCACTTGGAGGCGTCGTCCGCGTGCCTGTCCAAGCACTGCCAGAACTCGTCCCGGGCCCCCCAGCAGGCCTTCCTCTCCTCCATCGTCGGCGCCGACATCTTCGCTACCGACCTGGCCACCCACGGCGGTTCTCCCGCAGCGGGGCCCGACGCCGCCCTGCCCGCGGCCCCGAGGCACCGGAGGAAGGGGTTGCCTGAGCGAAGGGGAGGCCGCGGGCCCCGCGCACCGCCCTCACCCACCCCCCCAGGCCCGGCCCGGCCCGGCCCGGCGAAGGTCACGGTGCCGGAAGCGGCGCGGCGCTTTTCCGAGTGCGCAGGCGCAGCCCCGGCGGCCCCGCGGTGAGATTGGCGGGCGAGCCGGTCGTCCCGCCCCCGCGCGCGAGCCGTGGTCGCCATGGGGACGGAGCGCCCGGGGCCCCTCAGAGGCCTGGTTGGGCCGGGCCTTCCCCAACGCCTCCCGCCTGCAGAGGTTTCCCCCTCACAGGCTCTTCCGGGGTGCCTTTCCCCGCCTGCGGCCTCTCGGTCGGAGGCGGGCGAGCCGTGGGTCTGCCAAAGGCGCGTTGGAAACCCTAGTGGTGCTGGGTTTCGCTGGCATGCAACACTGCTGTGCTCACCCGCTAAAAATCGGTTTCTCGTGGCAGACTCTGTCGCTAAGTCAAGCTGATGATAAAAGCAAGGAGGGGAGACTGGTTTACTGCAGTGGAAGAAAAAAAAACGTGTACGGGTGGTAAAATAATACCAGAAGTCTGGGGGCAGGCTGGGTGGGCACCTGGTGAGCTCAGCCCGGCAGCAACACCAGGCACGAAGGCAGTGCCTGCAGTGCTGGTTAAAGGGCATCCAGGAGCAAACTCTTGTTTATTTTATTTGAGAGTTCGTGGCCTTTCCTCGTGGCAATCCGTTCCTGTAGCCAAGGAATTGATAGTCTTCTCTTTCCACATTGGCCACCTGGAAATGTGGAGTGGTTTTGCAGTTTTAAAGCTGTGGCGTGTGTTTCCATAGTAACGCAGTGCAGGTTTTGGGAAGGGTGACTTTTTGGCAGCTGGGAAGAGCCTAACTCTGCGAGGTGCTGAGCCCCTGGCAGATCCCCGGCCGGCGGCTTTACCAGGAGCTTGTCTTGAAGGTAACATCTTAAGCCAGGTAATAGACAGCCCCACCAGAGGGGATGCGATACTGGACCTGCTGGTCACCAACGCAGGCGAGCTAATCGGTGACTTCAAGATTGGAGTTAGTCAATAGGACCCCCTGGGATACTGCCCTTGGGGACAGGGGAGCAGAACAGAGCTGGCAGATCTTTAAGGTTTGCTTTCCATAGAGCGCAAGAGCTCTTGATGCCCAGGTGTAAGAAATCGGGAAAGGAAGGCAAGAGACCAGCATGGCTGAGTTGAGTCCTGCTGGTCAAACTAAAGGGCAAGAAAGACATGCACAGGCAGCGGAAGCAAGGACAGGTATCCTGGGAAGACCATAGGGATGCTGCCTGGTTGTGTAGGGATGGGGTCAGGAAGGCCACGGCACAGCTGGAGCTGAGCTTGGCAAGGGATGCAAAGAATAATAAGAGGGGCTTCTACAGGTATGTCAGCCAGAAAAGGAAGGTCAAAGAAAGCGTATCCCCTTGCATCAAAAGAAGCGTGGTCAGCAGGTCGAGGGAAGTGATTCTGCCCCTCCGCTCTTGAGACCCCGTCTGGAGTACTGCGTCCAGCTCTGGAGCCCTCAGCACAGGAAAGATATGAACCTGTAGGAGTAGGTCCAGAGGAGGGCCACAAAAATGAGCAGAGGGGTAGAGCGCCCTCTTCTGTGAGGACAGGCTGAGAGAGTTGGGGTTGTTGAGCCTTGAGAAGGCTCCAGGGAGACCTTACAGCAGCCTTTCAGTACTTAAAGGGGGCCTACAGGAAAGATGGGGACAAACTTTTTAGCAGGGCATGTTGCGATAAGACAAGGGGTAATGGTTTTAAACTAAAAGAGGGAGGATTTAGACTATAAGGAAGAATTTTTTTACCACGAAGGTGGTGAAACGCTAGAACAGGTTGCCCAGAGTGGTGGTAGATGCACCATCCATGGAAACATTCAAGTTGAAGTTGGATGGGGTTCTGAGCAACCTGATCTGGTTGAAGATATCCCAGCCCATTGCAGGTGAGGTTGGACTAGATGACCTTTTAAGGTCCCTTCCAACCTAAACTATTCTACGATTCTGTGCTAGCCAGTGCTCCTTCTGGTGCGTGAGGCTGCTTGGCAGCTGGGTCAGGGAGTGGGTGTTGCTGACCACCTACCTCGCCTGAACTAGGTTTCTTCCTTAGTATGCAATAATGGCTCTGGCTGGCAGTGGTGGGAATGCTTTCCAGGTTATCCTTGCAGGTGGCTCACTTGTCTCAATACAAGGAAAGGTATTTTAAGAGAAGACCAAGGATTTGCACTTCTTCTGCAGAGCCCCCTGTAAGTCAGCCAGATTTGGAGGGGACTTTGTTTGTTGAAATACCTAACCAACCCCTTGGAAGGGAGCAAAGTGAATACAACTGCTGCTGTGCACTGTACAGTATGTAACACAGTCCGTGTTCTCATCCCTGCCTATTTGCTTAACTACCTTCTGTTTGCTAGACTAGGATAGGTAAGAGATAGAAATGCAGTAATTTAATTTCTAATGGAACAAGGAGTTTAAGTTGAGTGGAAGTCACTACAAAAGGAGAACCTCAATTATGCTTTTCTGTTGAAAGAAATTGATACAGAAGTAAATTTATATTACAGCTTACTTATGACCCTTTTGCGCTCAAGCTTTTGCAAAGCAAGCTTTTACAAGCATGAATATTGAAAAGAAGATTAACGTTGAGTCTCAAGATTGAAACATGATAATAGGAAATGTCAGTTGTGTTTTAGATTTCAGAATTTATAGTGCACGTAATGTTGTTTTTAGTTACTGCATTCATGAAACAGAGGGGATAATGTGTTTATATATAATTAATCACCAAGCCCAAATAGCACATCTGGGATATTTGTGATAAATAGTTTTTTCTTTAATGACCTGTAGCCCAAGGAATACTCACTGGAGACAATTGTAAATAACTCTGTGTAATGGATATTATGGAAATTTAGTGATCTGGTTTTAGAAAGTGCATGAATAGAAAAAAAGACAGATTTATCTAATACATTTTTAATGGCAATATTTCCTTTTGGTTAAACTGCTATCATAAGGAGGTGGATTTTTTTGTTGTTAGTTAGCCAGTTCTAAGTATCTATCTTCAGTCTCTTTTGGGAAATGTGCCAGTAAGTAATAAATGGGATATTTATAATAGCCAGGCAGAGGTAAATATTCTAGAAAGATGGGAGGCTGAAAAAATTCCGGATTCGTTAGGTGCGCTGGTTGCCACAGTTGAAGCCTTTGAATTACACTTCCATTTAGCAGTTAGTGAGATAGATGTTAAAGAAATAGATGCCTGTCTCCCACTGAAACTCTTGCCAGCAATGTGTTAAAGTGAATTGTGTGGAGTTTATACAGTGGTTCAGCTCTCAGACTCTTTTGTGCCAGTTCTTGCTAATTGGGATACAGCATTGTGTGTCCTTTGCCTTCCAGTTAACATCTAACAGATCTCTCCTCACCTACAGCCTTACTTATGCCATATTTAACTGAAATTTGCCCAGCAGATTCTGGATTTGCAACCATAATGATTTCTCCTTTCACTTTGGAAGCAATTAGCTTGTTACAGGTGTCCCTAGGACTAATAATGCAAACACTCCTTGGTGTACTATAGCTGTGTTCAGCTTTGTGCTTATACCAGGAGCTCAATTAATTTGTTTTTCTTGCATTAAAAGATTTCGATATGTGATCCTTATCTGTAATAGATTTTCAGAGAACTGGTTCTAAAAACGAGTTCTTTAAGCAATATAGCCCTGTGTCCAACTATGTATTTTGCTGGAAATAATAACAAAATCTTACCTGAGGTAGCCTGGGACATTCTCTTCCATTGTTGAGCACCAAGCATTTTTTAAAATAAAAATTAAAAAAATAAGTCGTGCAAGAGAACTATATAAAAGATTTTCTCTTTCTTGCTTCTCAGATGTCTCTTAAGGATGTAACTCTGACTCCTTTGATCTTACAGTGTTTCTTCCTATGCCTGGTGAAAGAAAATAATTAAACAAAACTCTGTGGAACACAGCCTGAAAATCACTAGGCTACCTAGAGGAGTGGTGATTATGATGAAGAAAAAAACAACAACGGGAGGTTTGGGATTCTTTTAAGGTGATGAAGTCATTTACATTAATTATAGGCACTTCTTTTTAATGCCAACATTCCATTTTTGTTCAGTTGTTAGGAAGGAAGAAAACAGAAAAAGGAGTATTTTGGGAAAAGCGAGCGATGGTAAGGTGGGAAGTCTGACTAATTCTTACTCTTCTGTTGGCTCCTGATTAGCAATTCTTCAAGCCCACCAAGGATGAGACAAACTTTGCTTTGCTTTGCAGCAATGTTGATGCTCAGCTTTTTGCAAGAAAGCTAGGTGGGAAACTGGGAATCTGCCGGTTCTACAAGCAGACTCCAATTTTCAAAGCTATGTAAATGGAAGAGGAAAACTCATCTTTTGAGTTTCATTTGGATGCCTTCAAATTTCTGGGGCATGTTATGTGCTAAACGCAAAGAAGTGCTTTCTAGTTCTCTCTGAGACTGAAACACATCCTAAAATTCTTTATCAAAAATCCAGCTGCATGCTTGCATTCAGGTATTGTATTTAATAATCCATCAGCTGCACTGATTACCTTATGTTCACTATAAACATTGTCCGTGAAGCATAGGTGTACTGTACCAGATGGGATTGCTTACACGTGCACAAAGGCAACAGCGTTCTCAAACACGGTATTTGTTCCCAAGATAAATAACAATTTTCTTAGCAGCCAAGCTAGCAAGTGACATGCCTTTGACCAAATCCAAAATCACACAATGAGAGAGAGACATTTTTGTTTACAATTCAGGAAGGCATTTAAAATGTATAATTGGCTAAAAATCACAAGGGGAGTTACACAACTTACTCTGCTTACTAGGCTGCAGTCGTTGAAGACTGGCAGCTTCAGAAGCCAGAGGGACAGTGAGACCTGTCGCTGGGAGACAGCACAGCTATGTTCACTGGCCCATAATGTATGCTCGTAGCCAGCAGGGCAGGAAATCCAAGCTGAAGTTCACATTTTCTAAGTCCTTACAAATCCTGCTGTTTGGACCTCACTGGAATCCAGCTTTTAGGATTCTTTTAAGAATCTTATAAGAATCTTTTAAGCGTCTGGGTCAGTCATGGGTAGTGGGTATGTGCAGAAGCTGGAATTTGGAGTTGGTGGCTGCCTTGGCTGCGGAAGTTAGCCAAGGCAGCCCTCCCCTAAGGAAAGGCAGAGGAGAAGTCTCAGTCTCTCAGTAGTCTTGTTCTTTCATGTTAAAAGGAGTCTGAAGGGTGGATGACTTTCCACAGACTCATCTTGGCCCTTTTTTTGAGAGAATAGGAAGCACTTCATGTAGATTTCTGAAGAGTTTCTAATGAGGCTTCTTACCAAAGAAATGAAGCTACTGTGGATCAAAACAGAAGGTTTTCTTGTGGACTAATAACTGATTAGTGAGGCAGGAAACAAAGAGCAGGAATAAATTATTGCTGTTCAAGAGGAGAGAGATTACCAAAGGAGCTGTGCTGAGGCCAGTCTTCTTGCATGTACTTATAAATGACTGGTCAAAAAATACCACTTACTGATCATACTTTTTTACAGATTCAGGAGACTGAAGACTAACACTGACAGAGGATCTCTCAATGTCATATGACTGGGCAGCAAAAGAGCTGGTGGCATTCAGCATTAATAGACACAAGGTAATGGACATGGTGAAAAAGTCTAAAATACATGGTGAGGGGCTCTAAATTAACTGTTGTCACTCATTAGAAAGATTCTCAGTTTATGGTGGATAACTCTGTTAAAGCACATCTACTTTAGTTCTCTTCATTTGGGTGAAAGCTGCTCTGCAGGTTGATTGCTGTTGTTCCCAGTCAATGCACTGATGGATGTCTTGAGATGTTAGGTGGGCTGAATCTAGAACCGAAGGGAAACCTGGAGATGAAGACCTGGAAAACACTTTTGAGTCTTCTGAAGAGATCATCTAGTTCAGCAGTAGGATTAAAGAAATGTCTCCAGATCGTTGCAGAGAAATTGCATATAACAGGTTCTTAAATACACTACTAATGTGAGCTCTGCAACCTCCCTTGTTTAAGCCTTTTCCAGAATTGTAACTCTCCTTATAAGTTTCACTCTTCATTACTGAGAAGTTGGTTTCATCCTAGTGTATCTGTGATGTGCATGTAGAACTACTGATTGCCACCTTCTTTAGAATGATCTTGTGCATATATAAAGATCCCTCTAATAGACTTTCAGGTAGAAGAGAGAAATATGAGGCTTGTTATTTTCAGACACATTAGTTTGAGCTACTGGTCCCGTCCTTAGGAATGTGGTTTCATCTTAAAAAAGGGGGTTTAGGCTGCAGGTGGGCATTTGACTTCCTTTTTGCTTTCACAAGATCTTTCGGCTCCTTCTTATTTCCCTTTTTAACGTTCAGGACTTTTAGATAAGGTGCAGGTTATTATGGAAATGCCCTAGAACATGCCAGCTAAAGAAGAAAATCTAATTGCTTCTCTTTTAATAACTATGAGCTAATTAAACTCATCTATCAAACTCCATTACTGCTGGCAGTTTCTGCAAAGACAGCTTGCACGAGAACTGGACTGTGAAAGAAGCTCCTCAGCCTTGGCCTTTGCCAAGGAGTAGCTCGGGTTTGGAGGCCTTGAAGGACTCTGTCCTTTCTGAAGTACAAATCAGGGACATGGAGCCAAACTCCCTGTAGCTTATGACTTTACAGCATGTGCACAGACCCCATTTCTTCAAACTGGAGTTGTAGCAAGGGGCAGGTGGGCATCTTCCCCTGGAAAGTGTTTCCCAAAACGCTTTCCTGTCCTGATCCCATCAGCAGCTCTCCTGTGCTCCTGCTTCACACCAGCTGCATTGCTTCTGGCTTCTGTTCTTTCCCCATTCCTTGAAGAAAGCCCCAGCCCCAGCCTGCTTTCTGACTCCATGTAGCCCCCCTAGTCCCAGCCTGCTTTCTGAGTCCCCATAGCCCAGGCGGGTGACTGGTGCTATTCCTAGGGCTTCTGAAGTGCTGGAGACCTATGACATCCTTTTCAGTGAAAAGGAGGGGTATTTCATGTGTGTCTCTGTTGTGCAGACTTGTGAGTTTATTGGGAATATGATCCAGAGCTATGCAAGTCAATTAAGACTTTTGTATTCACTGCACAGGGAAACCTTCACTTTCCAGTGGGTTTGCAGTCCTCCAGGTACAGTAGCAGAAAGGGTTTTGACCAGAAATGGTGTCCATCTGGTGATGTTACCTTCCCTGTAGGTTGAAGATACTCTCTGTATTGACCCTGACAAACTCAATATTGCGCTAGCTTTGTTATAGAGCACTCTGGAGGGCTGAGGATGAGTGACTTGTCCCCAGGCTTACAGGAGATATTAATTCAGACCCAGAAGTTGGTGATCTACAGGACCTGCTAGTCTGCCCTCAACACAGTAAAGTTACATGTTGGTTTCAGTGCCTTCTGTTCATCTGTTGAGTATTGTGATTGGATTTCTGCCTTTCATAGCTATTCTCTGAAGACTACTGATAAGAATACAACCATCATAGACAGGAGAACAGGAGGCTCTTTTTAAAATAAGCCCAGCTCTGACTCATGTGCTGATGAAAGGCTCATGCAGTCACTGTGGAGAGCTGCAATAAAAGATTATGATAAAGGTAGCAGCAGGAGACAACTACAGACAACAGGCCAAGGAGAAAGACGTGTGAGGGAGGGGGGGAGAACTGCTGTTCCTTCCCTTGGATTCCTCACTGCTGTATTGTGTGGCAGCAAAAGCTGGCAGCTGCAATGGCCTCTGGCGATGCTGTTTACTTTCCTGAGATTTTTTTTCAACTTGCTGTTTTGACAAGCCCACTGGATCATTACTGGTTTCCCCCTTTGCTGGAGGAGCCAAGGCACTTTGTGAGGCAAAATTGGGGTGGAAAGCCGAGGATCCAGGTCAGCCCTTGAACAAGGGTGCGCTGGCATTGCTCTGCAAGGGCAGGAGCTGCACAGTGGCGATGCAGGAGACCAGCTTCAATGACACCAGGCAGCAAGGCCTGATGCTGCAGGTACCTGCAGTTCTGCCTCAGGAGGAGGTTCAAGGTGGACAAGGGTGGGCTAAAAGTGCTGGTTCCAGGCTTGTGTTGCTCTCTCCTGCAGAGCAGGTAGGGACCTGTGTGCAGTCCATGCAGGCCAGCACCGGGTCTGACTCACAGGGTGCTGCTGAGATTGCACACAGAGCTTTGAGCTATGAGGGCAAGCGGGGAGCCTGCCATGACTCAGCCCTCACCTCCAAGGCACTGAATTTGTCCTGTGAGTTCTTTAACAGCTCAGAGTCAGGAGGGTTCAATCTTACCCTCACCTGAAGGATGGCTCAGTTACATCTAATGCCGTCTCAGAAGGGTTTGCTCTCTGCCTTGTCTTTCTGGTGAGAGCCAACGGCTCCAGTTACTTTCATTCCTCAGCTTCAGATCTGGGAAGCTTTGGCAGTTATAGATGTACAAACGTACCAATATGGACATGCTGCTTTCTTGACATTCTCCTAGTCACATCCTGGGCTTCACTGTCTGGAAGGTTTTGTTAAGCAGCTGCTCGCCATCAGGTCAGGTGTTTATCTTTAAAACACGATGTTGCCTGAAGAAATCTGATTAATTTGTCTATGCGTAGTTTGGAATTGCTTAACACGGGTAAATCTAGTTTACTCAGCTCCTACTCAGGACAGAGATTGTAATAAAGTGCTGCTTGAATCCCAGCCCTTGCGTGTGTTTAGCCTGTTCTTGGGAAGGATGAGGCAACAGAAGCAATGACAGTTGCATCTGCTAAATCACAGAGTTTTACTGATGCTGCTCTCCATTCTGGTGCATAAATTCTGCCCCAATCTGTACTCAATGTTAAAAAATCTGCTGCTGTTTTAGTAACAGACACACGTTAGTTGCAGTTTTTAAAGTGGCATTTAGAGCCATTTGGATACCTACCGGACTGCATCAAACACACAGGAAAATGGAGTGCAGGGATGACAGAAGATGCCACTTATTGGGACTATGGAAAATGGAAGGACTGTTTGTACATTATTCTCCGGCCTTGGCTCAGATGGGGACTTGTGGAGGGGTGTGGGGTGCTTCAAGGATGACAAAATGATATGCCTGAAGATGGAGTAAACTCTAAGCCAGGAGATCAAGTCTGTGTGTGCCCTTCAAACCAGTTATTAGAGCTGTACCAGTGCTCCTGCCCCGTGCCATACCCTCCCCTGCTTCCCAAAGAAATAGATTTAAAAATTCAGGTGAGTAACCCTGGATGGGACAGTGGTTGCAAGCAGCTTCCCACAGCCTCAGATTTTTGCTTGTGTGTGTAAGCTCTGTTAGCAAGTCTTTACTGTCTGTTTGGCCATGAAGAGGGAACGACACACAGCCTGGGCTATGGCCTAATTATTAACATGCAAACTCATGTCCCGGACATAGTCCTTAAATACCTGTTAGCATACACATGTATGGCTGCTCACTGATGGTTTCAAGGACCATCAGCTTTTCCTTTGGTCTACTTCTGCCAGACATGTGTTTCCTGACCGATGTCTAACATCAGCCCTCCAGACAGATTTGTCTGGGAAGTCTAGAGCAGACTTTGCTGTGGAGGAGAGACAGGCAACCAACGCATCAGTTGCAGCCTCTCCCTTCTGATGGCTTTGGCCAAATACTACTCACGGTAAAACTGGAATAAAGGTACAGTCGAGAGAAGGAAACAGATAGCATTGACCGAGGCTGAGTTTAAAATATTTTATTATTTAGCTTTGCCAAACAGGTAATGGAATCTGAAGTTGATTTGCTAAAATGTTTTAAAGTGGATGCCACCCCCGCCTGAGACAAAGAGGGCCTCAGTGGCAGCAGGGACCCTTCGGCTATGGCAGCAGTTCAAAAGAACACTTTTAATTTTGTATGCAACAATGTAAACTTCAAAAATAGTAAACTATAACCTTTGTCCCCCCCCTTTTTTACATAGCATGTGATCTATCACAGATAGAAATTTAATGGCGAACCAAAATCGCGTAAGTAAACATCCTGGTGCTTACAAGTTTCATAAAAAGTGTTACATTTGATGTAAATATCTTACATTTTTAACTCTTAACACTCACAATTATGGAGTAAAAGCAACTGGCGATTCACCCCCTTAGTCCGTGCTCTCAGACTGTACATCGGCAACCGTGCTCTTGCCAGCCCCTTTCATCACTTCTGGTCGGATTGTCCCACCCCTGACCAAGACTTCCCCTTCCTCACACTTGTGTTAGTCAAGCGCAGCTCCGCACAGGGGTAAAACCTGTGCAAGTGAGAAGAGAACCAGGTCTCCTGCACGCAAACTTGCAGTCCCCCTGGGCCCCACGTTCCCACAGAAGCCACGGCGCGTATGGGGCAGGGGGCATGTCCTGATGTCGGTGGGAATTTGGGGTTCCCCGGGGCCCAGCCCTGCCATTGCAAGGGCCTCGCAGCGGGACCTGGTTCTGCGTGGATAAAGACAAGAGTTGTGTAGAAGGCACTGGATTTCTCTTGCATGATTTTAAACGTGGGCTACAGTCATGTGCAGAATAAGGAGATCTGGGCTCTAAACTGCTTTCTCTCTAGTGCTCTAGTGCAAGCGTTTTTAGTGCTTGAATTTTCTCCTGGTTGCAGTGCAACGTGCACTCATTAACAAAGAGTGATTTCCAAACCTCCTTCCTTCCACTCTTCCCCCCATCTTCCTGTCCCCAAAAAGATTCCCTTTTGGTTCCTTAAAAACTTTTAGAGTACAGCTCTGGTCAAAAATAAACGTGTGATGTAGCATAGCATTTGTTTCTTTTAAATCACAGTGTGCAATGCATCATTCGGTACCTAATGTTCAAAATGTCTGCCCTGCTTGTCATGAAAATCATTCTTTAAAATAACCTATGCAAATAATATATTTTGACTATATATTACATTCATTTAAAAAGAGAAGAGAGGTTCTTGGTTTGCAGGTTTTTTTTTTCAGTGTACTACTTAAGTGAAAGGTCTGATGTGAAAAAAAGTACAAGCAAACGGGACATGCCAAGACTCGATGCCTTAGATGGTGATCATATCAAAACTGTACAGGTATGTACACCATGTTGGACAGGTGTGCTTCTTCCCAAGAAAAGACCTTTGCGTCATCATATATAAGGTTAACCACAAAGTTTTGGTAAAAAGAGCATTTAATGAGCAAAGGATGACATGGAGGGGCGAGTTCTCCGGCTCTTGTTAGGCAGTCCCGAAGCAATGTCTCCATTCCCCTCGGGGATTTCTTCCTTCTTCCGGACTTTGAGACGCGTGAGGAGCTTTATTACCCAGACGTCCCATTCCTCTGGCAAGAGCAACAGGAGGAAACCCAGGCCAATAATGATGATGGCAATTACTCGGACACTGTTGAACACAATTTCACTTGTGTAGTGGTCAACAACTGTGTGAGACATTGAACAGGTGTTATTACGTGAGACAAAGCATTAGTGCAGTACCCCTTTCCTCCCCGTCACCTCCCCAGCTCTGAAGGCTGGCTGGGTGGGGCAGGAGAACATGACCACAGAGGAGATGGTGGCAGGGAGACTGCCCTTCCTGCTGGTTTAGCACACAGTAGGGTACGGCCCCAGTCAGAGCTGTCCTGTGGGCTCAGGCTGCAAACAGGGGTGATGCTTGGAGCTGCAGCAGTTGTCTGCAGTAGCATCGTCTCTGTGGCTTGCCGATGGCACAGGAACCCCCGCTGAGGGCCAGGTAAGCAGAGAAAGGGGCATTTCCCTTCCCCGGCACAGCAGCTCCTTCTTGCAGATTTTTTCTGCTCACCCTGCCTGTCCCGCTGAGTAAGAAGCCCTGCACACCCTGAGCCGTGCACACATGCGGGTGGGGATCACACCGGTCGGTACCAAAGTCTGCCGGGGCAGCCAGCAGTGCCCAGCTGTGCGTGCATGCAGTCAGCAAAAAGCTGGGAGCTGCCGCCTGCAGCAGTTCAGCACGCTGGGTTTTAGGAGCCTGGCTGGCGAGAGGTGGCTCAGCTTTGGGCCAGGTTTGCCCCTGCACTCCCCTGCCCAGCCCTCCTGGGCTCTGCAGCCTCTTAGCCTTCACTGAAGTTCAGAAAACTGACAGCATAGCAGACCATGCCCACAAAAGCATTGTCCAGTGTTCTTGATAAACACCTGCAACATTATTTACCAAGGCAAGCAGAATTACTAATACATATTTGCTCTAAAATGTAAGCGCTTTTATTTGTTTCAGTTTAGTGTTAAGAAGAGCCCTGAAGAAATCATTAAGAATTGATTTCTACTCATCCATGAGTTTTCATCCCAGCCCAGAGAAGGATGACTTCAAATCTAGTTTGTTTCTCAGTATGCTGGCTTCTTCAGACAGTAATTTAAAAAGAAATTCTAGAGATTATGAACATTCGCGTAGTATTGCACAGTACATAGTTAACACATAAAGTATACATTTTTAATCAGTGTCATCTTCGTAAGTCTTTGAGAGAAGATGCAAAACATGTTTAATAAAGCTATTTGCTTTTATGCCTGTTGTGTATTTGAAAGGCCACAGATTTAATGTATTCATTAAGATGCAAGGCAGAAATCCTTACCCGCATTCACTGGGACACTCAGTACAATTCCAAGAGAAATCAAGGTGGGGTAGGTAATAGCAATCCCAAAATTTAGTAGAATATTGAATGCTGAAGAAGGAAAGAAAAACACCTTTTACTACAGCGAAATGAGGCAGAGGTAATGTCACTTGTAACATTTCTGCTTTATTACTCCCTCTGGATGTTGTTCATATAGAAAGCACATTAGTTTCTATTGTTACTCCTGGACACCTGTTACCTGTGGACAGATGTCTGCCTGCTGCATGTCCGTCTGCCTGAGACATTGCTGTTCACAAGGGATTTTACATCCCGCTGGAGTCCAGCGGCAGGACTGGGGGGTACAATCTGTCTCTCAGTGTAATGTGCAGTGACTCCCGCTCTGCACAGTAATCCGCTTCGCCCTGCTGAAAGGCTACACGCTTTTCACCTGGGAGACTTAAGCCAAGCAGTCGCTTCTGGCTGAATCTTTTTTTTTGTAGAAGGTGGAAGATGCTGTAAAACTAACCCTCTTCCAGACAGGAACTTGCTAAATATCACAGAATCACAGAATGGTCAGGGTTGGAAGGGATCTCTGGAGATCATCTAGTCCAACCCCCCTGCCAGAGCAGGGTCACCTACAGCAGGCTGGACAGGACAGCATCCAGGTGGGTTTGGAATGTCTCCAGAGAAGGAGACTCCACCACCTCTCTGGGCAGCCTGTGCCAGTGCTCTGCCACCCTCAAAGTAAAGAAGTTCCTCCTCAGGTTTAGATGGAACTTCCAATGTTTCAGTTTGTGCCTGATACAAATATATATACTGATACAAATATACATGATACAAATATATCATGTATATGTGCCTGATGCAAATATAATATGTATACAATATAATGTCGTTATAATACCATTACAACTGAATGGTTATAATATCACTCCACTGTAATACCACGCACTGTTCATGGAGTGTCTTATGACAAATTAATAATTGCTTTGGACCAAATTCACCCTTGTTTTAAGGTGACTGGCTTTAGCGAAGTCAGGAGAGCCCTGCCAATACTGAAGTTGTCAGCAGCGGGGGCTCTGACCGTTTCCTAGTCATACCTCTACATTGCAAACCCCCAGCAATCACTTGCCAAGTTTTTTCTTACAGAAAACTTCCATTGAGCCCCCTGATAAGTAAACTGGAGGTACTTCTAGAGTCAGGCGTTGTGACTGTTCAGGGTAAAAGGAGCTGGGGCTCAAGATGGGGATGGAGAAGGGCTATTTCCAGTAGGAATGGAAGTTTTAGGAGATGTGATGCTGTCATCCAGTGTAGGGACCAACTGTGCCAGCACAGTCAACACGTCTAGTTTAGCAAGGAATAGCATCACATTTCTGATGACCCTGAATCATTAAAGCTTGGATTTGGCATCTCTCCCAAGCTGGGTTCCCTTGGTGGCACAGCAGTGGCAGCAGAAGAGAGGAGTGCCACCTACCAAATTCCCATCAGGGCTATGCAATGCTACATTTTCAAAAGTTTCCTGCTCTTGAGAGATAGCAATTGGCTATTACTGAAGCTGGCAGAGGCGCCGGAGGCTGGCCTTCACTGGCCCGGCCTAACCTGCTTGCTCAGGGGATTCCGATGAGCCCAAGGTAATGCCCTGCCGGTGGGGCTGTGTCCCGTCACAGCCCGGGTGAGTGTCACTTGTCTCCATGAGGCAGAGTGGACCAGCAGGAGTTAGGACAAGCTTTACAGTTTAGTCCCACAGCACCTTCTAATGACGGCTACAGTATTTTGGCTTGGTAAAACATCAGAAGTGGGGTCTACATTGCCACCTAGGAATGGACCCTCTGCGTGATTTCTCAAGCTAATAATTAGGTTGAGAAGAAGGGAAAACAGTCCCAGTATGGCAGAGGTTTCACCAGCAGCCAGTTTCTGCCACCCTCCTCCACCCCGAGCAGCGTGAGAGCCCCCTGTCAACTCACTCAATAAGAGAATCGAAAATCCACAGAGGTTTTCCCAAGGAACGATGTCAAAAGAGCTCCAGTACTCCACTTTGGTAAAGTAAAGGATGACGGGAATACAGGTAACGAAGAGGATGTTGAAGACAGCTAACACGGACAGGAATAAGGCAGCTTCTCCAAATTTAGCACTGCCCAAAAGAAGTTTGAATAAAACCTACAAAAGGAAAACACACGGGTTTAACTCTCTTGCACCGCTCCTCTGGGCGCTGGTGTCCTGGACCCTGTGGTTCCTGGCGTCCTGGTGTCCTGGCCAGTGCTTGGGGCCGAGGGGCTGGGTGCCAAGCGGTGTCAGCCAGCACCTCTACTGGGATGCTGGCCGCACACTTGAGATGGCTGCTCATGAAGCTGTGGAGAGCAGCTCGTGTGCCCCAACCTTCTCCCTCCTGGCAGCCCCCTGGAGCACAGGCAGGGGCAGCTGCCCAATGCGCCCATGCGGGAAGGGTACTCTGCACCTTTGACCGTGCACCTCCCAAAAGGGAAAGGTGCTCACCCTAGCCTAGACCCTTCAGTCTTTTTTCTGCCTGTTCCCTTCAGGAAAAACTCTGGAAAATTTGACACTAAAACCAGAAGACTTGGTGGAGCAGGGCAGGGGGCAGGAGAGGAAGCAATGGGTGTGATCTCCCTGCATGACACATCACTGGTCCGGACCTTGAGCTGCCACCTGAGGACCACTGTGGTGGTGAGCAAGCACAGTCCATGCTGTCCTTGCTCCTTGTCCCCCCGTGCACCACAGCCTGCCAGTGAGTGCCACGGTGCTCCCAGCATGAGGTCCCAGTGCTGGACCACTTTCTCCTTGGGAACTCCTCCCCAGCAGCAGCCCCGCAGCCCAGAGCCCAGCTGCAGCCTGACTGAGACTGTGAGGAGGGATTTAAAAGCTTTGGTTTGTCAGTGGGAGAAGGGATAAAGAAAGAGGGAATGAGGGATGTGAGTGGCCCATCTGGGGAGCCCCCGCGGATGGGTCTGGTCTGGGGTCTTGCATCAGTTTTCCACCACGGAAGTGCAGAGGATCCAGTGGATCCCCTGGGCTCTGGGTACTGCTCTGCTGCATGTGGCGCAGCTTGTGTGCCTGCAGGTCTGCCTGCCCCCCCCCCCGCCCCGGCACGCACAACTCATGGAAACTGAGCCAGACTGCGGTAAGCAAGAGCAGAATGGCAGCAGCAGCAGCAGAGTGCTATTCATTGCAGAATAAACTGCGCAGCTCCATCTGCATGCACATGCAGGGTGCACTGCAGCGTAACACCCTGCCGGCACTGCCACCGTCACCTCCCCGTGCACCAGCTCTGTCTGCGACTGGTGGAACAGCCCCGAGACCCCCGTCCCCCGCAAGGAGCAGCGGTGCCATGGGAGAGGGGGCAGAGCTAGGCTCCAGCCTTGAGTAACCCTCCCTGCCTGCAGATGACTCCAGAGCCATGGCGTTTCCTTGGGTCTGGAGGGCCACGTCTCTGGTCTGGCAAGGAAATGCTCTTTTAAAGGAAAAAGCTATACGAAACTTCATGACCTCTCTTATGTAAGACATAGGCTGATCTGAAAAAATGAGCAGAAAGCATTGCAGCACGGCGCTGAGGGACACAGACAGATGCTGCTCAGTTTGGTGAGTCTCCCTGCATTGCTTGTGTTAAGGCTGCAGGGCTCACCTGGACGATTTGCGTTGGGAGGACTGGTACGGTGCAATTCATTAGACCAGATGGAGACATCTGCACCTCACCCCAGTCTCCACATCCGAGCTGGGGTGGGTGAACCGCACCCTACGAGTGCTTATTGCTCTCTGTGGACTGCAATGCCGAGTGCCCTGAGCAGCACAGAGGCAAATGCACATACGTGTCTCAAGCTGAGTGAAACAGCTCTCTGCCCAGCAGAGAAGGCTGCATGTCATCTTACACACAGTGCAGCGTGCCCGGCAGCGGTCAGCACGAGACCTTGATTCATAGGCATGTGCTTTGGAATTTAAGCGTGTCATTATTTCCATGATAAGCAATACTTTAAGCCCAGCAGAGGCTACGTGTGCTACTAAAGGAGAACTGGCAAAGGGAGGTGACACTGACTTGAAAAAGCAGCTAAATCTCTGCAGGGCACTTCCAGAATGAGTAATTAAATCCAGCACCTATGGAAAAACAGCCTAATTTTTCAAGAAGGTGGGGCATCTGTAAGCATTCCTGTTGGTACTGGAGAAGACTCTTCCCAGGAAGGAGGAGGTTTTTATCCTAAGTGAGGGCAGATATCAAAGCAAGCGAATACCTGAACGCAGTGTTGCAGAGCCCCTCCAAGAAAGGCATGTGGCACTGAACGGCATGGAGGGTTGCAAGTAAGACAGGAGCAGTTAAAGTGAGTGACGGGGGTGACTGGCATCTTTTGGGGGCGGGGGAAGACCCAGGTGTGCTTACCTTGTAGAGAGCAGACATTGAGGCAGAGCCCACCACCAGGGCTATCCCAATAACGGAGTGGCTGTGAAACCCATCGGCGTACGTCATCATAACTATCCCTGCAATAGCAAATATAGCAGCCACAATCTGGTTGGAGACAAAGAAAGAAAGCAAATGTTACTGGACAACCCCCAGCGTGGAAGAACATGAGAGCAGCTTTAAATAAGAGGGAGGTACTTCTGCATCACCTGCTTATGTAGACAACAAGAAGCAAGCCCAGGCGGGTGTCCGGGGAGCCCATGCTGCCTCCCCGCACAGCTTCCCCGGCTGCAGAGCCCGGGGGGGTGTGCGGCGGGCCAGACCGCAGCGCTCAGGGTCTCGGACTGAGCTGAAGGGGGGATTTCATCTCTGTCACTGAGCCTCCCCATCAGCGAGTCCCTGCAGCCTGCGCGTGACAGTAATGCACAAGTAGTAATTCCCTGGCGCTTGCAGGAAAGGCTTTGAGTCCTGCGGAGGTTTTGGAGGAAAAAGGTTTTTGAAATAAACAGGGGAATTAAACTCATGCAACTGCTTTCCAGTTCAGATGTGTCATTTTAGAGAGCAGAGGGAGCCTTAGTCAGCCAGCCAGGCCCTCCGCAGCGCCTGAGGGGGCTCGTCCAAAGGGAGGTAGCATTCACAAATGCGGGGGACAGGCTGCCCCTGATTCAGCAGGGTCAGCAAGAGACCCCTGGCTTCTCTAGGACTGTCCTACCAGATGTCTCAAGCCTTCCCGGGTGGTAATTCTGGGGTGAAAAGTGTTTTCTGCATGCTCTCTGCTTCCCGGCTCTGCAGTGGTGTGAGGGATGCCCTGCTTACACCACATCGCCTTTGGCTGCACAGTCGTGGTGGTGCCTTTAAGGTGACTGGGATAATTGACTTTTTTTTCACCCATAGCTGGGTCAGTGCTAGCCAACTGTCCCCTCTCCCGGTGCCAGACTGGGGTTTTAAGCCCCATCCATGGGCTGTGGCTCTCTACACATCCAAGAGCAATGGCCTCCTCTCACCTTTCCTGTTCACCGCCAGCGATGCTGGGGCTACTGTGAAGACGCAGGGGGAAAGCCTGTGTGCCAGGCTCTGCTGCCACCTGAAGAGCAAGTTGTGGTGCGCTGGACCCCTTTTCCAGCTGCACGTCCCCATCCTGGCAGCACCAGCAGCCTCTTCCCTGGGTTAAGCTGGGACTGGTGCTGGGGGGCACCTATAAAACTTCCACGGACAATCACCCAGCAGCTCCCTCCTGCACGCTGACATCAACACCTCCAATTTCCCCTAAGAGAAACACGCCCCATTTTTGCAAAGAGAAGGGGATCCATTTCTCCAAAGGTGTTGCTGTAGAATGGCAGGGTGGCGCAAGGGCAGAAAAAAGCCCAAATCAGCAGAAGCTGACGCTGCCTGGAAAACACAGCTGCTAATAGCAACTCAGCAAGAAGGGGATCGAGTCGAGAAACTGCTGTTTGAGATGCTGCATGAGCACAGCTTTGGCGGGGTACAGAGCGGGGCAGGGTTTTCCCCGGCTGCTCAGCCCCCCGCAGGGCCCAGCCGGGGGGCAGCGGGTTCTGAAGACGCGGAGCCTGGTGGGAGCTGCAAAGGCTGCATCTGCACCCTGCACATTTGGAGAGGTTCAGCTACAGCATCTCGGCTTGCAGCCCAGCGGGCATCAGATCTCTCCATGCACAGCTGTGGGGCATCATTTCTAAAGCAAAGCTTGGTGGTGGTGTAACTGGGCCCTACTGTCCTGGACGGCTTCTTTTTAAGGCAAAGAGAGAAAAAAAACCCCAATGCATGGCTCTACAGCAACGTGGGGCTGTTTCAGACAGGCAGGACTGAAGGAGCTCAGCAGCTCTCAGCAGTTCGCTCATGTCAGCGTGCTGGTGCTTGTCATATAAAAGTGCAGACACTCTGTGTGGCTTCAGAGACACAAGAAAGAAAGGTCATTGAATGAGACTAGCATGGGGCAGGTGCAGAACGACAAAAAAGAGATTTGTCTTCACCCAACATATAATTCCGCCAAGGACAGCTCTGCTGTTGCACACTGTGGATGTGAAAAGTTTACAAGGATAAACTCATGGAAGAAAAAAATCCATCAAGGACTATTAACTATAGGAACATCACTTCCATCTCAGGAAGTCCTCGAGCCTCAAATTGCTGGAGGCTGGAAAGTCTCATGAGGAAATATCATTACAGGCTTTTCCTGTTTAGACAGATTTTTCTAGGTGTCCACTACAGGCAGCTGCAGGAGCCGCGCTCCTGGGGCAGATGCACCTTTGCTCTGACTCAGTATGGCTCTTTGTAGACCTGCAAGATACATGGCTTGGGCTTATCTGAAAGATGGTGACTCCAGCCCTTCCATGTCCCCTGTGCTACAGCCCAGGTGACAAAGAGTGGTAGATGCAGCGTTTCCTGTAGCGTCTGCTCCAGGGGTGGCCGTCTCCTGTCCAAGATGTGTGGGGCTCGTCCAGCCTGAGCCCGGGGGAAGACCACAGCCCCGCGCCAGGCTGTGGCAACCAGCCGGCACCTCCGTGTGTGTGGGCAAAGGGAGCCTGCCTGAGCCCCCGCTGGCGGCTCCAACTCTGCTGCAGTGGAAACTTGGAGGGCACATTAATGAACTGCAGAATGAAAAGGATCCAGTTTTGCTTTCAATGTCAGGGGCTGGCTGACTTCTGAGCACCTCCCAGGAGGCTGGGTCTCTGCCCGCTTGGAAAGGAAGACTACGAGTTGGGATTTGATAGTATAGTTATCTCCACGTCCCACTGGCAGGTGTGCTTGTCTATACGTTACTACACTGGAAGTACCTGCAAGCGATGGCTCTCTTGGATTCCGAGCGGTTTTATTTACTGTAGCATGGAGGGAAGCACCAAAGTCAAAGATCAAAGCAAATAAACGCAGTCTGCAAGCAGTTTTGCTGGGGCAGAGGTCCTCGCCTCTCCTATCAAGCATGTCATGACTGTCAGATGAGTCTTGGCCTCACCTCTCGGCCCGCCTGTCCACATGCCAGGCACGCCGCATAGGTTTTCTCTGGAAGCCTTTCAGCCTGTCTGTCAAGCACGTCGTTAGCAGCAATGACAGGCTGCTTGCACCGCGCCACGCCACAGCTACCGGCCTGCGGGTACTTCCAAATGCCTCAGCTCCGCGGGGCCTGCAGAGGCAACGCTGCACGCACTCACAGCCTCCCTACGCGTGTGTCTCCTCTGAAAGCAATACAACAGCTTGCAGCCCAGTTGGACCATTGCTCTGCGCCCAGTGAGGGGAAAGGGGGGAGAAATGCAACTTCATTACAAAAGATGCAGGCACTTACAAGTGCCTGAGCGGCAAGCATGGGATTTTGTAGCTTGCTCTTACATTTGAATTCCAGACAAATTGTGATTTAAGTGCTTGTGGAGCTACCAGTTGCACTTCTGAAGGCCAAGTAAGGTACTTGTACGTGCTTAAACCCCACTGAGATGCTGCCTTTCTCAGCCGGCCTCTCCTGCAGCAGGTGTGAGCTGGGACACCCAAATGTGCGGTCAGAGCTTTGCTGTGGCACTCTCCTTCCTGCTGTGCTGCCGGGGGGATGGAGCAGGAGCGTGGGAGGGCTCCCGCTCGCTGCAGGGCAAGACACCATCCCCCCCGCAGCCTTGTCTGCCAAACACCCTCTCAAAGGGTGCTTCTAAAAGGGTTGGCAGCTCTGACGCAGCGTGGCCCTGAGGGATCACAAGCTTTGGGGCTGGGCTCTGTGCTGGCTCACAGTCCCTATGTTGCTCCTGGAGAAGTCCCAGCAGCTGTCCTTCCTCCTGGTTGCCAGTCCCGGGAAGAAGGCTTTGTTTCGGGGTTCATCCCGAGGGTGTCCCTCAGAACGCCAGGCAGAGCCACCCTCGATGTCTGCTGCTTTTCACATGGGCTGTACAGAAAAGGGAGGTAAGGGGGAAGAAAATGCATCTTGCCAGGAGACTCCACACTACATCCCTCTGCACATAGAAGGATCCCCAGTGCTCCCATGGTGGCAAATGAAGCTGGGCAGCAGGACTGCTGTGCTGCCACATCCCCTGCCAGTCTCTAGGGTCAAGCATCTCCTCACTCACATTTTGTCACTGGTCAGGATCCATGTCTGTCCAAGAGCAAATAGCCCAGTCCTCCTGCAAGCCCCCTCCCCCTACGCCCAGGCCCCTTGCTGGCCCATCACTGGGGTTAGAGATGGTCATGTTCCTCCTTGGGATGAAGGTGGCTTCTCAAGAAGCAACCCCTGCCACCCCTTCCCGGTGCCAGGTGCCGCAGTGGGACACATGGCAGGAGCATCACACGGCCTCCATTGCCCTGGCCCTGCTCTGGGTCTCTGCTTCGTTGCTGCTGGGTTTTGAGTGAATCAGCCTTTCCCAGGGCAGTGCTGATAAGAAATGAAGGACAGCTGGACATGGCTGAGACCACCACTTGGGCCTGCTTTCCTGCTCCTTCCACTCCTTCTGCCTCTTTGGGAAGGGGGAGATCCAGAGCAGGACTTGTCCCCCAGCACATGTCATCTGCCATGACACAAGACCTAGCCTGGCCAGGAAGCTACTGGAGAGCCCTGATCACCATGGGTTTTCCTGCACATCCATGCACCCAGGAGAGCATGAGAAGCATCTCTACTCCAGCACATGTGTGCCAGTGCGGGTATCCCTACACTCAGGTTGGCTTCTTTCCCCTCAGACCATAGCCATATCCAGTGGTGAGAGATGGCACGTGCATACCAAGGGGCATGCTGCACCTGCAGGAGACCAGCGGTCAGCCCTCCACACACCTCCTCCCCTGGTGTCCCACCAGCACTACAGCTGACAGTGCCACCACATGGCTGAAGATCACAAAAATATGTTTGTTTTTTTTTTTTTAACCTTTATCAAAATGTCCAGCATTTCCAACTATGACAACAGGGACACTTCCCTGCCTGCAGGATCATTTCTGGATACCCTGACTTCTGTACTTAAAAACTCCAGTTAATTTGTTTTCAGAGTACAGCTACCTGGGCAGATGGGTGGGCAAGCGCAGACACCAGCTGGCCAGGCTGGGCTTTTGGCAGGTACATTTTGCAACAATTCCTTGAGCAGCCTCTTGGCTGCCACCACCGCAAGGCTGGCCAAGCTCTCCTGCCGGAGAGGAACGCTTCCCGAAAAGTTAACTCTCAGTTGTTTCATGCAGTGAAGGTTAACAACCTCTTCTGAGCACTGAAAGCATTGCCCGGGTGGGTGAGCAGAGAGTTCCTCAAATGTTGAGGAGCCTATTTTCTATAGGTATTATTACCATCACCGCTATTAATAAGTATCTGCTGGTACAGTGAGGCAGGAGGGACCTACAGGCGCCTTTTCCTTGCAGTTACTCCTGACCCTGGCAGGATCCCCTTGGCCGTGGGGTGGTGGGTTACCCACCCGCCCGGCTCTCCTGCCGGAGGACACTACATGCTGAGGGCCACCAAAATGGCGGCAGGGTCAGCAGAGAGCTGTGGGGGTTTCCGATACCGTCCCCGCACATGGCTCTGTTGCCGCCGTGAAGCGGGTGTTCACGTGGGCTGTAGGACTAAGGGCATAAGCAAACATTTGGGATGCCACCAGGAGAGCAGCCCTGGGGGAGCAGGCCTGCCTGCCATGCTGCCTGGCCCCGTGCCCGTAGCTGCTGGCCAGACGCAAGTCCCCATGTGCCCGCATTACAGCGATCCTCCACCAGCGACGCACACGCTTCGGCCACGGGTGGGACACGGTAGCCCAGCTCTCCTCTCTGCAGCTGCTGCTGCTTGACATGGGGGCAAAGGATAACCATGCCGCCCTGCAAGCCTGCTGTTGTGTGTAAGGAAGGCGAGGGACCCATGAAATTCACAGGTTGGGACCAGAAACACATTGCGTGCAGCCAGGGCTTGCAGGAATGTGCGATTAGAAACAACTAGGTCTGGTGCCACGGCCTGGGAATTGTCACTCTGAAGGGGCAGGCAAAGGCGCACGTCCACAGCACGTCCACAGCAACATGGAGACAGCAGCTATCCTTCATGCCATGCTCTGGAGCAAGTTATCTCTTTTCTGAAGGAAAATGTGCAAAGGCAGCAGGCTGGGGGGTGCTGGGGGCTCTGGGAGCTCACGGGCACCTGGGCAGGCTGCAGGGAAGGATGTGTCCCTGCTCCGTAAGGACTTCTGCACCTGCTCGGCTGTCTGTGTGGGGTGCTGCTCCACTCGGCCGGGGGGAGGGAAGGGGAAAAGGAAAGGCACAGGGGCAAAGGGGAAGAAGGGAGACAGAGATAAGGAGTCACTTACCCTCACTCCCATGAACCTGTCCCTCAGAACGATCCATGAAAGCAAGAACACAAAAGCTTTGTTGCAGCAGAACAACACGGAGACATCCGTAGTGTTTATTTTCTTTATTGCATGTAAGTAAAGGTAGTTTGTGAGTGTCCAAAGAACACCAAAGGGTGCTGCCTTGGTAAAAAATACCTTCAAAGTCAAGCCATTGTCTCCAAAAAATCGGCAGCACTCCCTAAAACAAGGAGAGAAAGGCAGCATTATTACACAAACCAGTCAGAGTCTGCAGCAAATATATGGGTTTCTTTTCTTACTTGCTCCTCTTCTTTTCCTTTGGGGAAAGAGGGGCACACACCTTGTAAAGAGGAGAAGGAACACAAGTTTCAGCATGTTGCAACAGCCGTACGAACACGGGGGGGGCTGCAAACACGGGAGGGACAGCAACGGAAGAGCGAGGGGAGAGGTGAAGCCAGGAGGTGAAATTTCACCCTTTGCCATGAACGCTTTCACAGTGGACATCTTGAAACAGCATGGGGTCATCCTCCTTCTTTCACCCCTGTGGGCACGGGGATGCTGAGGCGCCAGGGCTGGCAGCAAAGCCCCTTGCTCCCTGCTCCTGCTGCAGCCACAGGACCCTAGTGCCCATCTGTGAGCTGCTATGCAGGGCTTGCAAGGAGCCTCGCAGGAGCCTAATTTTGGGTTTTGCTACCTGAGGAGTGGGACCTGGCTTGATCCCCCCGGCAGCAGCAGAGGCAGGACCAGGAGGAGGCAGCTGGCAGCTGCCCACTCCTGCTGGGGCGAAGACATGCACCGGGACACGGCATGGTGGCACTCAGGGATGTGGTGGGTCAGTTGGAGCAGCAGCGTGGAGACAGAAGCTCAGGTGTAGAGCAAGGTATTTTGTGTTTGTTGGGTTTTGTTGCCTGTCAGTCTCTCGTACTGAGTCATGGCTGCACAGAACTTGCCCATCTCTTGTGCAGAACTTGCCCAATTCTGGATGTGATGACCCTGGGCTTTGGCTGCTGCACCCTTTCACCTGGTTCTGCATCGTGACACTCAGTGTCACAGCCAGCACATCGGTGTCTCTTGTCCTCTATGAAGTTACCTGCTGGCAGCAGCCTCTTCCCTGCCAAACCTGTTAACTGCCTCTCTGTAACAGCAGAAGAGCTACCCCTCTGCACCAGGAACCACAGCCTGACTTCCCACCCGCTGGCGCCACGCGGGGCCGTTCAGGGATGCGCGCAGCACCGACAGCCGCTGCCTGTGCTCAGCACGTGGCCTGGATCCATTTTCCTTCTACAGACACTATACCCCCTTCAAGTCTGGCCATCAGCCCTGCGAAGATCTGTCTGCACCAGCCACTTGCCATAGGGGACGCAGGGAGTGCACAGGGGTGCAGAGAGACATTCAAAAACCCAGTCCTGAACTTCAGGAGAGGCTTAAACCTGCTTCTCAAGATGCCGGGGAGGGTTTGACTGCCAGGGTGTCACAGGCAGCCAGTCTAACGCTCTGAAGACAAAAAACGCAGGCGCAGTTTAAATTAAATGACATTAAGTAAAATTGGTATGAGAGGGACAGGAAGGCCATAGTCAAATGAAAGGTTTAAAATGGAGTGGGCTATGAAGATGATTAGAAGACTGGAACATCTTTACTATGAGGAAAGGCTGAGGGACTTGGGTCTTTTTAGTCTGGAGAAGCGAAGACTGAGGGGGGATCTTATCAATGCTTATAAATACTTAAAGGGAGGGTGCCAGGGGGAGATCNTTAGAAGACTGGAACATCTTTACTATGAGGAAAGGCTGAGGGACTTGGGTCTTTTTAGTCTGGAGAAGCGAAGACTGAGGGGGGATCTTATCAATGCTTATAAATACTTAAAGGGAGGGTGCCAGGGGGATGGGAACAGTCTTTTTTCAGTGGTGCCTGGTGATAGGACAAGAGGTAACGGGCACAAACTTGAGCATAGGAAGTTCCATCTAAACATGAGGAGGAACTTCTTTCCTTTGAGGGTGGCAGAGCACTGGAACAGGCTGTCCAGAGAGGTGATGGAGTCTCCCACTCTGGAGACATTCAAAACCCGCCTGGACACTGTCCTGTGCAACCTGCTGTAGGTGACCCTACTCTGGCGCGAGGGTTGGACTAGATGATCTCCAGAGGTCCCTTCCAACCCTGACCATTCTGTGATTCTGTGATTCTGTGAACTTATGTTGGGATTCATTCTGGGGGAAAAAAGTTCCTCCTGCCAAAAATCTGTTCCCCACATATAGAATTGGGTATCACTATTTCATATACAGTAGAAACATTGTCTTATACTGTACCGTGGGCCCAATTCTTTTTTAGCAGATACCACTGTATCTGTATGGTAGCACAGTCTGGCACTCACCTTGAAGCACCGGTGTAGTGCCATGATGCCCCAAAGGACAGCCTTGCCCTGGCACGGATCAGGACCCTGAGCTGCATTTCCCGCTTTGGGAGTCTCCTCTCACTGGCCTATACAATAAGGGTTCCTTTTTAGCTGTCTGGGCTGGCTTCACCAAGTCGGAATTGCTTCTTGTAGCTGCCTCTTTATGGCAGAGGTTGCCCCATCCAGCCTGGGTTGTAAGGGAGCTTCTCCCTGAGGACAGCCAGGACTGTGGAGGGTGCTACCAAATGTGTCCCCATGTGCACAGCAAGCACCATCGTCCAAAACAGGTGCGCCACTGAACCGTGGGCTATTTGTGGGGGGTAGCAGATGGTTTAGATGGCTTTCTTGGACCTGGCATCTTCAGTGAAGTCTGAGGAGCATTATGGGAAATGTGGTATGTTTCGTGTGCCAGGATGACTATATACTGTACAATAACTCCCTCATAATTAACTGTCTCCCCAGGTTTCCTACTGCTTATCAGGGAAACTGATTTTTCCTTGGTGTCATAACGCAGCTTATGAAGCGGTACTAGGAACTGTTTGATGATGAGAGTTGTAAGTGAGTAACGGTAGATAAATAGTTATGGGAAGCAAGACAGGACTGTGATATAACCTACACCATAATCCCAAAACAGTCAGGGGACGAAATCACTCCAGGAAAAACAATCTTCAACTTTAAATATTTTGACAGAACGTTTTGGACACTGTTGCTCCTGCTGTCCAGTAATTTCAGTTTTGCCCACAAGGGTACATTGTACCCAACGAGTATCCTGATGTTTTATGGATACTCTTTGGCAAAAACAGAGCTTGTGTCCTGTGGTGCTTCAGGCATGCCTGACTGTGCCAGGAGAGCCTGCCTATGAATATTTTAACAATCTTATCTGCTAACGAAAATGTTACTTTTTAAGATGATAGACAAAAAACACCCTATGTGGAGGGCAGTCTGAAAGCATTCAGCGCCCTTTAGAGCCCAACTCAGCACTGTGGACCCTCACGTGAGGTCTGACCCCAAGTCTCCCAAAGCCACGGGACAGGCAGGAGCTGGTGTTGTTCCTTGGGGTTTTACAGGGCAGATTCTTGTGGGTATACCTGCCCAGGGCAGGACATGGAGGGAGTCCTCTGCTTGCACCAGAGCAAGCTGGCCGCCTCTGGGTCAGTAGGGAGATAGTGTTGGGTATCTCCTCCTGGGACAAGTGTGCAGTGGTGGTGGAAGAGCTGCTGGGGAAGCACACCTCTTGGGCAGGGAGACCACCACCCCCCTCCAGTTTTGACTGCCGGGGCCAGCAGCCAAGCTCTCTCATTTCTAGGATAAAATACAATTTCTAGCTCAGTTTACTCAGGCTTTGGTGAGCTGGTCCTCCTGCACAGCTAGCTCTAGCTCATCTGGGCTGAAGAGAGAGAGTTACCAGATGCCTGGAGGCTGCAGACTCTTCTCTTTGTTGGGTTCATCTCTGAGACTGAATTCCTGCTGTTTGCTACCGTGAGCAGAGGTGTGCTTTGCAAAGAAAGCAAGCGGGGATTCGGTAAACAGGCACTCCCCTGTGCTCCTGGTGCTTGCCCTCAGAGCGAGTTTTCCACCAAGCAGAGTTGAGCGGGGCTTGTGTGCACACACAACCAGCCCATGTTGGTCATGGTCCTCTGCAGGCTCCCTTTCCCCGCTCACACAGAGTATGCACTGTTGCCCATCATCCCTTAGACTCACTGAGCAGCTTTCAAAGATCTCCTGGGCCATACACCTGCAACAGCGAGAGCCCCTGGCCTATCTTGAATAATGGCACAGTTAACAGCAAGCAGCCTTATTTACTTACAGAGTGTATATTTTCCATGTACCTCCAAGATATCCAGCTGGAGGAAGCCCTGAAGATGCTCTGGTAGTTCCCTGTGAGACGAATGTGCGTGCGTGTGGCTCTAATAACCTGGCAGAGCTGAGTCCCAGGGACACAGAGTGGTAGTGGGGAGCTCCTGCCCACTGACCTTTAGGTATGTACAAACAACCTTTTATGTTTCAGCTGGGACCCCAGGCTCTGTTCAGAGTCACCAGAGAGGCACGTCTCTGAGCTGCCTTTGCTGCCCACCTCAGCAGGCACTGAGCCCACGGAGACGCTACTTCTGTTTCTCTCCTTCAGCTTTAAAAGGGACCCCAGGGCGAGGAGCACAGACACGGGCACCTCCAGCGCATTTCTGGAAGGAGAAATCCCACCTCCTGTGTTAAAAGAGAAATTATCATCAAAGACTGACCAAACCTACTCCTGCCCGCATTACCAGAAATGCTGCGCCTGCTGGTCTCACCTACCACCTCAACACAAAAGCTGCCTTGCTGCTCGCTTGCTGATACAGTTTTGCTTGCTGGGCTCACCCTGCTTTGCCCACGGAGCAGTGGGACTTTCGGTGTGGACAACGGCCAGAGAGACCATAAGGTAATGCTGATGCAAAGTTCAGGCATGCCCTGGCCCTGTGCATCCCCTGGTCCTGCTGAGCACAGCTCCTCCTGGGCAAGGAAGCCACCCCGAAGACGTCCTGCAGAGCCTCCCTGCTGAGATGATCTCTCCTCAACTGTGTAATCCTCCATGTGAGGAGTAAATTCCTACAACTGCTGGGCTGTTTCCAGGCAAGGTGGCAGCAGACAGCAAGGAGCTTTGGCGTTGCAGGGCATAATGCCATATTTTTGAGATAAACTGGCTTCCTGCATTGTTTTCCTTGACTCTGCTGTCATGAGCTAGAGCTCCGTTGTAATCACAGCAGCTGGTTTAAAAAATAAACGCAAGGTATTAGCCACGGCAACAGCAAAGGCCTGTGTAAGACTGGAATGGAAATGTCAAAGGAAGGATACTGGAAGGGAAATGCACTGGCTTAATTGCCACAGCAGCAATAAAGAAAAGCTTGCTCCCACTCAGAAGTGTCATACCCATGTTCACAGACAATGGGAAGGCTCATGACTGAAATAAAAGGCAGGATTACACGGCTGGGAGGAGGCCTACATGTGAACTGAGAGAATTGCAGCCCGGTTACACGCGGCCCTGGGGATGTGTTTCCAGAGAGAAGTCACCCAGTGGTTCTGCTTGCCACGGGGGGCTGCCGAGGGGGCTGCTGCAGCAGGCATCTTTGCTGCGTGTCAGGGTAACAGCATGGTGCAGGTGAGGAGGAGAAGCACGTGCTCAGCCTGGTTGCTCTCCTCCTCAGGATGCAAACTGGGATGGTTGCCATAAGGCCCATAAAGCCCAGCTGGGATCAGAAGTGGCTGCCTGGCTTTCAGGGCATCCTCTGCATGCAAGCGGTGGGGACAGACGGAAACCTGCCTGTAGGTATAAAATAAAGCAGTGGGCACCACACGACACAACTCAACCCACCTTACTGCTGCTGTGACACAAGACCCCCACAGTAACAGCCCCCGAGCAGGGGTTAGAAAGTCCTGACTGGCACCATCCGGGCTGGATGTACCAGCGGTCCCCTCTCCCAGATGGGCATTCTGGTCCCCTGCCGCTTGTCACAGGGTGTCCTGACAACTTAGCGTGGCTGATGGAAATGTGTAACGTCACTTGGGAATGGCACATAGCTGCTACGGCACCACAGGAACTGTGCTGGGATGAAAGATACTACAGAAAGGCCTAAGGCATAGAGATGTTACTGTTGGTATTTTTACTCTATATTGTTTGCTGGTTTCTTAATCTTTCATGTACTAGTTCTTGTTTTTTCCTCATAATCTTTTTAGTGTGTATCTTCATTAACCCAGCAAATGGCAAATTAGCTCTGCCCCATTAGGTACGTCTCCAGCACAAGACGACTAGCAAAACACCTCCATCACTGGAACCCAGCATCCCCAGTGAAGTAAATCAGAAGTAGTTAGCACCAAAATTGCATGCTAAGTAGGAGTTAATCATATTGAAAGCAAGCATTGCAGTCAAGTAAAATTTGCAAATAAAATATGACAGTAAAGCTCCATTTTTTCCCCACTGAGCTCACAATTATATGTTTAACACTATTCACCTTCCACTGCCTGTTTTGTCTTTAACCATTGCTAGGTAGTTGGGATGTTTCTCCACTTGAACCTTGTGCAAATGGAATGCTTTTTGCTCCCATTTTGCAAAAAAAACCCACCACCTCTGAAGAGGAAAGGTAGACAAGAACCAGAAAAAGCACACACCATGTGGTCCCCCAGGCCGGGCGTTTGGTCTCTTGATACTCACTGCAGAAGAAACCAATGCCAGAAAGGTCACTAAGCCATTGAAGTTGCCATTACATCTTTGGGAAAGATGCAGCAAAGTAGAAAATATCTGGGAGGAACACACATCCTCAGGGAATACTTTGCACAAGCTGGTTATTTCTCCTTTCCAGACTGTTTTGTTACTATTTTCTCATTGTCGCAGTGTTCATACTAAGCCTTCTCCTCCGAAGCAGGTTTGGATCTGCTCATGCTCCTAGCGGGTGATATTTTTTCTTTGTAGACTGCGCTTCTTACTTTGACCTTGCAAGGTCTGTACCTGCAAAATGAATTTGGCTAAATTGCTCCTGATTTTCAGCAGAGTGAGCATTGCCTCCCTGGAGCACAGCAAAGCCACCGCTGCGCCAATGAATCTGGCCTCTTGATTAGAGATTGGCAGGCAAAACATGTTTTGCTAATCCCTGCATCGATTAGGCCTGCATGGATAAATAATCTGCAGATGCGCTGTTAACAGTCGTACATTTTCCGTTCAACGTACGAAAAAAGAGACATGGACTAAAATGTCACGCCATGTCTTCTGGGGGGACTCGCAAGCCAGTTGCAGTAAGCAAAAGCAAAGAAGACAGGCAAGGTCCCCTGGCTGTTAAAAGGAAGGAAGGAAACCAAAACCAAGTCTAATTTCTCCAGTGAAAAAAAAATCCTAGGACATCTTTTCGCAATTCATCCTGTTAGGGCCACAGCATCCCTCATGCATTATGCTCACAAGTGGAGACAGGTAGAAGATTCCCATGCAAATAAGAGACACAAAGTAAAACCAAAATATTCCTCAAAAATGCTCTCCAGGAATGTACATGATGTGTTTCCCAGAAAATAGGATCATGCCTCCAGCTCTGCTTCCCTCCCCCTTGAGCCAGTGCTGACCTGAAGGGCAATCATGATAAAATCAGCCTCTCAGGTGGGTGGATTTCAAAGCAGCGCAAGCGAAGGATGAGGTCACTAAACCCATTTGACAGATGTGCAAGCTAGGACATGGAGAGGGCAAGTCCCTGGGTGCTTGAAAGAGGCAGGATGAGGGTTGCCTGTAGGCTGCACCTTTGGAGAGCTGGGGATTTGCTTTTCCTGCATGTTTATTTTATAGCCAACTCCTGCTACTTATCAAGACAGCCCCCGAGCGCCTTTTTCCTGAGTCACCGCAGGTTCACATGCCAGCAGAACAGTTGCACGGAGGCTCCTGTGGCATGCCCCAGATCATAAAATGCTGCAAATAAATCTGCTAGCCTCAGCACTTTGCAGAGAGGTGCCCGGGATTCCTGCCGTGGCTTTTATTGCCCCGCTGGTCCGAGGCTCCTACAACAAAAGCTATATACCCCTGCCTCCAGCTTCCCTCCCGTGCACCCGGAGCAGCTCAGGAAAGATGCTTGGCAGTGCTGGGAGGGCACAAGCTCCTCCTTGGCTTCCATGGGGCAGAGGTCCAAGACCTGCCCTGGGTGGGCTGGTGCCCCTCTGCCACCCTGCTGCCGGCACTGCCTGCTGTGGCACACTGCAGCGTGGCCATTAAGCCAGAGGATGGGGCCAGGGAACCAACCGTGTTGCTTCTCAGAGACACCCTGTACTTATCCAGTCTGGTCTGTCCGTGCTGTGGCCTGGCCCTTCGGTCTCTCGTTATACCCTGCCTGAGGGGAGACTGCAGCCCAGCAGGTAACATCAGCCCCGGTGATGGCACTGGTTTCTGGACTTGGAGGCAAGGAGCGTCCCTTTTTTCCTGGAAAATGCCTGGCACGTTTCAAGTGGCTGTTTAACTAATACTGCCCATGGTAATGGCTGGTGATGGGGCACCATTAAGCTGTTTAGTCAGTGATTCACCACAATCAGGCATTTTTCCTTTACTAGATCTGTGCCTGAGAAGAGCTGAAGAAATGCTTGGCTACTGTCAGAAGATCTCAAGTTTGGAGCATCCTATCCTTAGAAAGGACAGGCTATCATAAATCCACCATTTTTGGAGTTGATTTCACAGGGAAAAGGTCTTTGATTGCTCCTGTCTTCAGGGTCAGGTCAATTTGAGAGCATGTCTACAAATCTTACACGGCAGGCAATTCAAGCAGCAGGTCACTCACAGACTGTGCTGTGCTCCATCATGCCAGCATGCTACTCCCAGCCAAGGTCCACGCCAAGTGCCTCTGCTCACGGCTGCCACAGTAAGGATTTCACCCTGTCCCATCGTGCCCCAGCAGGGATCCCTCCTCCCATGCTGTCCCGCCATGTGGCTGGGGCCCACGCTGGAGGGGGGTCCCCAGATGAAAAGCAAGAGTGGGTTGCAGAGCTGTGCTCGAGCCCCAAGCCCAGCTGTGGGAAGGTGGCAGAGGGGACCTGCTGTGAGGTGTGGGTGCTGCTCGCGCAGGAGGTTTAGGGCTGGATGTGGCCCCACGGTCACTGGCATCGGACCACCTGCGAGGGGGCAACACTGCTGGTGGGGCTTTCCCCCAAGCAAGTGGGAATGGCTTTTATGTTCCCTTCCTCTAGCACAGTTCAGTGGCACAACATGATGCTCCACCACAATGTATAATTCAAAACATTTCTTTCCAGCTTCATTTATTTCCAGCTCCAGAGGTAGGAGATGGGGCAGCACTGCCCACTTCCAGCTTCAAGTAACCGGGGGCCTCCTGCAGAAGGACTGCAGGGTGGCAGGTCCTGCCATGACCCCAAACAGCTCGTCCCACCCCACCCCAACCCACCTGTGAGCTGCAGCTGATGGTGCCTGCAAGGAGCTCTGTGCCTCCTCTGACCTTCCAGGCGAGGCTGGCAGCAACCCCAGAGAAGGAGTTTGAGGCTTGGGGTGGGGGCAAGCCTGCAAATCACACCCCATTCCCACTGCCTGTGCCCCCCGAGAGCCCCTTGCAGACCTCCTTCCTGCGGAAAGGAACAGAGGCAAACCGCAACCCACAGCCCCTTCCTGAGCTTGCAGGGGGGAGAGATGCAATGACCTGGCCAGGGAACGCCAAACCTTGAAGCTAAGAAAGGACAGAGAATTGGAGAACTTCCTGGTGTCAGGTGCCCCACACCTACTTTCCTCAGCTCTGGGGGTGAATTTGTGCAGCGCCAGTACAGAAAAAAAAGCCTGAATTGAACCTGAAAGCAGCAGGTAGATCTGGGGCTTCTCACCAAACCTACCTGATTACAGGAACTGAAAAATAACTACCCAAGGTGTTAAGCAGTTTCTTAGAAATGGACATTATCTAAAATAGTCCTATGGCTAGTTAATGCCCATCGGCCCACGCATATTTTTCTGTAAGCCTTTTATGAAATACAAGAAATGACCACAGAAGTCAATGCCGTGTACAGTGCCACTTTTAAATGTCTTTGTCTGCTGTTGAACATTACTTGTTTCTACACAGGATTTGGGGCTGATGGTCTGTCTTTAAACTTCCATCTATTCCGGGAGTTTCCAGCTCATTTGCAGAAAACGCATTCTGATAGGTAGTGAAATAAGAAAATTATCTTCTCTTAAATGAAAGAAAAAAATCTCCAGGCTGATCTTTCTTCTCTGAACTAGAGAGACAGAAACAATTGGTTTTGCTCAGCACTGTACACGTGCCAAACTAGGCATTTGCACAATAAATGGTCCCAGGAAATGCTTAGCTATGGATTTACATAATACACCAGAATGGCTCCAAAAGAAGCAAATAATACAAATCTTACAAACCACCTGAATACACATTTCCAAGACAAGCCTCAGCACACGCTCAGAAACCCTAATGAGAGACTGTTTAAACTAACATTTAAAAAAAAAAAAAAAGTTTAAAAGAACAAGACCAAACCACAGGGAAAATTCACATACTGTAAACTGCCTTAGCAAAACTCCCCCAGGGTAGGAGTCTCGGGCTGCAGAAGCACAGGGAAAAGTCTGCAGCTTCCCCTGCAGGATGGTCCTCCATCCCACAATTTGCTCTGCCTGGGGCACTAAACCTGCTGGGTTTGCCTCCCTCCATTTCCAGTGAAGAGTAGTAGTTCTAGAACACACGCTACAGCTTTGCTACATGACTGCAGCAAAGGCTGCAGGAAATGGATCACATTAGGATCGCATTTCATTTAACTTTTGCACCGGAACACACTGCAGAATTTTGCATCTAGGTTGGTTGTTGTGGGAGAAGGACCACCAGCCATCTCTGATGGGACACAAGGGAAAGCGTTAAGGAGAAGGTAAAGTTGTGCAGCAGCACTACGGGGCTGCTGATACTTCAGAGGAGGAACACTGGCTGTAGCAGCACGAGCAGATGTTGCAACAGATTTCCCGCAGAGTCACGTCTGTCCATGAGCACCAGAGTGAGCTAAGCTCACTCCAGGCTGTGTTATCACAGCAACAAGATGGTCCCTCTGAAGTCCCCCTTCAGCTTGCTGCATGGGGCAGGCTGGCACCTGTGGGTCTTCCATCAGGCCAGAGGGAATGTGCCATTTTGGAAAATGCAGCATTTATTGCTGGCAAGAAGCAGCTTTTAATGTGACAACATGTACTCAGTGATCGGACAGCTGAAGTTATCACATGGTGCATTATCCAACATTTTCTGCCTTTACACCTTAGAGGTACCCAGAGCCTGCATTGCTTTATACTCCTCTAGATAGTTGGCATTATACAAATAAAATGTAATACTCTTGCTATATGCAAGCTCCGAACACCCACAGACCAAGCAGACATCACACCTGGACATAGAGATGAACTTTTTAGTTACACTCAAAGACTGCTTCACAGAGCAACTGGCTATGGAGCCTGAGAGGAGATGCAACCCTTGACTTGGTCTGGTGTAGCACTCAGGATCGGCCTCAAATCTTAGTCCGAGCCCACCAGAGCAGTGGCCAGGAGGTACTCAGGCTGGACATTTTCCCTCTGCAGCAGTAGTGGCCGAAGCTGGAAGGGGCAGCGAGGGGAATGAAAGCTTCACAGGCAATTGGGGATTACTGGGGGGATTACTGCCCGTGGTGGGAGCAGAGGGCCCGGTTCCTGCTGTGTTTGGGGCAGGGCTGGAGGACGAGCGAGGGAACTGGCCCATTTGCACGGCAGAGTGTGAGGGAGGGAGGTTACGTTGGGACCTCATGTCAGGCCCAAATGGAGCAGAGAGAAAAGACCGTCAGCTCTGACAGCGCCTCTAAAGCCAGGTGCAGGCAAGCCAAGGCAGAGTGTGCAGAGCGCTCAGCGAGCTGTACTGAAGCTAATGACGAACCTTACGGAGTTACAGAGCAAACCGACAAAATGAGCAGCAGCAAGCTGCCAGGCAGTATTTACTCGAGAGCTCAAAAAAGCCCAACAGTGAAACGGGGAATCCGTAACAGGGATCTATAACTTTGCCCTTAAAACTGCCTTCCTGCCCGAAGCAAATACCACACCGATTCTTTAAATCTAATTAGCGTTGCGATTGTGGCTGGCCATCCATTTTCAAGATGACCACTGCTGGTTAAAGACTGCACCGCATCACCTCATCCTCCGCCTGGGTTCATCGAGGGCAATGAGGACAGGCAAGGCCCCGTTCAAGGACCACGCTGACACAGGCGGGGTGCTCCTGCCCCCTGCAAGGACTGCCAGCCCAGCAGACTGGCTAGTGAGCCTGTGCCCTTGAAGCCCGACTCCAGTAGTGAGCCTGCCTCCAGCAGGACCGTTCCTGCTTATACCACACACCTAATGACTGCCGTCTTCAAAAACAGGACACTGACTGAGTGCTAATGAATTCCAGCATTCCTGAGGATTTCCTACTGCACCACTCAAGTGGAAGTAGTCCGGGGCCCACTGGGTCTCCAGAGGGACTGCTCCCCCGGAGGCTCTTGCTTCTCACTTTTACCGTGTGCAGCCGAAATTCAAAAACCGCCAGCCTGAGGGAAAGCCTCTGGCCTCTGCATGCCCAGCTCTCCCCTGGGCAGGGAGCAAGCGCAGTGCAGCCCGGCTTCATGGTGCCCCAGCTGTCCTGGGGCCAGCTGGGGGGCTGCGCCCCAGCTTTTGGGAAGGGCACCCCAGTGGTCAGAGGAGCTGCTTTGGGGCCCCTTCCCTCACCCAGCATGGCCGAGGAGCAGGTGCTGCATCCGGGGCGTCCCGGGGGATGCACCAACATCGAAGTCACACCTAACTTGTGTCCTGCGTGGCCACATGAACGTGTTTGCTAATGTTGGCTTTTAAAAGGTGAGTCAATGGAAATTTTTTTTAAAAAAAAACAACAAACCCAACCCCACACCACAAACCCACATTGTTTTTAATGCTACCTAAGTGGATTAGGCAATTTGCTGCAGGTCCCAGCAGCTTGGAGAGGCACCTCAAGCAACGTTACAACTCTTCAGTTACCGAAAAGATGAAACATCTCCCAGGAAAAGCGCTGGGAGGCTGTATTCGAGGTCCGTGGTGATGCTCTATCACAAGTTCCCCATGTAAGCGTGGCCGAGGCACCCAGCCAGCCTGTCCCCCCTTGGCTCAGCGGTGGGGTGCGAGGGTGCAGCCTCACTGTTATTTCCCAGGGCTGTGCTGAGGTAAATGCAGGCACGCATTTGTGCGGCATTCGGCGTGCGGTGAGGGACAGCATATACAAACTAAGGCAGAGAAAACCTAAACATTAGGCTCTCAAGGATTTCACTGCCGGAGTCAACATCGTCACTGCTCTCCGTCATCATCCAAAATTTCCATTGACGTCAGTGGATGTTCTGGGTGTGAAAGGCCTGCAGAGTCTGAAACTGTGCAGCGATCGCTTGCGGATACCTTAAGCTTGGCCTGATGTGATTTATATCCGGCTTGCACTCTTCAGCTGTGACCTGAACCACTTACTACTTTTTGGAACAGTCAAAATGAAACTTTCAGGAGAAGCTGGCCAGCTGGCCTCTTGTGAATTGGATTTTTGTAACAGTTGGTATAGGCAGACAAAAAAGCATGTAAGAATAACATGCTTTTACAATAGATGATGTCTTGGCTTCTGGAAATGCAGGGGTTTCGGATCTGCTGATTTAGAAGCACAGTGCTGTTGTGTCTTAGGAGAGGAAAGGAGCAAGACAAGGCGCAAGACAAGAAGAGATGTCTCAGTGGTAACACTGGCTACACAAACACCCTGAGACAGCTATTACTGAAGCCCATATACATGTTGGAACATATATATATAGAACACACACACATACATACACTCACATGCAAGTTTACTTTGGGCCTTTATGCTTGTGGATTGTCAGAAAGGCTCTGCATGGTTCCAGGTGGGCAAAGCCCTGCCAGCCCATGGCCCTTCTCGCTGGCGATGCCAGCCTTAGCATGTGTGCATAAACTATTGGCTCAGTAAATCCTCACTCCATAGCAGCATCAAGCTGTAACACAGAAAATGAGGGAAATAAATCAACCTCACAGCCTAGGTACTAATTGTTCAGCACCGTGACAGGATACTGGGACAGCTGGGAACAGGAAGGCACGTGAGTCAGGAGATGATACCGAAAGAGACACCATCAACTTGGCAGCTGGTCAATGAAAAGAAAGAAAGTTATACAAAAAAGAAAGCTGAGAGCTTGCTGACATAACAGAGCAGCTGACATTTATGATGCACAAATTGCTCCTAGATGCATTAAATAAACCGGGATATAGAAAGGAAATAATCTTTTCTAAATACTTGTATTTGTGGTCATTTTTAGAGTACCTCATATCAAGAACAGGTGAATCTTTTCTGTTTGAAGTTTGTTTGCCTTTTCAATTGCACGGCTGATGTCCATTTAACACAAAGCCAGAGCACTCTGCCCTGCGCTCCCTCACTCTCTGTCCTCCAGCAATGTCACCCCAAGCACGTACACGGCCAAGCAGCAGGGAGGGGAGCGAGTCCTGAACAACCCATGGAAGTGGAATGAGGAGGTCTCAAGACACTGTGCTGGGGGTAGATGCTACCTTCATCCCAGACCCCGATTTAACAGCACCCTTCAGAGCGTAGCGATCTTTGAAAATCAGCGTGTGAAAGATTGAGAAACTCAGCAGTCTTACGTCACTTGAAGTGAAGGAGTACAGCTGATGAGTTTGGTGCCAAAAGAGCGGTGTTATAAAATACGATGTACAGCACTTCTGAGATTCGTATTTCCAAACAGCTTTACTTGTTTTGACCTTTCTCCCAAGACGCTAGTCCTTCAGAAAACATGTTCTACGTTACATCGCTGTTGCCGGCTGCATGAATTTTGTGCAAGCCTGTAGTATAAATGGTAAAAACAGAGTGATATGTAACACGAATTGAATGGCTTCTCTCTGCGTTACTGGAACATTTAGGTCTCTCAAGTGGCATACAATAACCGAGAACGGCTTGGAAATCAATTACCTGTTGTCCAAGAGAAATATGTAATTTTTGGCTCCCCATATAAGCACTTTCTTGTTTCAACAGTTAACAGGCTAAATCAAAAATACTGACACCCACTGTATTTTTAAAGAATTGGATAGCACAGAAATGGAGCTGTAGCAGTGGAAACTCCAAGAGACTGCGCTCATGAAGAGTTAGGTAGATACAACTCCAGTGAAGAGCTGTGGGAACTCATGTGGTTTGGACCTTTGAGGACATATTCTACAAATGTTGGTCAAAAAGTTGTAAATTTTTATTTTCATTCAATTTGCAGTGAAACAAAATGCTCCTTTGCTGAAACAGAAGCTTCTGAAGAAGGGTACAGGTTAAAAAAACTTACAAAAAATACTGAAAGAGGTTTTGAAATTGTTCCATTTGAACATTTTAAGTGAAATCTGTCTTTTTAATTCAAAATGAATATTCACTAAACCTATAGTGAAAAATAAATGAAGTGATCAAAATGAGCACAAAATATTAAAAAAACAATAGGCAAGAACATATATTAGTTGAAAGGTGGTTTTATTTTCATTTCCCATGTATGGATGCTCTTGGATTTCACCTTTCATCCATTTGGAACAAGATTTCTTTTGAAATTTCAAAATGCCTCCTGGAAAAAGGAAATAATTGCCTCCCCAGTCTATTAATGACCCCTGATATTATCCCTTAACAACTCTTCAATGTGACTGCATAAAAGGCGCTGCTGACCCAAGCTTCATAGCCAAGAAAGAACTGTGTCTTCAGGTAGGGGAGTTTTCCCTCCATAGCCTTACAATATAGTTTGCAGTTACCTTCATAAATAAGACCCATAGGAGGAAATATTAAAAGAAACCATAAAACTGACTCTGCTAGAGAGATCATGCACATGCCAATTCAGGAGCCTTGTCTCCAGGGAATATTCTCCTCCCTGCTTTTCAGAGTTACAAAGAAGTCTGTAAAATTATGGGCAGTATTACATGAGCATCCTATGTAAATGCAAGATTTCCTTTGAAGATTCTTCTCAAGACGTAGAGTACACAGCATCAACTTAATTTTCTTTCTGAGCACCAGAGGGAGGTCCAGAGGATAGATGCAAGCCACATTTGTCTTTCAGTCTTCTTGCACTCTGAGGGGTCTACATGGGTCTACATCCTCATAGTTCTTCTGTCAAACTCTTTTTATGCCTATCGATTGATGAGGCACTCACTCTTACATGGTTCAGAAGCTGAATTTCTGTTTCATGCTCCATCATTCTGCAGGCCAAGAGCTTTCCTCCTTTATACCCTCCAAATAAGTGAGGAGGACAAATGCTGGGTCCTTCCTCCAGAGAGGAAACTGAGTTATCACAGAGCAGCTCTAGGAACATATGCTTTGTCTCTGCTCTTGCAGCTCAGAAAATTTCCAGCTTCTTCCATCAGCTCCTTGCAAGTTCCCAGACACTCCATGTGGAAAGTCCTTGACGTTTCAGAATTCAGGAAGATGATGACCTTTGCCTCTATCCTACTGAAGGCAGCAGCCTCTGTTTCCAAAGGAGCTATGTCCCCTTGGCTCCCTGAAAGCTGTGTTATTTGCATGGGAGAAAGTGCTGCCTGAGGGCTGGATACGTGCAGGGAGTAAAAAGGTGTCTCCAGAGATCTGCCATTAAGCAGCCATGTGCCTATACGCATCTCCTCTGGGATGTGGCCAGTGAGAGAGGAGAGCTACGAAGCAGTCCATTACACAGCAACAGATGCCCCCAGCTGTGGCAGGAACGATGAACTCCAGCAGAGCCTTGCCTGCTGCTGCTGATGCGAACTTGGGGTCCAGAAGCAGGAGAAATAGCGAAAAAATACGCCAGATTCAAAGAGCAGTGACCCCATTATGCATACTGTTGTACTGGACGGATCAGGTCTTTAAAACAGATGTCAGCTGCCAAAGCTATTAAACCTTATGCTCATATACATTCCAGAATGGTGTAGCCTTATCTGCCTCCCCGGTTTCTACTGGAAGTGTGAAGTGGCACCTATGTGGGTCACCCTTGTGCCCCCACTGTTGGCTATTAGAGCAGCCACATTTGGTGCTCACTTTTCTTCCAGCTGCTGTCAATGTCCTACTCTTGGACTTTTCAGCCAATATCCTCATTAGAGATAAAATAAGAACATAAACATCTAATGGGGTTATTAGCCCTCCATTGCTTCGTTCAGAATGAAGTAAAGCAAGTGTGATATTAAAAAGAGAGGAGAAATATAAGGGGAGAGAGAGAGATCAGATAGAAATTGATTCATTCTACAAGTAAACAAGGACATTATGGCACCGAGGTGATTATGCTGCTTAGAGGTTATAAGAAAATAAGATCTATTTGAAGTCCCTGGAAAGACCAGAAATGAGAAGGGTGGTGAAGAGATACTCGGGAATTGAAGGAAGAAGAACTTAAGGAGGTTTCAGATTTGCCAAATCTAAAAAACAGACTCAAAATTGAGATGGTGGAGCGAAATGGTGCTTGTGACTAAAAATTGGTGGAAGCCATGAGCGCCCCTCTGAACGGGACGCTAGCTATTATTATTTATGTGTTTGGATGGGATAAGTAGCTGCTCTTCAGAGGCCAGGAAGACATTTGCTTTGAATCTGAAGCCTTCCACAGATACTGTGCTTCAGAGTCCTGATCTGTGTGTTTTAAAAATGTTAAATTATTTATACGAAATATTTCATATTTTAAGGTTTTACTCTTACACGATAAGAGCATCAAAAGTCTGGCCAGAGTCTGGTGCCACAGAATTCGGAAAACACAAAGCAGTAGGGTCTTGTCATTACGGTGCATGTGTGGGGGGAACGTCAGTGTGGTTTGGATCAGGCTGTTACAGCACACACTGCTCTCCTTCCTAGTGACATTTTTTATGTGCTTGTTCTTTTTCTTTTATATTTTTATTGCCTACTAAATGGTTTCTTTTGGCTCTGCTTTGTGTGATCCTCAGTGCAAAGAAAACAGTTCTGTTCAGAGAAGCACTTTGAAAACTGCCCTGATGAGGAGTGAGCTGGTGCCTCGCTAGCATGTAATGTGCCATCCTGCTCTTGGCTGTGAATCCACAAATTGGGCTTTCAACCCAGCCATCACTGAAGGTACTGATTTACTGTGAAAGACTGGAAACCAGAAAAGAGCCCTTATCGCCAACAGTAATAACACAGGAACTTTTCGGAACAAGATGCATAACTCCTGAGTTAATGAATTGGAAAACCCATCTGCCGGTCCAAACACCGTACTCCTGTCTTCAGCATCAGAATTATTGAAATAATAATGCATCGTAAGCCTTCCCCTCTGCCCAGCCTGTGTCAGTGATGCATTCACTCAGAGATGCCTGTGAAGGGATGGACCTGGACCACACAGGAATTACCAGCCTGGGTCCAGTCAAGCCCTGTCCTGTCTCCAGCAGCTGCCAGCGCTGGCAGCATGGGGGACACGGCATGCATGAAGAAATCCTTCTCCTGGGACACCCTGCCACTTTCTTGTCTTTCCCTGCTCTTCCGCTTCATCCACCTTGGATGCATTAGCAGTGCACCCTCACTCAGCCTGTAAAACAACTGTAACTCCCTGCAGTTCAGGAGCAATGAGAATAAATTACCATTTCATTAATTAAAGCGCTCTGAACCGCTTAGGTGTAAGTGCAGAGCTAAAGTACAGCTCTGTTGTAATTGACAGAATGATCCAAACCACCGTGATAAACTCCTGATCATCTGCTCAGCTCAGCTTGGGCCTTGCCAGCCTTGGGGAGCGTGCTGCGTGTGCCCGGTCTGCCAGCCGGCCCTCTCAAGTTGGGGACCTCTTCTTGAGAAAAGGAACCACCCATACTGGGTAACATGATGGTGCTGATATTCACTGGGACTCCATCTCTGGAGAGAAAACTGTACCACTACTTTCTGGGAATTAGCATAGCAGACAGAGGAAGACTCAGGATTATCCAAAGTGGAGATACACTGTCTAGCAAGAGCCCCTGGAAGACTTGTGAGAAGACTGCTTTCATGCTTAAGTGGCAGAGTCTGACTGCTGACAGTAAACTTAAAGTGACTCAGGAATATGGTATCTGGATTTGTCTGAGAAATGTGACTATGACATTTGAAACCGCCAAATGAAAATGACAGCTTTTAACCTGGATTTCCCTTAATCAGACTAGATCATGCATTTCATGCTTGAAATATTCTAACCATTATCTGCTTCTATTACATTTTGATGTGGCTCTGGTAATGGCTTTAATAAAGTGTCTGAAATAGAGCCTGTTAAAGAGTTTTCTTACATTTAGATGTTCAGATACCATGTGATTGACTAGCACAGGTGAACATCCTTGTATGATAGAGGATTTCTAAAATAAAACATAAGAATATCAGGAAAGACCCTCGCCTGCTATAAGCTGATTTAGAGTCACAAAAGTAATTTCTGTTCTTTGACTATTTTTGACTATAGGAATCAAACTCCTTTTAATCTACATCAGCAAAGCGTGCAGCACATCCATTTTTACAGCACTCACTTTTGGCTGAAATGGAATAGCTCTGTGACATACGGCTGCAGTTTACAGCATCTTCCTGGATTTAATGGGTAGAGGGAGTTACAAGGAGTGTGGGACTGTGATCTTCTGAGCGAGACGGTAAGGGCTGCGCAACGAGCCTCCCTCCTGCTTGCTGGTTCTGAAAGCCGAGCTGCAGTGAGGAGAGCCAAGTATTTGCCAGATACGAAATTACCGGGTTCATTTGTCTTCCACCTTCCACTCCTGTGACATGCTTATTCCTTCCTTCATTTTGGAAAATGACCTTGTGATCCTTGCTTCCAGGATCGCACTCTGCTTCCAGAGCAGCTGCACCGACAGCAGTGAAAAATCTGCTCCCTGCCATTACAGGGCAGATGCACCATTAGGGCAAAAAGCGTGGGGTGTCCTTGTACCAGGAGTGAGCTCCTGCTGAAACCGTGCAGCTTGCCACTGAGGAGAGAAGTGGACTTTATCTAGCCATGATTAATGCCTGCCTTATGGGCATGCCTGCTCTGCCTTTTTTTTTTTTTTTTTTTAATAACAGATTTATAAAGCCCGTGACTTAGACTATAATTGTAAAATGGCTTTTCTGGCCCTCTCCCAGATCTGTGGCTCCAGAGGCCAATATCAGAATGTGCTACATAATTTGGATCGGATACCCTTTGGTTGCAGTTATGGTCAGTGCAATTGCAGCCACGTACAATGGATTGCCTGAGAAATGAAAATAGTTTGGTTTATAGCAGAAAGCGTGCGAGGAGGAGGCACAGTGCTGTTCTGAGAGTGGTTAGAAGCAGAGGAGAGGAGCACAGTTAGTTGGCCTGTTTTGGTGTGCCTGCGAATCCTTACACATGTACAGCAGGGGGTGTTCAAAAATGTAACAGAATTACTGCCGGGGATGTATCACAGCCTACATATTCTGTAAGCACTTATCTCAGTTAAAGTTCAGACATAGATTAATTTAACCAGATAACTTGTTGGCGTTATTTGGAAAAGCAGGTTTACATCTTTCTAAGACTCTAAGATCTCTTTCAACCTTGGATTTCACAAATGTCTTTTGGTTAAGCCAGCCCGGCCCCGCTGGGCTCAGTGCTGCAAGCTTTCTAGGGGAGCTCAGAGTGAGACTTGTCATTTGCTTGCTTCTCACATAGGGCTTCCTCTTTCACTGCCATTAATAGGCTCTGGACATCTCATGTTATGTTCTGACATGAATGGGGTGAGATTGCAGCATTGTTGGCAGAAAGCAGATCTTAGGCAGAAGAGGAAACTGGCCTTTAGAAAATCCTGGGTTTATCCTCACCTATAAGGACATTTGTAATTATTTCCCTTCCTGTTCACCTGCCAGGTTGTGCTACTGCATCACACGCTGTGTTCCTTAGGTTCACGGTGAGGTCCATGAAGGGGTGAGAAAAGCACCGCCCCCCCCGATGTCCTCATGCTTCTGCCTGACTTTCCCTCTGCAGGTACTGTGGGACCACAGCCCTCCTCCACAGGGCCCCAAACAGCAGCTGCAGAAGTCAGAACTCATCACCAGTTAAATGAAAAATAGTAGATTTTAGCAGAAATGTGCCTCAACCTCGACTGCAGGCTCTGTGGCACAGGCGCTGTGTTTGTTTCCCTGTTGGAAAAGCACCTAGCACAAGCTGCTGGTGCGGATCAGGATTTGCTGGATGCTAATTTCATACAAATATTAAGCAATAATGATACTTACATGGCTGCGTGAGCTAGGCAAAGGAGACACACGCTTAGATAATGGAGATTTAATCTAGCATGCAGGCTAGGAGAGGAAAGGAATTAGAAGTCAATAAATAGAGAACAAGAATACATGAATGAAACGTTCAGCAAGGAAAATGTGTATGGACTTGAGTTAAGCCAGTGCCGAGCAATAGGAGAAAGAATAAGACAAAGAAGATGATTAAGGCCAAGTCTCCTTATTGCTCGTGACATCTGAAGAATGTGTAAGATGATGGATGCGTTAATTAGCTCACTGCATCTCAGCAGCTGAAATAGTTGGGAGGTGGGCTGAGCCATAAACCAAAATATTCCCAGCATGTGATAGAGGCTGAGCCTCAAGATTATATGGGAGAAGGGAGCAAACAATGCTGCCCAACAGGAAAACACAGAATAATACCTTGAAGATACATAGTGGAAAAAAAAATCTACCTAATAATTCTTGCTCTTTGGTTTTGATGTGAATTTTATTTTACTGTTATGCTCATTCAATAAAAAGATATTTAACCTTTTCTCTTCAGAATCAATAACACATGTAACAACAAGGATGAATATACCAAGTTTAGCATACGTGGTCAATGCATTCTTAAGAGAGAGTTTTCTTAAAAGAGAGTTTTCCCTAGTTATAACTTGTGAAATAACAAATAAACTGTTATTGTACTAACTACATGAGTAAACATGTTCACTGCCAGAATGGTGTCATTGCATTTTATGTGAGGCTGTTATTAAAACTTAGAGTATCCCCAGAGATCTTTGAAAATTGAGGTTTACATGTGTTAAGAAACGGCTCGCAATCACATTTAATGTATACATAAATCATCCTAGAAAGTAAACCAACACAGACAAATGATTAGGTGTTGATGAGATTCATTAAATTTCTCATTAAGATAATATAAAAAGAATTTGATAAACAATCCATAGACAGCACAAGTGAGCAAGCTGCAAGGAATTAGTGGATTTCTCCACCTTCACACTGAAATCCTAGGAGGATCATATCAAATTAAAAACATAAATTCATATTCAGGTACCTAATGCACTGACTTTTCCAGTGGGCTGAAGACTGTCACCACCCACTGATTTCAAAAGGAGTTATGGGTGATCAAATTTGGATTTTAAAATAGAGGTAGGAAGGTTAAGCAGTGTCTCTCACACAAGGCATCAGCCATGGTGGGATTCCAGCCCAGGAGAGTTGAAAAACCTTGCTCAAGGGGAGTTTTGCATTTTGGAAGTGAGGACAGTATGCGTCTGGCTGTGGAGGAAGGAGCATTTACCACAAGGCTGAGGGTTTTTTTAAAATTTGTAGGTGTATGGAGAATGAAGAGGGATGTCGAGGCCAATTGTTTTATACCGAACACGAGTGGGATGGACAGCGGTGTAAATGGAGGTGAGAGCCCACCTGTCCCGCAGCCTGGTGTCCCCGCACAGCCTGGGGGGCTCTGCCTGGGGCGCGGGCAGCCCGGGGTGGTGGTGGGGGGCTGATGACAAACCAGCCGGGGCAACCTGTGCTGCAGGCACCGCCGTGCTTGTGGGCAGGTGAGTGCTGGGGGGTACCTCAGCCCCCCCTCCAGGGGCTCCAGCTCTGTTCGTTCGGGGGGGAAGGGATTTTGGGAGCAGCGCTTGCAGACAGATGCTTGAGAATAAGCAGCCTTCCTGCTGCGAGAAGGCAGGTGTCCCTCAGCAAACAAGTTGGGGCCTGATCCTGGAGACTGTGCTTTCCCACTGAGACCCACAGGGAAAGATACAGGTTGTGCAAGGGGATTTTTCCACCCTAGTCAAGGGCACGACCCCATATTTACCCTAGAGCTAGAGAGCACAAAATCCGTGCTTCATTTTCCTCTCTTTTTCAACAGTTTGTATTTTACAGGAGAGCTCCAGATCTGCAGGACACTGTATGAAGACTGACAAAACTAAAACAGCCTGTTACCCCTCTGGGATGTCCCTGCACTTGCACGGTAAAGGGGCTCAGCATGTGTATCCACGTGGTGCATGTATGCACACACATACATACATATGTACATATATACACACATACATATGTACACAACCATAAGGAGACATTTCCAACAGCTTTCACTAACTAGTTCACCACTCCTTCCAACCAAGTCATTGCAGTTTCACCACAGCCTTCAGTAAGAAGAGAGAATTCAGCAGCAGGACCTCAAAAATGCTACCCAAAATATCCTGACACCTCACAGAGTGTCAGTAACAGAGTCATTCGGAGTCATAGTGTCCTGCAATATCCCTGTTCCCCACCCCCCCCGTACAGAATGCAAAATCTGGCTTGTTTTACTGTAACTGTGCAATGGGTAAACTGTGTTAAATTTGGCTCTGTCAATACCCCACCTACACAACTAGAATAAAGAGTTTCAGTGGCTGGGCTCAGCCCTGTCTCAAAACTTAAAGCTCTGTGATGAAACTGAGAGAGACATTACTCAATAAGCTTAAGCCCTAGAGAGGGAGAAAAATGTACTGAACAGTAGTTCATATTGTTACTAATTTTAGTGTCACATCTGAATTCCTTTTTAGACTGTTTCCCAGGAAAAGTGAGAAGAGCAACAATGTGGTTTCAGCCTCTGACACAAAACTATTTATTCAGAAACCTGGCAAAGGCAATGCCTGTTTTGCTGCCCTACTGTCTTCTGGATCCCTAGCAGGGAGAGAGCTGCTCCTCCGGCAGAGCACCATGGGTGCAGTGAAGGGATGTGAAGACGCAGGTGTGTGAAGCACCTCCGAGATGCGCAGGGCTCTAGGTGGCCGGGGACGCCGGCTCAGTTATCTCCTAGGGTTGCTGGCTGCTTTCCCAGTGCTGGAGAGCTAGTCAGCTTTGCCATACCCATGCTGGGGCTACCCAAGAGGTAAAGCCTGCTGAAATCTCACTACAGTGCCAAGGATTTATGAGCTGAAGAGCTGCGGGGCGAGCTGCGGCGGCTCTTTCGCTGAAGGGATCCCACAGCAGGAACGGCAGCTCCTCCGTTCATGCAGAAAGACCAGCAGCATGCAGTGGCAGAAAGCAGGTGATCCTGTCATCTAGCTGGAAACTCTTTCCATCCCGTTGTAAATCATCAGTACTTGTTCATTTAGTAGTGCTGGGATAGAACGAGCAGCTCTAGTTGCTGCATGAGAGCATGGGAGAAGCACCAGATGCATTGGGAAGACTACAAAGCAGCTATGAGGAATCAGTCAGGCATACTGAGGATGAGGGGCACATCAGCATGATTTGTATCAAGTTTTATGGAAAAATCAATTAATTCATTCACGGAGAAACATAAGGTAGCAAAGTTGCATCAAGAAATCTTGTCTGGTCAGTGCTGTTTGCATCTTTAATGGGCAGGAAAAGGGAGCGCGCCAGAACAGGGGAGCGGTTACAAACCGCATCCCTGGGGGTGAGGGACTGACCAGGTGAACATGCACTTAAACCAGGACAGGTCTTTCAGCTGTCTGCATTTTGTCAAGCACGGAGGGACTGTGTTCAAAGCCTTAAGTGAGCTGAGTCCATGCTAATGAGCTTATCTGCAGAAGCGTGTTAGATCAGCCATGATAAACCTAATTAAGATGGGCTTGCATCTCACCTGCTGCTGCCAGTCCTTCAGTATCCTCAGTGTGTTTGTGAGGATGGATCTGCTCAGGCTTTACCTCTGAGAGAGAAGAGAGGTTCCTGAGAAGGGGCAATGTCTGCTGGAAACCACATGCGGGTGTTTATCCCTGTTTGCAGAACGGGGTGTTTGTGGATCTGACCCCATGACAAGCCCTGCCCCGTTCAGCATTACTGAAAATCAGTACCGGCACCCCTAAACTCCAGTAATTCAGTTAAATCAATTATTCAAGATACAGAAAATATCACTAGCAAGGAATCAGCGGGGTTTGCCGATTACTCTCTTTCAGTTTGGTTCATAAATGTTGCTGGGGAGCTGGGAGCCAATTTCAGGTGACTTACACTAGTCCAGATTCTCACTGTCACCGACCCCAGCGCCGCACGGACATAAGGTATTTTTGGTTTGAAAAGAGTGTAAATGAACTGAGAGTTTGGCTCCTGGGGTGAGGACTGGATAACATGATGACAGAAGGGCTTTATAAACATTTATTATTCAAAATCTCTTCTGCAAACGCGAATACGCCTAGGCAATTATCTCACTTTAGCTGCAGATGGGCAATTTTGATGCAATTATTATGCACCTTCAGTACTACAAAGCTTTCAGTGCCATTCCTTTTGAAAACGTCTGAATTCAACAGAATGACAAAACTAATGAACTATTGCATCTTTTTCCTGTCAGCTGCACAACATCTAGTAGGTGCCATCAGCACGCTTCATGCGGAGGAGCCACATGGTCACGACTGTTAGCCCAAAAACACGCAAATGCCAAACGCCCGCTGAAGGCAAACCCATCTGTAGCCCTCAGTAGCCGAGTTACTCGAGGAAGGATGATTTGCCATTGCAGATTCAGATCATGACATTACAATGATTCCAGGATGTTATTTATCATCTCTCTTTCAAATTTCCCTAATGAGACGTTTCTACATGTGCCTAAAATCCATGGTTATTTACTGTTCTGCGCTAGACAAAGGCTTTTTGGGTAATGAAACTCCAGATACCAGCAGCATAATAGTGGAAAGTGTCTGAAGCCACACTGACAAAGAGAACAGTTTGTTTTTAGCACAATTGCTATGGAGGAAACACACTTGTCTGTAGTTTCTCGAAACTACTTGTCTCTGGTTTCTTGCAGCAAACATATCCGGGAAGCCAGCTGTTTTTTGGTTCTTCTTTTTTTTTTAATCCTTAAAACAAAACAAAATTTAAGAAATATAAAGCGGCAGACAACATTTTGCAACTTGCCAGCCAAAAGTAAGGTCCACAATTAACTATACATATAACTGGTAAGATTTTCAAGAGAAACGTCCTCCTTATGACTCCTGTTTACCTAAAAATAAAGCAAATTTGATGCTCACTTTTGAAAAGATCCCAAGAAAATATCTTTAGCAGTTAAGGTAAATTTTATTTTTACATTCATTCATGGTAAGCAACAAATCTGTTAACACATGAAATAGCTGTTGCTGGAATGTTCAAATCTTCCCTAGATACTCCCGAATGACCTGTCTGGACTCCTGTAACTTGGATGGCTCTGTGGCTGCTGAGCTCTGGAACATCCCACGCTGAGAACCTGCAGCCAGTCACAGGACTCAACACATCAGCAATGCTACACTAAGAACACTGTGCATTAAAATCATGTAGGATTTATTGAGTTAGCCTAGCTCGTAGAAAAGCTAAAAGAACTATATAGTTCATGTGAGCGTTATGTTTTAGCAGAACTCAGTCTGCTCCCACAACAGGCCACGTTTGCCCACCATCTCTGATTCCCAAGCATGCACGAACCACTCTTTCAGGCTCCCCTTGTTTTTCAGACTCCTGACAGCTCAGTTGCACACTGTTAGAAAGCTCCTCCCTTGTTTCAAACACTTCAAACACCTCACTCACTCTGTTTGATACCACTTAGCTCTTTCCTCACCTTCTCCAAGCCATACATGATTTAGCTGACCTTTATCATACCCCCCTGCAGTTATCCCTTTTACATGATGAAGAGTACAACTCTACTAAAAAAGCCATATGGAACTTGGTAAGGCAGAGAGTAACAGCATTTTAGGAATTACCTGGAACTACAGAAGAGCATGGTTGTTTAAGTTGTTTGAAAAATCTACGAAATTGATAGAGCTCTCTGTTAAATGCTGTAAGACTTTCAGAGGGTTGGCCTTAATATTGCTAAAAATTTCGTGAGCAAGCGCAGGTCTGCAGGTACGTTAATGGAAGGCAGCTGATCATTTGGCTGTATGACACTGTATCCTCTCTGGGATACTATTTCTCAACATTAAGTTTTTCTACTTCAGTTCTTCAGAATCAAAGGACACTTTCAAAAAAAATAATGTGGGAGAGTAGGGTGAATTTCAGCCTGGTCAAAGCCTGAGTTCCCCTCTGAAAGAAGGAAAGATGAAACACATCTAAATAGTTATTGACTTGATATTTTTAATATTCACTGAGCCAGACCCTTCTCTGACAGAAATCAGCATGCTGTCATGGGACTCTGTGGAGCTGTGCCAGCTGAGGTCAAGTGCTGACTGGACCCATCACATTTAATATAGAGAACTTCATGAAACACTGAAAATGCTAGGTGAAAATTTGTTTGATTATTACAAATAAGCTAAGCAGAAACACTTTGTAGTGGGTTAATACAATTTTTTGTTAAATGTCAAGGTTAATACAAAATAAATCAGATCCTCAGGGTTTGAATCAACGCATTCTCCCCTGAGGACATGCAAATATTTAAGGTGGCTCTGGCAAAAAGGGGCAAACAGCAGCAGAACAGGTATCATTCATGCCAACGCATTCTGGTACATGTAATTTTAGGGTATCTAGAGACAGTATATTAAGAAATGCAATAAAGTACACATAAATTTCAACAATAATAGTTATGTCTCATTCAGTGTTTGCAGATCACTAACCATTAAAAAAATAAACAAGTAGTTATGATGTGGCTCTGTGCTGAGCAGGTTGGCCTAGAGACTTGCCTCCCCAGATCCCCAGCAGCCAGAATTACTCCATCTGACCTGATGTTCAGGATATCATGGTGAGATGGTCTAACAACAGCACCATTTGTTAGATGGTGAAAATATCAGACAGCATTACAGAGCTGTAGCTTGATTTTTATTCTAGGTACTATTAAGAGTTACTGAAGCAGAGGTGCAATTTTTGCTATTTTCTAGTGTGCTATTTAACAGGAGAGCTTTTCATAGATGAAGAATTATCTTTCTGTACTTGGAAATGTATATGTACTCCAGCTGAAAGCATAATAAGCCAGACTAGTCAAGAAAGCTGTAGTTTCAGTGCAGAAAAAGCAGGATACAATTTTCAGTTGGCCCAGCTGGCCTCTATGATAGATACGATTTTTAACTAAGTTAAAAAAAAACCCAGTATTTTGGTGAAGCAAAACATTTTTTAGATGCAATGCAAGTGCAAATGCCAGATGACATGGAGGAACAGAGTCCTCCTGTAGTGAATGGACCTGGGCTCATACCATTCAAGGGCGCCTCATGTTAGCAATGTACTACACAAAGGATAACACTGCTCTGTCACTGAAGGGACATTCACGATGACTTGAGATCCCTGGGGTTTAACATTTGCATCTTCTGGAAGAGATGGGCAATGCCATCCTTCACATGAGGCTTCCAGAGGCCCATTCCCACTGTGGGAGTCTGAACATTTCACTGAGGCAGCAGAAGGTTTTCAAAGATATGAAGGAAATGTTGCAGCAGTCTCTAAGTGCTCGAGAAATAAGCTGCTTCAGTAAACGAGTAAACCGCCCCCCAGCCTAAGAAGGAACATGATTTATAAATTAACAAACCACTAGCAACCAACACCAGCTCCACCTGGGGAAGCGCTCAGTTGGAGATACGAGGAACAGGCAACAGATGAGGTGGCCACAGTGGACTTGGTTAGTGTAGGCTTGCCGAAAACAAGAGGCCCAAACGATATGGCAATGACCGTACGGCCATAAAGTAAATGAGGCTCTTTCCTTTAAACTTGCTGAATTTTAGCCCTGAACCCATGGACTGACAAACAGACCAACAGGAAGGTTGTTTCTTTTCTACAGCTAGGCTAAAAAGAGGCGGTCTTCACTAACGGCCACCCAAACCAGGCAAACATTGTGAAAAAAAACCAGTTTTTGTTTGTCTTCTCCATTTTGGATTGGATTGTCTGGCAGAAAGATACCATTTGGAAAGGTGTTTTAGCACTGGAAAACACAGAAATGGTTGTATGTGGGTGTGTGAGTACATATATGAACCTGTCGGCCCATCAGCTCATATTTTACCATTGTTTCCCTACAAAAAAAACCCCTATGGCTGTTCACAGACAACATTATGTAGCTGCTTGACAGGGTTTTTCAATTTATGACACCCTGTTCGCACACCTATGTTGCTGCCAACCTTCACCTTTGGCTATTTCTCCCTTTTCACCAGCTTAGCTCTGACTAACGAGCAAGGGTGGCCAGCTCCTGCAGACCCGGACCGGCCAGGATCTTCAGTTAGGTACTTGTGCATTTATATGAGGCTGCTTTTTCATACAAACACAAACAATCCTGGGAAATCTGGACACGGTCCATAACCACTAGGCAGCTGGACAAAAAGGTTTTTTCCACTTCTGTAGTACTGCCAGCCTCCAACACTTCTCACTGTATCATCCGTCTTTATTGAGAGCTGTTAATTATAGCTATGAAGTCTGTTACCATACAGGCACTTTCCTTTTTTAAAGCAGCTTTAAAGGTAGCTGCCTTCAAGATATTTTGACACAGATCTGAGCTGAAAAAAAAATGCAGAGTTCCTTATCACTGCCTCCTGAGTTTTGTTGCCGTTTATGCTGCTGTTGTAAACAACATGGGAGAACCTGTCCAGAATAGTCCACATTTAATGAGTTTGTGCTCTGGGTGTCAAGATACTTGATATGATGACCGAGGTAAAATATTTCCTGCAAAAAGACCAGCTATGAACTCTGTCTTCTTTCACGGTATGATGACTGGAAAAACAGCATATCTGTGCTCACCTCAGCTTTCTCCTTCTTTCCCCACATATTAAACATGATTACACATTCTTTTCCCAGTCCCTTTTTTCCTCTGTCAGCTATAAAATGCAGTTACTTTTCTGTTTGTGCGTGCAGGTCATGCCTGGAGGCAGGGAAAGGAGGAGGTGACCCCTGAGGTCCCTTCAACCTGAATTCTTTGGTTCCACAGTCTCAGTCAGTGCAGGGGGATCAGCACATTTAGGATCAGTATTGGTGGATTTGCTCTTGAGGTCTCCTGGGAAAAGCCCTTGCAGCGTGGAAGCTTGGCAGCTACTAACCAGAGGAAAAGCCAGTTAATGAAGCGCAGTTTAACTACTGACCAGAGATCATTTGGTGCTACAAGACACAACTTTTTTTCCAAGCTAAAGCCATTCATAAACACATTGTTTCATAGCACATGCCCTGTCTGCAGGTAACAAGAACAATTACTTCTCTTTCTAGTCCTTGCCTCAAGCACCGTTACCTCATAGGAGGCATATAATGTAATTATTTTAGAGCATCTGTTCAAGCCACAGCAGAGAAGACAAAAGTAATGGAACAACAAGACAAAATTACAGGACACCGCTTAATTCAATCATCCTTGGAATGATTTTGCAAACCAGGCTCAAGATTAAAGAACATGTGTTTCTCCTGATCAGGTAGTACCCAATTTTTATTCTCTATTAGCATTCCACTGAGGTCCAAAAGCCCAGAAGAAGTGATCCTCAACAGATGAAGGATCTTCAGATTAAGGGAAAGTTTTTCACCCGGCATGAACGTTAAGCTGTTCCCAGAACACCATGGTCTGAAATACAAATGCAATCTCCAACTATAAACTGGGAGGCTAAATTACAAAGGACTGGTTTACCAAAGAAGGAACCACAACTGTTTTCTCACAGAAGCTAAGACAGGAGCTTTCAAAGGCAGTGTTAGCTACCTGAATAGAAGGAATTAGCAATCTAGTCAAACAGAAGTTTAAAGAAATTCTTTTAAAGGTGTTTTCAGGAGATGTAAAAGCTGGGGTAGGTTTAGAAAGGGAGGTAAGCATATAAATACCACCTTACATGCCCAAAACCCACATGCTTCACATTGTGTGAGCTGCCTCCAGGGAAATTAGGACTCAGGCATTAGTTTTGGGGCATTCTGCCAGCCACTCACATCATCAGCCCAACATAGGTACCAAGCTCCCATACCATCCCTCTGAGGAACAGGAAAACTACCACCTTGAACACGGGTCTGGGAGCAGTTTTTTAAGCTTTCCAATGAAACATCAAGAGGGAGTGCCACCTCGAGTCTAGTCAGGCACTTAACTCTGGGATGGTGGAGGGCTCCCACTAACAGCTAAAGTTTGGCAAACAGACTTTCGCTTTCTCCTCAGCCTTTCCTGCTGTTCACCTTACGTGCCTCACATTTGCGCCTCCTCTGTAGGTGCTTGCTCTTCCCATGCATTTTTGGAACAAGCTGTGCGTTCAGCTCCAAGCTGGCAGTGCTGGAATATGCACTGTGGCACTGAGGAGCCAGCGGTGCAAATTTCCTTGCTAATCTAACCCCTGGTACTGTCTTCAGTGTGTGGAAAAGACTTAGGTGAACAGGAGGCTACTCTAGAAATACTCTGGAGCTGAAGGACTACCTATTTTCTCAAGAACAGGCAGCCTGCAGAGCATGTTTTTGACTGCTGGCTGAGAAAATTTTGTCGCAGGAGCCACAAAGAACAGGACACCATGACACTAACCCTTAATCACCTAATAAAACAAGTCTCCCCAAGGAAGCAGCTGAAATGACAATTTACATGACAATCTGGCAATAAGGCAGCCTAGCTGCATTCTGGCAAGGCAGCAGCAAGGAATCACCTCCAAAACTCCCATGGTGTAATGCACCCCTAGCCCATGTCCCACAGGGACACACTTTCCTTTTCAAAAGGAAAGAGACAGCAGCTACCACAGGCTTCATCAGGAGGAGGTAATTATTTAACTTTGAGAAACAGAAGCGAACACCCCGAAGCATCACCCTGAGCTCTGTGGCTTGGGCTTCAGCAGAGCTAAGCCCACATGAATGCTCCATGCCCTAGCCTGATGCTGTATGCACAGCAGGTTGGACGTCAGACAGATGCCCATGGGCACTGCCCCTACCACAAACCCCACATTTTTCCAGCAGAAGGCTTCACTACTACTGCCACTTGCTAATAGTACAATTTCGCCTCGTCTTCAGCTAGAACCCCTGGAAGAAAAGTGCAGATTCAGTGAAAACAGTCTGAGAAGTGATACCATGGCCCATCAATAACACATCACCAACAACAGTTCAGACATCTGCAGGAGAGATACGGATGACCACGAGTATGATAAACCTCTTGCACAATATTCACATCTTCTTTTAATTAATTGCTTTGATACCAAGCACAAAGGTTAAGTCCTGACAGACTGCTGTAGAGATCAAATCAATTTAATTTGGAGTCACTCCTGGCTTGTATCTATCTAACTCAGGTAAGAATCAGATTTTGTATCTTCTGATTTCAAGGGTCCTTTCTGTTCTTTGGTTGTTGTTGGTTTTTTTTTTTTTTTCCCCAACAAGCTAATGGGAACTTGAATTATAAAGTGATTTTATTTTGAGGAACACAAAATAAATAGATATTCTTTTAAGGCTAATGTACTGAATTAGACAAATAGAGTTTATAAACTGAAGTTTTTTGAAAGAAAACATGCTTCATGGGTGACATTTGCTAAAAACACTTGTATTCATCTTGCCTTGATGCCTTCATAGCTTATTTATGACTCTATTAATGCTGTCTGGTCTGGTGGTGAAGCTCCCACCTAAGTAGTAATATAAATCAGCAGGATGCCAAAAGTCAACCACACTGCAACGTTTTAATGCTGCTGGGTAAGAGAGACTTATGAATACAAAATGCTGAAAATCAATAGTAAAAAAGCATGCAGTCACACCAAATCAGGCTCTGACCTTCTTCCCCCTTAGAATTTCATTGTGGCCAAGCGGTTCATTACCAGTACTGCATCTCCAGGTCCTCTGCCTGCTGCAGAAGAGGAAGGCCGTGCCCAAGGGGCAGTTAGTTGCGCTTTTGAATAAGTCAGGATCAAACTAATGGACAAACCCTTGGAATTACTGGGTTGGAATTGCTGGGCTAGCGCCTCGTCTCCTCCATGCGAGCAGAAATACATGTGAAACATATTTAGAAACTGGCCCACATTCTCCCGGACATCACGTGAAGCTATGGCACTGATAATTTCTGGCTACTGAAGAGCTATTCTGAACCCATATGCATATAAAGCAGAAGTGTCTCTTGAGAAGTTAATATGTTGGTAAATCAGAGTGAGATCTACTACGTTAGTGCTCTACCATTGTTGCCTCCAGTATTTTGGTTCAGTTTCAAAGAAATAACTATACTTCGGTGTTACCCACAACTTTTTTCTTTCTTTTCAAAGAAAAATCTTAAAATTCTGAAAGATTAGTGGCAGCTAATTTGGGGGCAATATAGAGACAAAACTCCGTTCAGTGAAAAAGAACATGTTAAAACATGTTCAAATATGGTTGTAGATCAGTGCAGGTACGTGTGACGATTCTTTCATTCACCCAACACATCATCTCTAGTCAAGGTTATGGAAGAGATTTAGTTTTAGCTTCTGGTGTTTTCTTTAGCCCTAATGCTTTATGAAATAAAAATCAAGATCTAAATGATAAACAAATAAATAAATAATCACGCAAACCATTCTGGAAAGTCCTGCCATTTCCTTCTCAAAAAATCATTAGATAAGACCGTAACATCAAAATAAGCAAGCTTTCTGGAGGTATTCTCCTGCTAAAATATGAACACAACCCTCCATTGTTCCCCCAGTTGGTGCACACAGAGTGAATCTTTATAAAAGGTGTGTTTTGTTCTGCTTGGAGATACACAAAGCTAAGCAGTATCTCACAGAGATTTTAATTTAATCTTTCATGTAGCCAGGGAACTTTAAGCTCTAGTGCTTTTAATTTATGTTACCTCATAAATTAACAATATAGGTATGACGGAGGGTAGCTCGTCAGATTAAATGTGTCATTTTATAAAGCAGTTTGGAAGCAAAAAGTATGAAGCCAACATTAAGTAGTCTTAAATGATCCATTAGGCGCATAAATCATTACATGTGTTATTTCTGGACTGGACAGTGGTTGAAATGAATGATAATTTAGTTACTGTAATTTTATTTTAAGCCAGTGAGCACTTGCACAAGAAGGAAGAGAGCGGCGCTGACCCTGGCGTGCTCTTCAGTGGCCTGCCAGAGCTCTCTGCATCACTCCCCACGCGCACAGTCCTCTGCCAAGGATGGGTGGCACCCTTGGTAGCGAGTGTGGGACAAACTGGCCCTGAGCAGTCTACACTCGGGCACAACTCTGGCATTTGATGGAGCTGCCCAGGGAGCCTACAGCAGTTTGGATGTGAATGTGAAAGTTTTGGATTGCTTCGAAGAGTGTCTCTTTCTTCACGCTGTGGACACAACCGATAGTCTACTTCAGCTTAAATAGAAAGTTCTTTACCATGCAATATGGGTCAGTCAGAAATCCTTAATACTTTACATTATGGCCTAATATTCAAAATCTGATAAAGAAACTGAATAAACCTGCTTTTAAATTTAATGTGCTACTATAAAATTTTGGTGGCAAATTTATTAGAATTATATGAGCTATAAAACGGGGAAAAAAAAAATCTGTGCAGCTTTAAACTGGTTTGTATCCACAACAGGTATGTTCTTCTGCGAAACTACAAAACACACATATTCATATATGCACATCATAGTGTGTATATATATACCCTGGTATAATACAATAGGAATTTAACCCCCTAAATAACCCATATAACCTGTATAGGAGAAACTATATATCTATTCACTGTTCCTACATTTTAAGACCCCTCTTTTGTATATTTTTTTCGTAATGGCTGCTGTTACATGCTCTTCAGCGAGTATGGCAAGGTACCCCAAAGCACTGCTGCTGGCCAAGGCCCCATGAAGCCACCCACCAAGGAAGGAGCAGCGTGAAGGCACTGTCTGTGCCACGGTGAGGGAAGGCTGAGCTGCCCAGCCCTGCTGAGGAGGCGGCGGCTGCGCAGGTATTTTTGGGGAGAGTTGCTGCCAAAAAAATTAGGTTCCTGTGGATTTTAGCAACCTGTGTAGGCAAGAACTGAGAATCCCTTCCTTTACTACCTCACCTGCTAAGGTGACTTAGATGTCATATTTCCATCTTCTTCCACTACCACCTTTTCATTTATCTCATTGCAAATGCCTGCCAGAGAGCTTAGATAGTATATAAAAAATAAATGAAGGTGACGGATAAAAGAAGAAGCAAGTGATTAAGCAAGCTGCGTATTAGTTCCAGGTCAGACTTGTCTTATTTTAACTACTCAGAAGCCCATGCAATGCCTCCCTAACATGTCCAACTGTGCCTGGAGTGCAAGCTTTCCTGAAGATGGTAATGCCTCAAGTAGAGCTGTAAAGTCTCTGTATATGTCTTTCTCTCCATATACACATATATAAAAAATATGCAAAAAGAGGGAATAATTAAGAGGGGATGCTGGAAGTCAACACTTGGGTTTTCAGATTCTCAGCCGTAACAGAGCAGGCAGAGGAACAGTAATTCTTTTTATAGTAATTCTTAGTGCAAGACCACTGAAAGGTCTCAGTGTAGATAGTGGACACGCTGAAGCAGACACTACATAAACACATGGCAAGGAACAGTCCTCCCTCTGTCTCATCCAAACGAATAGAGAGTACAAGGAAATCAGATGTCTGTAGTGACTTGCTCAAAACCACAAAACAAATCTGCAGCAAAGCTACAAACCAAAGCCATATCTCCAAACGCCCAATTCTACTCTGACACCAGGAAAAAACTCTGGAAATCAACCCTATTCAATCTGCTGGTCAGACACATGCGCACATTCTTTACTAAGCCTGCTGCAAGCTTACTTGTAATGATGTCCCCTTGCATCCCAAACAGGCTGCAGGGCTTGCACCTGCTCTTCAACTCTGCTATCATTTAATTAAATGGAAGACATTGATACCAAGCTGAAGGACATATGGTTCCCTCCGTAGAGCAAGCCAAATTTCGGGATGTTTTATGAGCAGATAGGTCAAACAGGTGCTATGCTTGGGTAGATAAAAGGAGGTTTTGAGACACAGTAGCCTTGAATAGAGTAGATAAGGAGTATATGCAGGAATGAGCTAGTTTTGTGTAATTCAGTGTCGTCTAATTAGGCCAAAGGGCAAACTGAGCATGCGCGAAGACCAAGTTCAATCAGTGGACACAGTGAGGAAGACTATTGATGACCACCAGAGAGCCCTGGAAGACCACCAAAAGACATAAATGCACATGTGTCAAGGACATTTACATATATTAATGAGTTATGGCAATAGTATGAATATGTTAATAATTTCTCAGAAATCTAATCAATATGTATCTTTTGATTGCATATAATCTTTGTAGTTGAGCAAGTGGGCACGCACACTAGGTGGAGTGATCCCCTGTGCGCCCAGCGCTGCAATAAAGAATGCCTGCTTTCTAAAACTCCAGAATGAATCTTAGAGAGTTATCTTTTTGCCGACTTATGGTAACAACATAAAACTACCAACCACATCAATTAACTGCAGCAACAAAGAGTATAATGCTCTGGTTTTAACCCCAGGGATCTGGCGAACCACAACTGCTCGCTCCAGAATTCAGCAGTATTTAAAACATTATCTGAGAGCAGCTGGAAAGAAAAATACTTAAAAACCAAAGAAACAAAAAGGTAGTTGTTTTGGGCTAACATTTGTCACTGTTTTTAGATTAAACTGTTGTTTTCTCTAACCTCCATACTTCTCTCATCTCTGAAGCAACCATGTTTGCTGTGGAGTAAACAACAAATACAAACTGAAGGGCAGGAAACATGACATCTTATGAAAATGCTTTTAAAACTTCTGGATACTGCTCTAGGACCCGCAGTGACCGGTGAAATTTCTTTATCCAAATCCCCCGAATGATTTAGAAGATGAAGAAGCTGTAACAATGGCTAAACAGCACAATTTCAGCATTTTTATCTTAATCCTAGTTATCTGAGGTAGAGCATTGCCCAAATATCCTGGTTTCTTAGATTTTTTCCTGTAGCGAGTTTCCACCTCGCTGCCACACAGCTGGAAACTGAGAAATGTGTACTTCGTACTGTTTACTTTCTCAGCTCCTTCATTAAAAGACTGTGAGCCCCACTGTGTAACAGAAGGGGAAAACGTTCACATCCTTCCATGTATCAGGGAAGCTCTCTGACACGGGACATCTTGATGGCTGAGTCATCCCATCTGTCCCAGACACCTCTCTGGCCAAAACGAGCTGAGATGATGGAGCGCTCCCCAAGAGGCAGTCCTTCAAGCAGCCAGAGCATCCTTAGCCCCTCAAGGAGGACGGG
>VUYV01000068.1:675815-777184 GCA_008711295.1 Anarhynchus alexandrinus
AGAGGGGATGCTGGAAGTCAACACTTGGGTTTTCAGATTCTCAGCCGTAACAGAGCAGGCAGAGGAACAGTAATTCTTTTTATAGTAATTCTTAGTGCAAGACCACTGAAAGGTCTCAGTGTAGATAGTGGACACGCTGAAGCAGACACTACATAAACACATGGCAAGGAACAGTCCTCCCTCTGTCTCATCCAAACGAATAGAGAGTACAAGGAAATCAGATGTCTGTAGTGACTTGCTCAAAACCACAAAACAAATCTGCAGCAAAGCTACAAACCAAAGCCATATCTCCAAACGCCCAATTCTACTCTGACACCAGGAAAAAACTCTGGAAATCAACCCTATTCAATCTGCTGGTCAGACACATGCGCACATTCTTTACTAAGCCTGCTGCAAGCTTACTTGTAATGATGTCCCCTTGCATCCCAAACAGGCTGCAGGGCTTGCACCTGCTCTTCAACTCTGCTATCATTTAATTAAATGGAAGACATTGATACCAAGCTGAAGGACATATGGTTCCCTCCGTAGAGCAAGCCAAATTTCGGGATGTTTTATGAGCAGATAGGTCAAACAGGTGCTATGCTTGGGTAGATAAAAGGAGGTTTTGAGACACAGTAGCCTTGAATAGAGTAGATAAGGAGTATATGCAAGAATGAGCTAGTTTTGTGTAATTCAGTGTCGTCTAATTAGGCCAAAGGGCAAACTGAGCATGCGCGAAGACCAAGTTCAATCAGTGGACACAGTGAGGAAGACTATTGATGACCACCAGAGAGCCCTGGAAGACCACCAAAAGACATAAATGCACATGTGTCAAGGACATTTACATATATTAATGAGTTATGGCAATAGTATGAATATGTTAATAATTTCTCAGAAATCTAATCAATATGTATCTTTTGATTGCATATAATCTTTGTAGTTGAGCAAGTGGGCACGCACACTAGGTGGAGTGATCCCCTGTGCGCCCAGCGCTGCAATAAAGAATGCCTGCTTTCTAAAACTCCAGAATGAATCTTAGAGAGTTATCTTTTTGCCGACTTATGGTAACAACATAAAACTACCAACCACATCAATTAACTGCAGCAACAAAGAGTATAATGCTCTGGTTTTAACCCCAGGGATCTGGCGAACCACAACTGCTCGCTCCAGAATTCAGCAGTATTTAAAACATTATCTGAGAGCAGCTGGAAAGAAAAATACTTAAAAACCAAAGAAACAAAAAGGTAGTTGTTTTGGGCTAACATTTGTCACTGTTTTTAGATTAAACTGTTGTTTTCTCTAACCTCCATACTTCTCTCATCTCTGAAGCAACCATGTTTGCTGTGGAGTAAACAACAAATACAAACTGAAGGGCAGGAAACATGACATCTTATGAAAATGCTTTTAAAACTTCTGGATACTGCTCTAGGACCCGCAGTGACCGGTGAAATTTCTTTATCCAAATCCCCCGAATGATTTAGAAGATGAAGAAGCTGTAACAATGGCTAAACAGCACAATTTCAGCATTTTTATCTTAATCCTAGTTATCTGAGGTAGAGCATTGCCCAAATATCCTGGTTTCTTAGATTTTTTCCTGTAGCGAGTTTCCACCTCGCTGCCACACAGCTGGAAACTGAGAAATGTGTACTTCGTACTGTTTACTTTCTCAGCTCCTTCATTAAAAGACTGTGAGCCCCACTGTGTAACAGAAGGGGAAAACGTTCACATCCTTCCATGTATCAGGGAAGCTCTCTGACACGGGACATCTTGATGGCTGAGTCATCCCATCTGTCCCAGACACCTCTCTGGCCAAAACGAGCTGAGATGATGGAGCGCTCCCCAAGAGGCAGTCCTTCAAGCAGCCAGAGCATCCTTAGCCCCTCAAGGAGGACGGGCACTCACGGTTTTCCACGAGCGCTTCAGGCTTTGTGGGTTTGGCTTGCCATAAAGACAAGGTGTGCTGAAGACAAAGTGCTGCCTTCGGTTATGACTGCGCTTCCTCCCGGAAATAAACACAACAGCTCGAGTTTAACTGGGATCACAGCTTGGCCTTTGATGTCAGGGGCATAATGCCAGGAAAATGCTGCAATACATTTTACTTGGCCCTTCAAGGCACTGCACTAGTCCTGAGTTTGGAAAAGAAAAGCTTACTTAGCTCACTCAGAGACTGCCATAAAGGTCAGCTGTGGGTAGAGGAAGAAGATACTAATAAAAAAATGATGTTCACAGAGATTTGAAGAGAAAACTCTTGAGAAGCAATTGCAGAAAATGTGGACTTTCATTACGTGACTTGTATGTATCGGAAATAAACCTGGATTTCTTCCTGTTGGAGTGAAATTGTATTAAGAATAATAACATACCACCTAGCACAGGACACGGAATGAATTCAGAACGTCCTTTAACAAACCTGAAGAGGAAAGCAAATGCAAGCTTGACTTAACTGGCTGATCTGAATAAAATGTCTGCTAGAAGTAGAGCAGCATACAAGAGCCACAGGAGAAAAAACAAAAGCTCCCATACCTGTATCTTTGCTTTGGAGACTGCTTTTCAGCTGACTTAAAAACATGTCCAAGATAATACAAAGGAAAGAATAAAAAGTTCCAGTTTGTTGCAAACCACGTTAGAGTGAAGGGTGCATCAAATTTCTTAAAGGTCAGTTTTGCTAGCTGGGTTGAACCCGACCAGGAGGAGCAGACACCCAGGACCACAGCCACACCCCAAAAAATCTTCTTGACTTGCGTCACGGAGCATTTCCAGCACCAGCGGTTCACCCTTCCACCGCCTTCCGCCCCGGCTTGCATCTGTGCTTCGGCTGGGGCTGGAGACTCCCGGGAGCGCTCATCCCCTGGGGAGAAGAAAACACAAGGCTTACTAAGGAAATTAAGCCTGCACTTCAGTTTTCAAACCCTTGGCCCTTCTCAAGTCACGTGGAGCTTTGCCAGCAAAAAAACCCACCAGATCTTGCCACAAACTGTCCTTCATTTTTAGATCATTGCAAAGCCTCTGGTTCAACTGAGGCATAATTACACCACAAATAATAATTATCACCTCTAGATTTAGGAGATGATGGAAATGAAATTTAAAATGAAAAATGGAAATGAAAATTACATGTTGCTCCGATGTACGTAGAAAGGCTTAACACACTGCTTAAACTGATGCTGTTAGAATGTGTAAATGAATGAAAAATATGGCATTGAGTTTAATAAAGCAGCAAACGTGATTACAACAACACTTGGAATTATTATTGTCTTGGAAAATGCAGAATTAGGCAGCTTATGGAATATGGTGTTTCTTAAAGGAGAGAGGGGACAATGTATTTAATCCCGCAGTTAAGCATGATCACTGCAATGTAAGTAGCACAATTAATACTGAACTTGCATCACCAAGTATTTCAGTGATCCCTAGCAAAACAGCTCTGCTGTGGCTGTAGCCAGATGGCAAAAAAACCCACAGGCTGCCCTGAAGAGCATTTCAGACTAGGCAACCCTAACTTTTTTTAGCTCGAGTCCTGCACCAAGCGAGACTGGACTGGAACTTTGCCCCGGTATAACTGAGCGTAGCATGCTGCTGGAAATTTCTCTCCTAAAAACCTTGCCCCTTACATCCTTAAACATGAATTCTTATAGCCCTAGCAGATACCACTATCGGCAGAGACTGTATGCAGCTTGTGAATGAATGAGCGAAGTGAGGTTAGGTGATTCAGTTCCTATGGAGATCAAAACGTTCTGGCAGACCTCAGCAGCAGGCCACTGCCTTTAGGGCTTTCACCTGTCTTTCTTAAATTCACCCCATTCAACAACCACTACAGCCGTCAGTCACCTGCATGCAACACTCAGCAGTGATTTCTGTTAAAGGCTGACTTCAGTTTAGTCAGTCCATTCACTTGAAGGAGGATGCGATAGTAATTCACGTTGAAAGCCAAGAACCTACAACTTCAAAAGTGTCCAGAGGTCACTGCATGCATGGAAAGGTGAAAAGAGAAATACAAGTCCAGCCAGGACAATGAGAGACTGCATTATTGCCAAACACTTATATATGTTCAAGGCAGACTAAGAGAGATCCACACACAAAAAATCCTTCCTTATCCTGGTGAGAATCAGTATTTGGAATGAAAAATCTCTTAAAACCTCTTATTTCAAGTTAACTTAAATTTGTATTTACATGAGCTAATACATTATTAAAGAAAAGGTTTATACCAATGGAGAGAACTATTTAATTATTTCTTTACAGATAAGAAATGCATGATCTGAGCTAAAAGTACCATTAGTTTGCCTAGTAAAGCTGTATTTTGTAACAGGAAAAAACTGTGGCCTCTGTTTGATGTCTTGAAATCTAAAAAGATTGTACAGCAGTAAAGGTATAAACGTAGTCTTTTTGAGCGGCTTTAAGAGAGATGGGAATGTTGCTGATCTCTCCACTTATTCCAGTTTTCAGTAGAAGACTGTGTGGGCAGCTTCCCACATAACAGGAGAGGCACCATCAGGCCAATGAATTATCCAAAATTAAAATGGCTTTGCATTATACACATAATAAAAGGTTACAAGCTACCTGTTAAGTGGTAGAAGAAGCTAGAAGTGAAAAAAAAGCTGCCTGCGAACCCTTAGCTCATTTAAAGTAATTTTAACACATTTTCTTTGTAATACATTGTTTGTAACTAATGCTTCTTGCCTCACTCACTGCACAGACCCATCAGGGTTCAGTTTACTGAACAACGGTACATTCTTTTCTTTTAACATCACCGCGTAACGGGCAGCTGCCAGCGCTCTCTTTGCTGTCCACTGCACAAGTCCCGCAATGATTACTGAACTTTTCCTTTCCTCTCAAGCTTTTCTACTTGGCATTGTCACTGCAACAGCAAATTCTTCACACACCCTAACGAGCTCTAGCATACTTCCCATGGACCACAGGGAGAGCTGGGCATGGGAAAAATGAATCTAGGCAGCCAGGGTGCCAAGCGAGAGCTTAGGTGGGGTTTGTGCCACTGCGTCAACGCAGGGAAGAGCCTCCCTCTGCTCAAAGATTGCATCTCTGCAACTAATTGGAGAGGTAGGCAAAAATGTTCCTCCTTCAAGAAGATAGCTAGCAGGGTACCCACCATCCCCGTCTTCTCTGCAGTTATTCCCCCAGGAGGCAGGAAACTAGAATTTAAACCCCTCCTGCTGAAGATACTTAGCACTAGGGAACATGCCTTAAAGCCAGTAGGGTATATGATATCCCAAGATGAGTAGGTGCTCTGAATCACAACACTGAAGCTGTGTTGTTTTTTCTAAAATAAGAATTGATCACTGAGACAGCAAGATAACATGTCTGGCCCTCTGGGCCAGTAGTCTTGGCAATCACTGAAAAGAGGGAAAATCACGACTATGCCATCTGATCCACCAGACACTCAGCATATAATAATGCAGTGTTTGGTGGACATCCCACAACAGACACTGGGGAGGATCTTGCCCCACCACGGGCTGAAGCCGCCCACCCTGCTCCCCATCGCACTGTGCACATACGCGTGAGTCAGCAGCTCATTTGGACAACTTGCATTAATATCACTGCCTTTTAACTCCCTTCCACTGCAATTACTTCCTATGAAATAAAGCCAAACTTTACTGGTTTTCTCTGCTACATACACAGAATGACTTGTCCAGGTACATTTAATTTTGTGTTAAATACACCAACGGAAACATTCACTTTCAGCAAAAGACAATACTGCATGTATCTCTTCTAAAGTGATCTTGCAGCTTGAGGCTTACATTTCTAGGGATGCTCACTCTTTGGATGCACTTAAATGCTGGATGGAGTAAAAACTTGCCCTAGGCTTGATGGGTTTCAAGATGATAGGCCCCATATTTTGGGGTAAAAATCACTGACATGGTGATTAGCAGTTACGAGCTGAGACTACTTTTAACTATCCATCAGTGAAACTGCATTGTGCCCTCATGATTCCCTGTGCTGCTGGAGTGCTAGATGGCAAATGGACACAGCCTTTTCCAGTGGATGCGACATGGGCCCGGAGGATACCTGGGATGTAGTCTGCTCCCAAAAGCTAGACTGTCTTTGGAAGTGGCAGATGCTACAGATGATATACACCCATGTAACGCCATCCTGTCATTTACTGCGTTGTGGACTTGCCTGCCAGCTGGCATGCATAACACCCAGAGCTGTACCCTTCCCTGCCAGGGCCTTATGTCCTCATGGGGACAGTTTTTGTCACCCAAGTCACACGTGCACAGATGGGGTGACCTCAAACCCACACATGGATGAGAAGCTCCTCACTCTCTAACACTGCTCAAGGGCCATCTGGCAACAAAATGTACATGAATTTAAAGATGGCAAAATGGCTTTTCAGAATGGATGAGGCAGGACATTAAAGACTTTTATTTCTGGACATCCTCCTCCAGACTTTTAACGGGTTTCTTCCTTTACCCCTGGCAGCAGACTGCTCTATATGCTACTGTATCCCCCCAAAGAGCAAATCAAGATGCTGAGATAGAGTAAAAAATGCCTATCTTGCTTTTACTAAATTTGGCTTTTCATTCTCCCTTTTGTTCATTCATTTTCCTGTTTCATAAATCCCAACTGGAACCACTCCTCTTCCCTCCCTTTCAGCCAACCTCTCTCCCAGGGCATTCAGAAGCAATGGAAGGAAATCACCTCCAATGCTACTGTCAGTGCCGTTACTCACGAGGATCCCTAAGCCCAGAAAACAGCCATCCTTCTGTTTCCTCCGTTATGGGTGAGACCCCTCTCAGCTGACTTCAGATACCTGTGGTAGGGACGTCTATATCTGAGCTACTCACTCCATGCTCCCGGCTGAAGCCATGGAGAAAAACAGGCACTGGAAGGCACTGCTTACCCAGGTAAGGTAGATGCCTTAGATGATATGCCCTTTCTCACTGATGACCGATGATTGCACTGGGTTAGAGAAAATCCACCCCAGCAGAGGTTACACCTTGAAATCGTCTGTCCAGACCACTTCAAAAGTGATTTAAGGCTTAAGACTCCTGTGCACAGCTAGCCAGTTAAAGGCTTCCCATAGCAGCATACTGTACCTCACTGTGTATGTTAAAAATGTGATACTGATAAAAACCAAGGGTGGCGTTCATCTTCTCAGTTTGAGACATCTGCTGTGCAGACTTGTGTATCTGTCATTTACACTTTCTGCATAGTTAGTAGACAGAAAAAAGACATTTCCATAGCACAATTTGTCTCCTCCTAAAGTAGACGATGAAAACAAGCCAGATGAATCACCCTCTCCGAGTGCTTGTTTCTCCCTACCAGCTCTAAACAGTCTGGGACGACAAGCTCAGAAGTAGGTGTCTCTAGTGGAGGTGTCTGAAGCTGAGCGAGGTGAGTCCCGCCTCTCCACCGCTGCTGCCAGGAACAGAGAGTGAAGCCACTGCAGACAGCACTGGTGGGCTCAGAGCTGGGCCCGGCCACACAGGCATATAGAGCTGTCACCCGTGAAGTGCTATGGCTGTTGCCAACTAGTCAGCAAACGAGCGAAAGAAGTATTACAAAAGTGCCGGGTGCCCTCGCCAACTCTTCAGAGTGAGAACGTGACCCTCGTGGACTAAAGTCCTGTCTGTTAGGAACTGAAACACACGCCTAATGATAACACACAGCTCCACCAGCTTCCCCAGGCTACGAGCGCGCTTCAGCGTAAGTATATTCTTAAACAGCTCTTTAAATCAGGCTTCTGGAAGAAATTCTGACTAAAAGAAGAATCTTCACAGGTCTCTCTGACAATTACAAATGAGCCATCCTCACGGCATTTCCATTTTGCCAGCCTCTCAAATGTTTTGTAGCTGCTTGGGCATTGCACAGAACAAAGCTTGCAAAAATATTATATGCTTATCATAAATAGGGGAGAAGGAGCTGAGGCAAGCCCTGTAAGGCAGCACCTGACCCTCGGTGTGGTTAGAGCTCTAGAAACCTGTGCCGTGCAGGGGGATCGAAGCTGGACACCTACACAAAGTATATTCTCACAACCTCGAATGCTGTGTGACTTCCTTTTCACCCAATAATTACTACACAGAGAAATCACTGGGAGACCCTTAGTTCCAACACAATTATTTACCAGTTACAAACATACCTAAGAACATACACGAGGACTTCTGGTGGTGGTTTTCTGGACAGACAATACTATTTGTCTCAGCAGCAGACTCCCAAACTCCTCAAACTGTTTCTATCCCATTCCTGTCTACCACGCTAGCTATGCATTATTTAGCTGTGCAGGATTTTTGAGCTAAGCTGTTAAAAAACAGCTGAGGCATCATCATCCTGTAAAGAGAAGACGAAGTGCCACAAAATGATTTACATCTCTAATTGCCACTGTACTTGTCTAAATCTGAAATGATATTTATTCAGATATGTTGCCCAGGCATTTTCTTCACAGTTGGTCAGGTTAACGAGTGAGGTCTTAGGGACTCATCTGTCGCCTGGCAGATCACCCAGTAGCTAGCGCAGCTTTCTCATGCCATCGTCCACCATGATCTCTCCTTTCGCAGGTCATCTTGATAGCTGGTTTTAAGGAACTGTTAATATTTCATTTTGGAAGCCAATAATCTCCATGTATCAACCTTTCCAAAGGCCTACATCTCTGCTACACAGAACAGTAATGATGCACAGCCCAACTTCTGCATCAAGGGACATTCCCTCCTTCTCCAAATTAGCTTTAGCTTTGCCAAGGCTGCTTGCACCAGCTGTATCCTCCTCCCAATCCCACTACAGCTCCTCAGATGCCAAAGAATCTGTTCCTGGGCATGCCTAAGCACCATGACTCATAAGCAGGTTTGTGCCTCTCTTACAACCAGACCCTGTCAGGATTCAAAGACACATTTGTTTCCATCTCTCATCTTAAGGATCATCTCCAAGAAATATTTCTGTCCTGTATTTGTCATTGAAACAAGGCCTAGAGCCTCACTTTTTCTCCTCTAAGCAAATGACCTCCTCACTTCATACCTTCCCAATAAATAAGGACATATTCTATTCTGAGCAGACCGGCTTTGCTGATATCCGTGCTCCCTTGGCCTTGGAGAGCCTGTGGATTAGGGCACGCTCTTGGGTAGATGGGATCCCTGCTCCTTCTAGCACAGGGGGTGGGGAGGCTGGTGTACATATTGATCTGATGAAGAGGAGCACATGCTTCACCTCCACTTTTTGAAGGAAAGGGTTCAGCCACTTAGCTGCCAACAACACAGTGGCAAGTGCGAGAAAGAGTGAGCAACAGTGAGGAACGGACATCCTAGCATGGCACAAAGCACAGGTCTCTGCTCATTGTTACCTACCAGGCAAGTTAGTCGATTCATCCTGCAGCCTCACCTGTGTCCTCTGAGAGGGGTCAACAGGCACACTGATAAAAGAGATGCAGTTTCCCTTTCTAGGTTTTTAAGAGGTTGTTGACAAAATCCCATTCCAAAGGGCGTTACAGAAAACAAGCAGCCAGGGAAGGTGCTGGAATGGATAAAAGGCTCAGTACAAGGTAGGAAACCAGTGAGGAGTAAGTACAGCAATGGGGGAAGTAGCTGAAGCTCTGCAGAGGTCTTCTGTGGGACCTGCACTCTTCACCAGAACCACAGATAACGTGAACAAGGGGACGAGCGGTGAGGTGACGAAGTTTCCTAACGGCATGAAGTTAGGCAGGTCAGCAGGGGTAAGGGCCAGCTCTGAGGGATGACAGACTACATGACTGGGTCATAAATCGGCAGATGGAGAAGTGTGCCGATAATGAGGTGCAGGTGGGAGTAAACAATCCATATGCTGCACATGCAGTGATGGGCTCTGGCCATTGCCACCAGAGATCCCGAGCCCTTCACAGGCTGCTCCACAAAAAGGGCAACTCAGTGCTCAGGAGCAGCCAAAAAAGCAAAATAACTGCCAAAAATTACTAGGAACAAAGCAGAAAACGGAGAAAAAAGTTGTTTCCTACATCTGGGGAACCTGCAGCTGTCAGCACACCCACACTGCAAGAGAAGCATCTCAGGCTAGAAAATACACCCTCCCCATTGATTCCACCGTGCTGGAGACAGAACCGGACGGATCTTTGGTTGGGCCCCCGTGGTGGCTGTGTGTGTGATTTTTTGAGGAAATTGTTCTTGGGTTCCTACGGGGAAGCCGTGAGTCCCTGTGGGTGGCTGACGGGTGGGCCTGCAACACTTGGTGCTGCAATGACTTTGGGTTTGGCTGTGCACATTTCCCCAACTTTCGAACCGTGGTCGGTGCTGAAGGTCTAACAGAACAGTATTATATTTTTTAATGAACACCAATTAATATATCGTAACAGAAAAATGATAAAAGCCCACAAACCTTTATTAAATCAGTTTTTAAATGAGACTATTTGGTGAAAATGGCATTGCACATATGGATATTTAGATGCTATTTAGGAAACTGTAAAAGTTTAAAGCACTTTCTTTAAATACTTTGCTTTTACAGTAACAGATAAAAATAATTTTACTTAATTTGATCATGCAATGGCATGACTAAATTAAGAATAAATCAATACAGCAGATAGTTTTAAAATCCACAGTAGAGGTTATATTAAAGAACAAAAACAGGGTATTACCGTAACAGGTCAGAAGGTCTGAATTTGCTTAAGGGTACAGAATAAGGGATGTAGGTATCTGGAAATGGGGAAAACTGCATGAACACACATTCAAAGAAAGATGAATGCAGTCTGAGTTCAGACCCTCTTTTGCTATCAGAATTCATAATATAAATTAACTAATTACACAAAATAAAGTGCTACAATAATCTATGCAGGATATTCAAACTTATCTGATCATCTCACCTTAATTTCAACAGGGTAGGAAACAAGTCTTTTGGCTCAGAGGCAATCAAGATGATTCTCCTGTCCTCTTGTCTGTGGAAATCTGTCTTGTATCACTGATACCACCAGATCATCCAATATAGCTTAACTTGTACAAAATAGGCATAAATTTCTTGTAATAGGTACTCCCAAATCCTAAAGTATTACTCAAAGATATAGCATTTTCTATCACTAATGGTTATCATATATTAATTCCCATTTTATCCTGTGCTAAATATTATACTTAAGCTTACTAAGAGTTGGAATTAAATAATCTGCGCATATTTGTTGAAGATATGCTAAATTCTCCTCCTTAGCATACATATTTCTTTCTTCCTCTGTCAAATACTCCAGCAAGGCTTCCTGAAAAATATATATTCCAATTCCTGCTACTGATACAGAGAGAGCTGAAAAATTATCAACTCCATACTGCAGCAATTTGGACTTCAATCCATTTAATTTATCTTTAGAGGCAACTGCTTAGAAATTCTATTAAAAGTGCTGCACTTGAATAGGCCTTATTAAAATATGATATTGCATATTGTTTGGCGGGGAGTTCCCCTAAATACTGTCCTTTTTATTATTAATCAGAATGATGACTGGAGTCCAGAGTGAAAATGGAAGATACTGGCTGTTTAATAAAGTATCAGCATTGTGGTACTGAAAAGTAACAGCCATAAAGAACATAAAGAATAAACCTGATTATGAGATACATATTCTTGATAGTATAGAAAAAGAGAGTTTTTTTTTTCTCATGCATTCCTTTCTTGAATAAAAATTGGGCTGAAGCTTACAGTGAGCTACCTCCTGAGGTCACTGGGAGTTTTGCCATTGACTTCGAGGAGACCAGCATCTATGTGGAAGCAGAACTTCCACTAGAACAAAAATAAGCTATGACCAAAACTGTATTCTGGGCAAATTTTAATCAGAGTCTGTGCAAATCTCACCCTGAACAAAGGTTTGAGAGATGATTGTCTGTTCTAGTGAAAAAAAACAAACTGGATTCTCTGCAGGCAACTACTGTATTAATTAGCCAAGAGTTTGAGTGCCACGTGTCTGTCTTGAGTAATAGTTTTATCTCCAAGGGAATTTAACTTCTTATACTACTATAAATAGCACATTTATATCAGTACATACATACAGGTATTTATGTGAAGAGGTAAGTGAATTCACGCTAACTGTGGAGGCTATGCTGGCTGCAATCTATCAAAAACAAGACGATGTTCTTTCTCCCTTATGGAGCTTTCCAAAATTCAGAGCTGCATGGCTTTCAAGTAAACACAGTATTAGACAGAGGATTTTGCTATACCCCATTGATTTCTTGAGTACTGAATTCTAACTCCAATTGATTGCTCTCTTAGAACCTAAAGGGTTAGCCTGCTATTAAACCTCAAACACAATGCTTTTTTGAGGTCCTAAGTTCAGAACAGGATAGTTGGAGCATCTGTTCTCTGTCAACCAATAACCGGATATTACAGTGGACTTGACATGGACTCGAGCGCGCTCACGCTGGTTGAAGTAACATACATGTATCCAGAGAAGTCCCCACGTGATTTCCTGCTCAAGGATCTACCAGAAGAAAGAAGAGGATGCCTCCTCACTTCTCACCAACAAGCTCAGCAAAAGCTGGGTCTCCTTTGTTAACAAAGTTAGGTCTGGCTAGACCTATGGTGGCACCAAGGCACTCAGCATAACTCCGAGCAAAAATACATCACAGTTTCTATTTTCTCTCTGATATTTGCCTCTTCCTATTTTCACTGAGAAAGGCTTTTGCAGCCTGCTATTCCTCACTTGTTTCAATCAGCCACAGAAGACAGATTCAGGCCTTTTTCACCATAAATACAATACTATCCTTGCTGAGACTTGCACTAGGGAATTTGAAGTGATTGTGGAACTGGCATTTCTAGATCGTACTTCCTCACTTCTGTATTCTCCATGACTGAATTACACGGCTTACAGGGCTCTCAGTTTTTTTTATTTGAGGAGATTTTTGGCCAGAAATAGGGATACTGAACAAAACGCATACACATTACTTCAAGAAGAGTCAACATATAACTTTTGTATAACTACAGGGTGCTAGATCTCATGGCAAAATTCCTGCCTTGAGTAGGGCTCTCCAAGTCTCCAGGCTAGGTACCCCTGCATTACGTCCTGGTAGAACGGATCCAAGTTCCTGGAACTGGGCAGCTAACATCGGAGGTGGTACCTGGCTTCTCCAATACATGGTGCCAACACATTTGGTGGGCAGCTCTGCCTAAAAAGCAAGCTACCTCTGCACCGCTAAAAATGCCTTGTTTCCTGCTGCCTTTGATCTTATGCTGCAGTGGCTGTCAGCAAAACTCAGTGAAGATTATAAAGTAAATCTACTCTTTTATTGGCCAAATTCCTGCTTCTGCATGATGCTATCCAGGTCTGCAGTGGCATCTTATGGTTTATAATTAGCAAAGATTAACTGGGCTGTGGACTAAAGGTTGGCGATGGTACTCCAGCCAAGTGGAGAGAGCTGCTTCGTATATAAGTGAATGTATCGTGCTGAGTACAATGTGCTAGGAAAGCTACAACATAAATAATGCTATATATGAGACTTATAACTGGGAAATTGCTGGGGAATACACGTTGAGCTATCATAGACTTTTATGGTGAACTACTAGTCTTTTCTGAACTCCGGCTCTTACACTGAACTGCTTCTATACAAATCCTACTGTCTACAATTGTCAGCCATTAGGAAAGAGGGACAAAATTTCTGGCAGCCAAGAGGGCAAACCGCATCCTGGGATGCATCAAACACAGTATAACCAGCCGGTCAAAAGAGGTGATTATCCCACTGTACTCAGCTTTGATGTGGCCTCACCTTGAATACCATGTGCAGTTCTGGGCCCCACAATTATGAAGGATGCGAAGGTCCTTGAATGCATCCAGACGAGGGCAACAAAGCTGGTGAAAGGGCTGGAAGGAATGTCCTATGAGGAGCAAACTAAGGACTTTGGGCTTGTCTAGTTTGGAGAAAAGGAAGCTGAGGGGTGACCTCAGTGTTCTCTACGGCTTCCAAAGGAGCGGAAGTGAAGAGGGAGGTGCTGATACCTTCTCCCTGGTATCTAGTTATAGGACGTGTGGGAGTGGTTCAGAGCTGCACTAGGGGAGGTTTAGACTAGACATTAGGAAGCATTTCTTCACCAAGAGGGTGGTCAAACACTGGAACAGGCTTCCTAGAGAGGTGGTCAATACCCCAAGCCCATCAGTGTTTAAGAGGCATTTGGACAATGCCCTTAATAACATGCTCTAAATTGGTCAGCCCTGAACTGGTGAGGCAGCTGGACTAGATGATCGTTGCAGGTCTCTTCCAACTGAAATAGTCTATGATCTATTCTTTTACAAAAATTACAAAATGAAAATAGGACATAATGAATGACACATTCTGGTGACTTAATATTTATTTTTTACTAGTTCTTGTTCCAGCCTCTCATAGGAGAAATCTATAATTACATATATGGATTAGTAATCTGCTTATTTTTTGAGAGCAAATGCCTAAATTGGTTCAAGATGACTAGAAAATGCACCTTGCTTCATTTAGGGATAAGTGGGTGAAATGTAATGTCCTGTGATCTACAGAAGGTCTGAGAAGATGACCCAGTGGTTGCTCTTATTCTTAAGTTCTGTCACTATAAATGAAATGATTGTTAGTCCATAGTGTGTGCATATTGGCTCATTTCAGCCACTAAAGTAAGAAAGCTTAGATAAATCTTTAATAACTTATCTTTCTGCTTCGTGACGCATTAAAGCTCCTGCTCTGGCATTAGTTTAGTAACATCAAAATGGTCTCATTTTATTTTTGTATCATTTGGGGAGGGGACATACAGTGCAGAAGTAATGAGTCACCTCCAAACCTATAGCTTATGGGTTTGCACAGGCCAGATGGTATACGAAATAACCAGTGGGACACGATCAAAGATGAGCTGGTGGGAATCCCCCGTGAGTAAGCCTAGCACGGCTAAGAACGGCTCATTTTGAGGCTGTTTAAAGCCTAAGAAAGCACGGTGCCATTTGGGAAGGGAGCCAGGTGTTATGCAACAAGAAACTCCTCATGCCTTTGGAACAAGATATTGGATATCTGCTTAAATATGCTGTTGTGTTAACTGAAAATACTGCAAGGAATAGGAAAATTGGGCAAAAGTTGCCCTGGGACAAAGCCAGAGTGTAAGTACTGCCTACGTGCACTTAACACTCAGTACCCACAGTAAAATGGAAGAGGGTACGGATTTTCCATCAGGAGAGTAAGCCACACTGACTTTACCCTGTAATAACAGAGCGCATGATGGCAGGAACCATGGAGAAGCAGACACACAGCAAATTTACACCCTCATTCATTCTGCTAGCTGCACGCAAACTTGTTACCATTACCTTCACCCCTAGATCATTCACTGCATCCCAACTCCGAACAGGAGCAAGCGAAAGTGCTACCACAACTATGGAGCAAGCACAAGGTGGGCTTGATGGTCTCTGCACTGATCGCCAATGTTCACATCTCAGACCGTCTTCTGTGCAGGAAGATGGGCTGATCAAAAGTGAACATTTTGCAAATTACTCCCCACGGAAGCCAGCACGCATTCCTCATGAAGGCCACTCCAGTGGGGAAGCACACACAAACCCACAGCCCTGGCTGAGACACTGAACCACTGGCCTCTCCTGCTCTCCAGCTGCTTCTGTTTTCTAGGACGCACCAGCACTGCATATTTTTATAATGTACAGTTCTCACATAAAAAAGACCACTGGGCACAATGCTAACTCCTGGGTGGAAATTTTCACAGGGCCTGTCCTAGTGCTCAGTCCAAGTACAAACAAGCGCTGCCTGACTACCAAAACCTTTAGATGCCACCAGAACACTGCTAATAGTTACACAGTATTTACCCAGAGATATATTTATGCAGCATTTCAGCTTATTTCCCCAAAAGAAAGTTTTAGGAGGAACCTGAAGTCATTGACTTCAGTAAAAGAAGTCCTCTCGCACCTCTATTGCATCCATTTGTGGCAGTGCCATCCCGTGGCCAGAAAACACATGTGGGAAGTTTGGGGGTGCATTCCTATCTACTGCAGGTCTTTTCTTGCCAGCTTTGTGAAAAGATGTGCTGCTTGGTTTTAGACAAGTTGCTTCATTCTGCAGTTTCTCAACTGCTCCATCTGCAAAATGAGGATAATAAGAATGGCATCTCTTAAGAAAGGAGACTGCCACTCATGGAAGTTTTTGCTGTACTTGGGATTTTCAGTTTGTGCTTGCTAAAGAAGGGAAAAAGATTTATTATTAAAGTGATTACAGTGTTGATACGCTTGTAATGAACTCCCTTCAGGCATACAAATATATTAAAGGCCAAATGCATTTCTCATTTGGTACTTGTACAAATTCCCTGCAACTCCAGTGGTGCTGACAAGGTTACTCCAGCTGAGCCTATGGCAGAATCTGGTTCCGCAGCAACTCAGTTTAGACAGTTACGTGTAATCATTGAAAGCAGAGAGGTACCTTTTGCCTTATAAGCAACTCTGAATATCACCAGTCCTGACAGAACAGCGCAGAGGAAATGTGTTATATGGGGAGGCTTCAGCACCATTTCCTTGGAAGACTGGGAATAAGTAGCTCTAAGTAGGGGAGGATGGGTTTTCTCTGGCAAGGTGACTGTCCTGCAGCTTCTCATGAAACTTGATGTTACCTATCTCTAGAAGACCCCAAGACGCAGAGCAGGGATGGAAATATTTACCATCCCATGGAAGGGAAGTCAGTCCTCAAAGTACACTGTGTCTTCATGTACAAATAGGGTGAAACCAGTCAATTGGTTGGACTGAGAGGAATGGCCACCGTGGTATGCATGGAAACTGATGAGAAAAACAACAGAAAGATGAACAAGCACAAATCAGGCACCAAGCCTACGTTTCCCAAAATACAAAGCATGTGCAATGGTACCAGGCACAGAAAACACATGTTATGGTTGCTGCCTGCCTGAGTGATGCATGTAGATACAGTTGTCTTGAAAAGTGCTGGTACAGCAGGCTCAGAGCATACTGATGATTCAATCTCTGAAATAATTCGAAATGGCAGTCACGCTTCTGAAGGCGCACAAAGTCCTTATCTCCCTTTTAAAGCAAAGAAGCTACTGCACCAGCAGGAAAATAGAGGGAATGCTGGAAGGCTTTACAGCAATGCATATCAATGAAAGGCTCCTCTTGGCTAACTATCCTAGAGTGAAACATATTCCTAGTGGTTCTGCCAAAGATCCTTGAAATGCTTTGATGGTTGGCGGTCGATTGGGGAGAAAATAATCTTAACTCTGAAGCAGAGGAAAGTTTTTGCTGTCTTGCTCCTGTAGCATTGGCTACACCTTTGCAAGGGACATGGGCTACCAGAGAACTTCAGGAAGGCAGATGTTTGCCAGAGGTACGGCAGGTGGACCAAGGGAAGCAAGCAGTCCACGGTATGCCCACTGTTTCACTTTATTTTTGCCTATAACTACATCTTGGCTTTTTCATATGGCTCTAAACACCAGCTGGCAAAATTAGGCAATATTAGTCTGAAAGGAAATGTTGTCAATTGATTTGGAAAGAGAAGCTCTCAAACAAAGCCAGTCTGTTTCATTAAAAGGAAGCAAACAGCAAAGGAAACTCTTACCTGCCTCTGTACAACCTCTGGGCCCTATCATACACCATCAAGGCAATTTAGATTTTGCCACTGATGATAAAGGAAAAAAGAATCTGAATTAAAGGAGGAAAAGTCCAACTAGGTCAACAAAGTCCCTGGTGGGTGGCGATAGGGTGTCTGAGAGCTAGTACACGGAGCATACACGGAAATGCTTGAAAGGATTCGACTGCACTGCTTCTCTTTCTATATAAGGTAGGTAATAAACTGTATTTGAACTGGTAGAAGAGGAATGAGATGACCCACATTTCAAAGCTAGAACCTGGTGGGTTATTATTATTTATGATTCAAAAAGCATGTGCAATGCACCAAAAGAAAGGGAGACGTGCTCCCTGTCCAGAGGAACCTCCAATGCAAACGTTGACAGAAACACTCTACTGCGCACAGGGCTAACTCCAAGGGGTTCTAGTTATTGTAATTATAGTGTAATGAAGATCAGACCTGCTCTTCTTTTGGTCAGAAAACTAAGATCCCCCCTTTCCTATCTCTACAGCAGGTGCTTTTTATGTTGGGGGAATGCAACCGCTGTATTCCCCACAAACTGAAATAACAGCCTTCAGGTACTCCTGCTCTTCTACTTTTACTTGCTGATTTAAGTTCCTTTCCCCCTCTTGGGCATTTCTGCATTTTCTCACTCTCTCCTCCACAGAGCTATTGGCTACCAATTTTTCTTTTCCTTTCTTTGTTCCTCAGTTTTTCAATATTACTTTTTTTTCTTCTTTGTGAGCTTTCTATGGAGTCTCACATTCATATTTTACCTCTTACTATTCAATCATTCCCTTTTTTTATTTGTTCTTCCTCTTTGCCTCATCTTTCTCACCCCTTTCTGCCTCTCCTCCCTCCATTTCTCTCAGCCAACCTTTTTCTTCTCACCAGCTCCATTCTCTCAACACATTCCCCAGTGGCTTCCCAAACCAGTGGCTTTCTCTTTGCCCTTCCTTCAGGAACTGCGCTACGCATCCACCCCTCAGATGGGCTCCTCTTCCTGAGTTGAATCCTCCTTCTGTTTCTCCTGCCTCCGCATCACCCCCTCCATCTCACCTGCTCTGCCTCTCTAGGACATGGCCTACAGGTTTCCACCCAAGATCACAGCTCCTTGCCCCAGACCTCCCCACCGGCTATGCTCAGAGCTTCAGAGCTCTCTGGGAAACCCTCCTGAGCACATCACTGCCCTTTTCAAGGTCCTCAGCCATGGTCCCTGAAAGTCTCAAAGGTCCCTGAAGGTCTGCCAACACACACACACCCACTGCTTGGCTCCTAATGTCCCTCCTAGCCACAGAACCCCAACCCCACTGCTACCACACAGATGATTGGCAACCAAAGGTTGGGATGTGGGGCAGTGTTCCACCCATCGGGGGGCAAACCTGTCCAGCATCCTCCCTCAGTCCTGTCAGGGGTCCCGCCTGGCAGGTACCTGCCGAGGGGCCTGGGGGGGTCGCTCCCGGTGCCCGAGAGGAGCTCCAGGAGAGGAGCTCTGCCTCTGCAGCGTGGGGGAGGAAAGAGCCAGAGCGATGCCCGGCGGCGGGGAGCTGCGCGACCCGTGGGCGGGCGGCGGGGACCCCCACCACCCGCCCACGGGTCGCGCAGCTCCCCGCCGCCGGGCATCGCCCCGGCACGGCACCCGGTCGCCACGGAGCACCCCCTGTCGCGGTACCCAGTCTCCTCGGAGCATTCCCCGTCGCAGTACCCGCTGGCCCCGGAGCATCCCCCGTGGCGGTACCCGGTCTCCCCGGGATATCCCCCCGTCCCGCTCCCAGCGTCGTCTTTTACCTTCCACTTTGGTGAGGGTGAGGACGGGGCTGTTGCAGGCGCTGAGGGGGGCCACCCTGGCCGAGTGCTTCTTCATGGCGAGCCCGTCGCCGGCGGCAGCTCCCCGCCGCCCCGCGCCTACATCCTGGCGCCGCCGGAGCCCTCCCCCGGTACGGCTCCCGGCCCGCCGCCCTNGCCCGGACCGTAATGCGGCTGCGGACACCGCTCCGGCTCCCCGCTGCTCTGACGGGGCTTCCCGGAGCGAGCCGGGCTCCCGATCCCGGCGGTGTCTGCCGGCGCTGGGCTACAGCACCGCACGGAAAGGGCTCCGGGCTTTTCATGGTCTGCTTCGGTTCCTTACTCTCTTACGGGAAAGGATAATTTACACTCTCCAAACCATTTTTTTTATTATTATTATTTTCCCGTATTATATCCCTCCCTTATTCTCCTCCAGGTCCAGTGACTATTCTGGGTCGATTTTCAGCCGCACCTTTTAGTGATTTCTACCATTCTTTCCACAGCCTTTCTGTTCCTGCTGTGTCCTTCCTAAGAGGCAGACCAAAATCAGACACAGCATTCAAGATGAGGATACACCATTGATTTATCAATTATATTCCAATACTTGCAGTAGCATGCTCTACAGCTTTCTTAACACAGCTTACCAACTTCTTTTTGAGGCATGAAACAAAATACCTCCACACAAGTTAGATAAAATGTGGTATTTCAAAACTGGATGCTGCTTGTACGTAACAACTTTTTATGGTGGGGTTTTAAGACCCCCAGTCATGCCATACCAACAGTGTGTGGTAGACCTACCTTTCTAATGATATGCAAAAGTCTAACTGCTATTAATTAACAAGACTTCATGCAAGTGGATCCAGGAGAGAACAGATTCTAATGAATGAATATAAAACATATACAAAAGATTATACCGCTATAAGCAAAGAATCATGTTGCACAAGATGTTGAGCATGGTGAGCTCCATACCCTTTACTCCTAGTGATTTCTTCTGTGGATATATGAAAATACTTGGCACATTTACCAGGTTCAGATACGAGATGTGTCAGCAAAGATGCAAATACTCAACATTTCTTAAGATTTGGTCAAATTAAAATGAGTGTACTTTGCAAACAAGATGGGGCAGCCATCAATACTCCACAAACATTCCAAAGTATTTGTTAATTATATAAATACTCGCTACTGAAAAGCAGTGCCGGCAGACAGTTTAGCAAACCATGGGAAAACACCACCTTACTTGTGCTGTCTGGACAGCTCTTACACATTTAAGAGGTGAGCTTTCTCGGGGGGTCAGATATGGACTGGTAGTTTGCACAGGTTTCATCTGGTGATCTGCAGTTTGATAAAGCTCAGGGGTGGTTTGCGTTTCCTATGCCTCTTCTGTGCCAGCCTTTGGGATGAGCTTTATAACAAAAATCATTCATCTCTTTTCAAAGTGATCCTTCTGGAGAGTATATTCATGTGCTCAGTACTAAGACCACAAAAGCTCGGCTTGGTCAAATGAAAAAAAAAAAAAACCATGGGCTTTCATGGTTATTTCTAGGCCTTCTTGGTAGAATTATCTGATCCGTTTCAGCTTCCTGTGATGTTACAGATCATACGCAAGTTGGGAACTGTGGGTCCATCTTGTTTCATGGCACTATTTCATCTCGGAGTCCAATTATTTTCTGATCTTTGAAAGAAGTTACATAAAAAGAGGCAGATCTCACCTCGGATGGGTCTGTCCATGAAATATTTTGCAATGTTGCAGTGCCTTTTATCTGAGGATTTCAAAGCATGTTATAAAATATTAATTCATTTTACACTGCCTCTTTGAAGAAACTTCAGGCTCACTGGTGGGTAAAATACAGCCACAGAATGTAAGCGACTCCCTCAGATTCAGATGACCATGTCACATCAGTGAGGAACAGGACCTGGATAACCCTGGCTGGCTTCTGCTCTGAGCTTAGCTTCCAGGATCATCTAAGCCTCTGCTACATAAGCAGGAAACTACTAAATCAGCATTTTACATCCAAATTTACCCCACTTTTCCTAGAGGTAAATGGCTGTGCAAGGCAGGACAATCAGATTTCTCTATTATATCTATACCTTGTAATCAATGGGACATTCATAAGAATTAAAAGGATATTTATTAAAAAGTCTTTGTTGCTGGGCTCTTATAGTCTTTCCTTTCTGCAAGGTTTATGCTCTCTTATTTTTAAAAGGAAAGACACAGCAAGTACATTATTTTACTTGGAGGATGGTGCTGCTCACCTAGAGAACCACATTGAAAGCAAGACAATTTTTTTTTGATGGCATGTTATTTTATCTCTGTATCTATTTAATATTGCAGGATCTGTAGAGTTGTTAACATGTTTCAGGCTTGCAATGTTTTATTTAAGCCTAGAACTCCAAAGGTCAAAGACTTGTATGGCAGTAACTGTGTCCTGCGGCTGGCTGGACCTCTGCTTGCCTAGATGAGGGTGGTGTCCAAGCGCACTGCTGAGCAGAGACTGGTGCACCTCTGCCAGCTGGTGCTGCAAGAGAGCTAGGAGGCATCTAAGCCTTCAAACCTCCTGTCCTCCGTCCTCCTCTGATGACGCCTTGCACAACTACAACACTCAAGGCACTCTGCCCTCAGTGTCCAGTTTACTCACCTCAGAGCAGATTTCAAAGGCACCGAGGATAATTAGTATTTAAGACTGGGGATAGGACATCCAACCACTGTGGGCTTTTGGAAATCTTTTGCCCAATACATGTGCGAAGTATAGCTAACTGGGGCTGACGCAGTCTGACACGGCTCTGCCCGACCCTGATCCCAGAGCGTTTTAACTCCGCCAGTCTCTGATTTCTCTTGCTGCCCTTACAGGCGCACACACTTACACCAGAGATCCACACTAGGCCACCGTGCACAAAAATATCAGCCACATATCACAATAACAAGAAGTTGTGTTTATTTAACAGAGACTAGGGTGCCTGAGGACTGTATTCCAAGGGCTCTACAGCAAGAGCTGCATTTCGCAGCCGGCTTGTTACTTTCTGTAACTTGTATCGCGCTTCAGCCTCCCCACCTCCCTAAGCCTTAACACATTTGCTGCTGGATTACATTTAATTTAATTTACAGTAAGCATCTTACAGTATAAGCAATGCAAAACTGATGCACTCAGGGTAAAATTTCAAGTCAAATTTCTGGCTTTTTTTCCTTTACAAAGCCACTCCCGTATTCAAGAGGCAACGGAGCAGAAGCTGGCGGATGTTTGGGCTGCAGACAGCTTACAAATGTGGAGAGGAAACTCTCAAAGCTTGAAAACTGGAGAAAGCAGACTTTCACTTCCAATCAAGAGCAAGGATGCTTCATGTGAAAAAGGCAAGGTCTGACTAAAAGTCCAGGATGAGATAGTTAGAATTTGCCCAGTTTGAAGAATTTGTAGTTTGATGGAACTGGTTTTGTTACAGTCAGTTAACTTTCTTCATTTTAGATTAAGAAAGTGTAGTCATTGGCTTGGGTTTTTTTTACACATAAAACTACATACGAGTGTGCTAACACCCAGCATCATGCTGCTTTTAAGCCCATGTTTCATCACCACTTTTCTGAAAGATTTCTTATTGACATAGAAAGGTAGATTCAAGACAAAACTAAATTCTCATAGTTTCGTGTTCTACGACCTTTGACTTTTATCCTATTAGCTAGTTTGTTTAACCAACATGAAACAAGCGCCCAGTTGGTAACATGCACAGTTGGTATTTTTCCAGTTCAGACATTTTCGTGTTTAGTGTACTCATTAATAGGACATTTATTAATTTAAGTGCTTGCCTTACCACTGAGGGCAATAATTGTTGTGCTTAGCAACCCTAAAGGAAATGGAGTGTAGACTTCTACTTGTGTAGCCAATTTCCTAATAGGCTCCGTCTCATGCCAGAATGAATTCATCTGCGAGGAGTCAAATACATGCATGAAACGTACACTGCCCACCATCTGTCAGGAACAGATCATCCTTTCTTCTAGTTTATTTGAAGTTATTTGGTGAATATTCTCCACAAACAATTACTAGTCTGTTTGTGAGGAGCTTGTTCTACTCAAATGCCGTGTTAGTTTTATTTGGCTACTGTCTAATAACTTTCTAATCTGTTTTCATTTCCCAACTAAAAAAATGCAGATGTCAAAAACACGTTTCCAACGCAAATAATAGCTATTTTGGAAGTGATGTTTGCTGTCCTGCAATCATTCTGAAATCTGCGTTTAGATGTGCTGTCTGGTGACTGTCCACCACTATCCTGTTTGCATGCCTCCTACATTCACAACCTCCACTCAGAACAAATTCACATTTTTGTCAAATTTACATAGTCTTTCTCTGCAATATTAGCTGAACTGTAAGGATGATGTCTTTCCAACCTTCCCTATTCCAAAACAGTTCAGTTACTTTCAGTATCATGTCTTGAATTCACAGAACCAGGCAGTGAAGGGAAGAGGAAGGATTAAAACCTGTCTGGCTAGAGGTGTTTGCCAGACTGCACCGAACAGAGACTGCTATAGAATTACTGCTATACCTGAATGCCCTCTCTTCAAACTTCATCATATATACAGTGCTACAGATAACAGTCAAATCTGAGGTGTCCATAAAGGCTGCAGATTGTCTATATGACCATATAACCAACAGTTCCTAGACACAGATGCAAAGTACTGGTGAGAATATCTTCCTCATGTTTTTTTTAACCTTCTGTTTATAACTGCTGTAAGCATTACTGGAGGAGACAGCACTGATGAATTTTATTTCCAAATCTCATAAAATATTAACTGTTTCCAATATTTTCCGAGAAGCTCTCCTGGTTTTGTACATACAGAACAGCTGTATTTCAAATAATACTGGTGAAGTCCACAAAATGTAAGAAAAAAAGCTACTTTAAGTCTCAGAGTTTCAACACTGGACTATATAACTCTAATTTTCAGACTTCTGCTTTAGGATTTTGACAGGAAACATTCATGTCTTAACCATGTTTTGGAAGGGAAATATTTGTCAATTTTCATGTTACTTTGAGTTTTAAAGAAAAGTGAATTCAATGCCCATGGGCAGCTATGGGATTGTGAAGTTTTGTGAACAAAGTCTTACATTTACAAGGGAATCAGATGTTTGCCAAGCTGCTTCAAACCTGTCCGACACTGCTAGGGGTCAAGGGCATCCCAAAGCCACTCAGTCTCAGTCTTCATTGTCTCTGGCAACACAGGGGAAATGAGCACTGGTATTAGCCCAAGGCAATACTTCCTCAAAAATGGACACACAGGAGAAATACGACAGAGACTATTAATTCTCTGAAGGCCACTGGGTCTCCTACAACTGACAGTAGATTGAGAACAGGTGTTTAAAGGTGAACAGCCCATGAATACAATGCAAATTCGCATGGCTGTTGTCACAACTACATGATGCCCACATAGCTCCTTCAGTGGACCTGCTCTACACCTTTGCTTCTCTACAGGTGTGGTTTAAGGGAACTGCCCACTTTTGGAACAGGTGGCTCAGGAACAAGTGCATTTAAATGTAGTTGTGCATGTTTTCTGCCATCAGAAACAGAGTATAAGCTGTGTTAAACCTCTATGGCTGTAACATCCCAGCTTAGGAGGACCTGACTCCTCTAGTAAAGATGTAAAAGGACAGGAGATGATGTTTGGTAGTAGCTCACACTTCTAGCATTGTAAAAAAATAGGTGAAAAAAATCTGAAGTTGGAACATATGAAAACAGAATTAAAAAATCTAAAACCTAAAAAAACAGGATTATAAGATCTATTGTTCAGACTCTGGCTCAGAAAGGAAAGAAATAAGTTCAATCTGTGAGAGAAGCTTTTGTCCTCAAAGAAAAGGTTCCTTCAGAATTGACTGAGCAAATAAGCATATGCTCCCAGCCTCAAACACACCAGCACAGACCATAAGAACTGAAGACAGAAACACATTTTTTTTCTCCTTCTCACCCGAATATTTACAGAAGTCTGCACTGCCCTCCCAAGTAGTATCAGGAAAAGAACAAAAAATGAGATGAAAAAGGGACATCCAAAGATCTTTCAGAAAATAACAGTAAAGACACTTCCGAGCAAATATATTCTGTATTTCAAGTCACTCTTTTCATGGACAGTGCTCTGGGATGAAAATCACGTCTGTCAAATTCAAGTTTTACTGCCAGCGGCTTGAACCAAAGATTAGGTAGGATATAAGCACTTGCAGTGGCCTGTGGACTGGAGAGGGTTTCAGCCTACATAACTTAACTTGCCAGATATTTGCCGGGAAGAAAACTGCTCCCTATCTAAAATCCAAAGATGCATAAGAGCTAGCAGGTCCAGACTGATCCCTGTGTTGCCCTTTTACCAGGAAGGCTGATTTTTAAACACTTTAAATAATTACATTTATCGTGTTCTCCACTGTATACTCTGTCTTTCTTTTTACTTTTTATGTCAGTATTTCTTTTGTTCCATTTTCTTTGTGTTGTCTTTTCCTTTCCTCTTTCATGTCTTTCCTTTGTCAAATTTCTCCCAGTGTTCATACTAAAAAGCTTGTAACATGAACTGAATGCCACATCCGTTTACAAAGTTACACAGAAAAACAGAAAAAAAACATTTAACTGTGGGTTCTTTTTTTTATTGTTCATGTCCATCACAACCCTTAATAGCTAGTACTGGGATTTTTGGAGGTGTCGTAGACCTCACAATTTACAGCTTCAAAGTAAATTCACTGTAGCTGTCCCGAAGCTGTGCATCTCTCAAGCTCTCCTACGCTTTGCTCCATGATCTTAAGTTTCTACCTGTGCACACTATCGGTGCTACGGCTAGAAGAATTCAGGATGAGGATGAAAAATAATGAATGACCTAGGCACAGCCTCTCCCCAAATTTTCCAAGTCTGCCCTGCTTCCTTATAGGAGCTCCAAGCGAGGTCTGGCAGAGCGGACTTCTGGGTTAATTGTCAGGAAGCAGCAAGTCAGATCCCTGGAAGCAACAGGTTAATTTTCCTGGGACCTCTCACTGAAATGCTTAAAGTAAGTAGCTGTGCTGATTGCCCTCAGAGAGACCATTCAGTTTGGCACACTGAGTTCCTCCTTCAAGCGTAGATTTTATTTAAGAGGAATTATACAGGACGAACCTTTTAGCACCAAGTGCTTTGTAATTATATCCTCCCCACCCTGCAATTCTAATCACTCCAGTCTCCCACTCTTGGAGAGGCTAATTGCTTCTTGAGCCCACTGGCTACTTCACTCTCTTTTGGGGGCTTCTCCTCTTGCTTCTTTAAACTGCTATTAAGGGAGATATTAATACCATTGGGCCCCAGCTATTTTGTTATTATATGAGACAGCAACACAAGCCTGCTTCCTAGAAGAATATGTGCCTTCAGATACTGGGAAAAGGGAGAGAATGCAGGGGTGGGAATGCCTGTTATAAAATCTAAAAGTACTTACTGGTGTGTGCTACGAGCAGCAGCAGTGCGATACTCCCACTCCATTTCAGGCTCTGCCACTACCATGACACAGGGTGTGAGTTAAGTTTCTGCCACAAGTTACTCATGAGTACCCTGGGACTAACTTAGCTACTTCCTTAATGTGCTTTTAAGTTCCTATGCTGAAAAGCCCTGAAAACAGCCAAGTATTACCGTTACTAAATACTTGGAGTATATCTAACAGGCTTACTATTTATAATTTATCACCCTTTCTTAATAAAGAGGATGGATTTATTACTAGTGCAGAGGGTGAATGTATCGTTACTGCCGTTTGTCACTACTGCAAGAATAATTAAAATCTTTGGGTCATACGCTAAATCTGAGTTTTTGAACAGTGAAACAGCGTTTTGTAGACCAACAAGTACCTCTCTTAATATTCTAGGTGTTCATAAATTTAAATTCTAGGTGTTCATAATCTTATACATCTTTATAGAGTGAATGATTTTAACCTTACAAGTGCATTGCTGAACAATACAATGTCAGATGAAAACCTACAGCAAAGGTGTGTTGCCTCATATTCATGGGAAACACCATGGAGAAAGTCTAAAGTCCTTTGGGCTGCTTCAAGGCCATGGGAGTTTTGATTAGAAAGCGGGGACAAAGATGGGTAACAAGCTCGAGGTTGTGGCTGGAAAGTTAGGAGGGCCACTCTGTCTTTTTGGAAAGGAGGTACTTTATATGAAGGACCATAAATACAGTCAGGAGATTCATAACAATGTAAAATTAGAGTAATTCCACAGATTTTAGTGCAGCCATGTCAGATGAACGCACAGGCAGCAAAGCGTATAATCTACCCCAAATACCTTGCACTGAATTCAGTCTTTTACTCAGACTATATCATTATGTTTGTAGTAGCCCACAAAAAACTGTCATGAGACTGAGGAAAACTGGAAGTTTTTTCCAACAGAAAGACTTTGAATAAACAAGGCAGGATTGTAATATTATGTTTTCTATTTGATGAATTTATTTAGTCTAAAATAAGCAAAAACCTTGTGGTGTTTTTTAATTCTTCAGATTGGAAATTAAGTGATATTGATGAGATGGTCTAATAGATTGACTTTGATTTCAGTAGATATAGGGGAACCATAGCCTGAGGGTCTGTGAAGGAGCTCAGGAAAGGACCAGGGAGAAAGCGATGGTTTCTTTTAGTCACTCTCGCGTGTCTCTCTATTTTTACCTGGCACACACTATGGCACACAAATTTATTACAGATATCTTCTTTTCCCCCCACCCACTCAGGCACAAGGTATGTGTGTTGTTTGTGGAGGTTCTGTACGATACACAACTTTTATCTTTTGTCAGCTACATTCCTGCCAACTTTTAGCAGTTTTCAGTTCACATATTGTTGCAAAAAACAAAGATTCCTACAATCTTCCTTGGGACATGAATTGGTGGATCTTGTCTGTTTTTCTCTTGCAGTATAAGAAAAAAGCAGGTATAATGGGTTCTTGCTGTCTCTTGCTAGCTAGTACTTGCTAAATCTGTACAGATTTTGTTAAAATAGGCATGACGATTTTTTAAAATGCTGGAGTAGAAACTTCCAAGTTTCACACTTACATGACAATGGCTGCAAGCATTGAAAATGTGTCATTCTATGCTATAAGCCCTGTATTTTACACAATAATAAGACAGCTTTTTATAAAGACATTCTGTTGCTTATCGTTAATCCCTCAACTTCTAGACTGGATTTGGTTAATGCTTTTGGGGAATGAATCTGGATCATTAATTAACAGTACCAGGGATATCTGTAATAAGATTACACACATGGTTTTACATTCCCATGACTCAGTGGATTTTCTTTTGAACTAATGGGAACTTTGCCATTGCACTTAATGCACTCAACACTGGAACTGTCATTGCTGATAAAACAGTTATAATAAAACAGCTAAAATGGAAACTAAATTTCAAAAGTAGACAAAGTAAAAATATTAGCTTATAGAGTAGAAGGAGGGAGGGTCATGATAAGCTATGAATCCATAAGAAAGCTAAAAGAGGGCAAAGCATTAGGCATAAATATCCAAGATAGAGAAGGAAAGAGAGGACCGCCAGACAGGATAACCCAAAGACAGATGGACAATAGTTCAGGCAAGCATCAGAACACAAATACAAAACAAACCTGGAATCAGAAATAAGAAGAATATTGGGTTAGTTCCGAAAAACTGAAGCACCTGCCTATTGTGAGGAAAGTCCATGTGTGCTTTGGATAGAGCGTGGGAATTCAGCAGATCCTGTTCCTTTCAGCTGGAGTTAAAAATAGGCTACTAAAAGCACAGATTTTGATTACAAGGAGGGTCCTTGCCCTATAATGTGTTGTTTGGGGTTAACACATATCCTTGTGCAAAGAGACTTTCAACTTGTTCTTTACCTGCAGTTTAATCCTTTCACCAGGGCCACCAGGACAAATTCTTTGGAGAATCCAGCTGATATGTATCCCTCCCGTCACGCAAGGCAAACCTGTCAGATGCAGGAGTGTTCATTGGGTGGTACATGGATATGAAGTAGGAGTAGTGGTGAGAAGACTGGCACTTCATCTGAGACTGCCCTGGCTGGTACCTTAAGGTCTTAGCACAACCCCGGGCAACATCAGCTTCTGGTGTCATTTACAGCTGGATGAAGCGTGCTCAGATCTTTGCTAGGAGCTGGACAGATGCCTGGATGATGGTAGGATAAGGGACCTGATTGCAAGAGATGGCCTGTCCATCTCCCTCTCGACTGCACTGAACCTCCATTAGACAGGCTCCAGGCTCTGCACTGATGGCAGAATCCTTCTCCCAAGATCTGGAACAATGAAACCTCCTCCATGAGGTGGCTGTTTGTGCTCCTCTTCCCTCTCCCACTCCCAGCAGATGCAGGTCTGGATCTCAGGTTAAATTTTACTGAGCTATGAAGCAGCGGGAAAGCAGATTTATATCCTGCATATTATCCCCACCAGCGTTCCCCCAAGTGTATATAAAGCATTATTATAATTCTGTCCTAGGGTTCTGTTGATATTAACAAATCACTTGAATTTTGCTCTAAGTAATTAAAATCAGAAGTACCTTTTATTGCAGTACAGGCAGGAGGCAAATGTCGCTGGGGTCTTGTTATTCAGATATGTGTAATAATTCAGGCAGCAGTATATATTTCTTCAACTGCTTTTCTCTCATAGAACAGTCTAAAGCCTTCACCAATGCAACACACAGTTCCTCAAACGTTCAAAACATAAATCTAGGTCCCATACCACCTAATGCACATAAATAGCACAAACGCCGAGCAATTTTTTTCTGATTAACTATGTATAAAACACTTTGCAAATAACTTATAGTTGTTTCATGTAGTAACTCACTGAAAAGAAATAACTCTTCCCTGTCAACTTGAACCTGGCTTGGATATTAGCATTTCCAGTGCAAAATGTAAAACAAACTGAGTACTGCTCATGGAGACCTAAAAAATAAAGCTTTAGACTGAGTCCAGGATCTCCGGCTCTTTCAGACATCTCTAGGAGTAAGTCAGCACTTCATCAGAAATAAATACAAGACTTTGTTTGCTCAGTCTTTCCCCCACTAATGGCATTTCTCCAGGACTGACTTTCTAGAGAGGATTAAAACAACAACAACAACAAACGCATAAAGAAAAGAAGGGCAAATCAGTAAGCAAATGCATTTATAGGAGACTGGAAGGTTATAAGGCCTCTCAGGCCCTATTCACTGAAGCCTTTAATCACCGTATAGGACATAGCTAGTACATTTAAAGGAAACCCTAATCGAAAATACATATATACTCCCCAGGGCACATGATTGTATATGGGAATTGACGAGCTTTTTCTTGGTTTCTTTTTCCCATCAAAAAGTTTACCTTGTGCTCTTTTCCAGATTGCTCGGATGAACAAGGAAGGTTGTGAGTAAAGAAGCACTATCGTGCCTGGAAGGCTTATATGAGATGGATGAAAGAATCAAAACACAGCTTTAAATCTACAAGGAGCTAAGGTCACTGCATGACTAAGCTTGAGATAAGTTCTTGCCAGTCAAACAGGAGGAAAGACGCTTGGGTCTGTTAACCAGAAACTCAGAAGAGTTTTTGTCATCCCAACATTTAAGAGCTACTCATATAATCACTGCGTAAAATAAGGTCATAGAAGGCGTATCTGTGGGAGACAATTTTCTGAATGGTACTTTTGTGTCTGACAAAGCAAAGAGGGCATGAGCTGAAGATAACAATCCAAAGGCAGAAGACAGGCAGAAGCATACAGAATTTATTAGTGCAATTAAGGCTACAGAAAGGGAGGACATGAAATACTAACATGGCAAATGTTGGGAGTGCAAGTTGGCTTTGCTGAGATAAATGCAACAGAGCTCAGTCCAAAACAGCATCCAAACAGATATTCACAGATAGCATGCACCCATTTCATTATTTCAGGAGTGTAAAGATTTATTTGAAAATTACTTTCAAAAATAAGATTGTTTTTGGTGCCTGGACAGGATCCAGATGTGGATCCCTTAGTCTCTTCCCACTTACTGCAGAAGCACTGCAGAGAAATCCCCCAATCTACAGCTCTAGCTTTTAGAATGATACATTTAGATGAAAGGGGACCCTTAATTTCTATGTTTCAGTGTATGTAAATCAATAATAATAACAATACTCATTGCTTCATCTAAGATAATGCCATGTATTTTTAAGAGTTCTGACCCTACTCTCCCTCCTCTGGCAGCGTATAATATACATAAAGATAAGAAAATAAGCTGTTTATATTTTAGTCAATCTATACCACCCACATTAAGCTTCACCCATTTTAACTGCCAGTTAATGTCTTACTGATAACTGTCTAAATCCCTAAGCAGCAGGATTGGTTTAAGTCCTTTTGCTTAGAAAGCAGCCTTCTTTATCTTGTAGAGGATCACACAACCACTCCAACAGATATTATTTCTCAGTGGAGACAACACTTAGATAATGACATTCTATCTGATCATTCCAAGTACGTTAGCATTGAGCCAAGCTATACGTTTTTATCTCACTACATCCTTATCTCCCCTGTATCTTATCAAACATAAATTTGTCATATTTTATTGCTAATCATGGAGAATCTTAAACAATTCACCCTTAAACAGTAGTGTCATCTGTTCATCACATGCTCTAATCAATGAATACTACCAGAATTAGCACTCACCAGCTTGCATTCATTGAAAAGACCTATACCCATGGGGTGGATATTCCATTTCCACCTGTCACTCCCTAACTGGGTCATTGCGCGCAAAGTGAAAAAACCCTGTATATTTTATTTCACAGCCATTTTTACCACTCCTCCTATTAATTGGGGTTTAGTTGTTGTTTTTTTATTTATTTTGGACAGCATGTCCTGAAAAGAGTCTTTAATCGAAAAGATCCCACGTCCTCTTGCATTACTGGCAAAATGACTGCATTTCAGTGTGCAGAGCTGCATATTAAGTTCAGGCAGCCTGGTCTCACTCCCACGTAGTTTGTAGTTTCAAAATTGTTTTCTCCGTTTCAGGGGAGGTCACTCAAAGTAACCAAAGACCTTGTTGTAAATGTTCGCGTGGATGTCAATAGGTACTGGCAACAACCAGGCTCATTATGTTCTGCCTTTCCTATCTATCTTTCATTCCTTTTACCCCATTCAGCATGAGGTTTAGGAACGTATTTAAATCTCTTGTGTTTCTTCTGTGTTTCAACTGCAGGAATTATGCTTTCTTTTTTATTTCCAACCCAAAACAAGTACAATGCATCTGGTATGATGAAACAGCTACCCAAAATGACTGCCAATGTATGCCTGATCAGTGCCGAGGGTTTTGGGTTTCTGTCTTTTTTTTTAATATATGGAAAACGTTGGAGTGAAAGGCACTGAAGAGCAAATAGAAATCATTACTGCTTCTCTTGTCACTTAAATACTAACATTCTGATATTTTCCTGCCTGCTTGTATACTGCACACAAACATGGACAAACTATATTTTGAAAAGAGATTAACAGAAAAGTGGTACCTGTGAATGTAACAAATGGGGGAAGGCAGGTTCTTTGCAACTGCACTGGGTGCAGAACGACAAAAACTTAACAATTTGCCAGTAATAGGGGAAAATGCGAGACTATCTGCTGCTGGAATAGGACCATCTCAAAGAAGAAACAAGATCATTTATAAAATGTTAATGACTACAGAAATAATTAGAATCACTGCTACTTCTGCTGCAGATAATATAGATGGATGAAAGGGAACAGAGTAGATCCTCCAGGCTTGAGGGGAGTTTTTTTTGTTGTTCAGTACTAAGGAAGAATATGAGGATCCAAAGCCTAAATAAGAGAGAAGCTGAATAAGATCGAGTTAAAATACACCTGGATGTGAAAGGCAAAACAACTCTGGATAATACATAAGACATAAGACTGTGTCAGAAGGGTTTATTATTAATCTCAACCAAAGGCCTATTTTATTGTGGTTTTCATTTTTCTTTTCAGACTTCTCCTCCTCAGTAATGTGAAGGAGCCTTAGGGATTTGCCACGGATCCCGAGAATGACTTGAACTGAGCCTCAGATTCACAAGAAAGAAGGAAAGTGAGCACAGCACAAAATAATTTCTATTATAATCACAGAAATTAGCATATTGTAAGTCATCCGTTTTTATCTCCCATGGCAGTAATGTGCCCTGATTGCTGACGATAACCATATATATTAGCAAGCTGAATGTTTCCTCAGCTAAAGCCAGGGCAATGACAATGGAAGGACTGCTTTCAGATGTGACATCTCTTGATGTATATGTTTGATGTGTTTTTCTGCTGTGTTGCATTGTTTATTATTTCATGGATCATAGTATGCTTGCTACTGACATTACCCCTCAGCACGTTTCATTTCCAGGCCTCATACTATGGAGAACTGCCCAGGCACATAATCAAAATGTCAAATAATGAAGCTTCAACTTCAACTGACTTGAGCATATCTTCAGAGCTCTGTATCTGCTTAAAAACTGATTTGCTGAGTGGGGCTAACTAGATATTTAAAACTGAGTATGCGCATTGGTGCTTTACTGATGCTGATTAGCCTCCCTCCCTCCACATCACATATTTGATTTAATCCTAGAGCACATGCTTTTCCTATTCTTTCAGCTGACGTTGTTAGGAGTATGGTGTAACTCCACCCATAAAGTCCCATCCTCTCCCAAGTCCTACTGAAGTCATGGTCTCTGCATATTTTTTATCACAGGAATCCCAGAGGTTAGTTTTGCCCACGAGAAAAATACTACTCCCAGTTTCACAGCAGGTGCCTATCTGTTTTACTGGGTAAGTAATCAAGAACAATTCCCTTTTTTTTTCTTGTTTTATGATAAAATTCAAGCTGGAGAAGTCTGAAACATGGTCCCTAAACCATTTTTTTTATTTTGCCTGTGCTCACCTCCCTGTCTCCTATTTAACACTTTTCTAAATGAAACAACTGTCTTTCCACCCTCTCTTCATTCTGGAACATCTCTATGACTCTTGTCTTTTCCCTACCTCACGTTTCTCCTGTTCCTGCTGAAGTTGGTCTGTTAAAGGTTGGCTAAAATTGGCCACAACAGCTAAATTTGATGTAATAAATTATGGATTTATAGTTATGGGGAATTATGCTACTTCAGTATAGAACCCAGAAAGACTCTGTGAGAAGAGTATTTCTTTAAATGTGAAGAGTATTTCTTTAAATGTGGTGGTCTGACTTAATGTGATTAGTGCTGTCACTAACTCTGACAGAAGTCAGAGAAAGAAAAGAAGGAACTCAAAATACTAAGTCATATTCTAATGTTTTTAATGTTAAGGGAGATAGAGACCTGGGTACGTGTCTTTCTTGTAAGCATATTTGTGAGACCAAAATGATGTACAGGTATTGCATGTTATAATAAGTAAATCACATTTTCCTACAAAAAGGAGGAAATGTTCACATTACAAATCATTCTGCCTAGGACAGAAAGTGACTGCAATGTAATTTGCAGGAGGATAAGGCTGTTGCAAAAAGTCACCTCTCCTATGAAGAGGGGCTTTGCACAATCCAGCCTAGACAGGCTTGAACAATATTACAAGCACATTCATTATATCCATTATAATGTCTCAAGCACATTTGCAGCCAACTCAGGCTGCAAATAAAATACATTTCCCTAAATGGATTAATAAGAAAGTGGAGGTCCTAGAATTGCTTTGACGTATCATTTGTACACATTGTCATCCTGACAGCTCCTAAGTATTAGAGAAACTCTACCACAGAGACCGTGTGTGGAGAGATCAAAATTTATTATAGTCTACAATGCAGCATCCTGGGTCTCTTGATTAGCCGTTGGCTATAACAGCTAAGAGATATCTCAGAAGAAGTTTAGAAGACAGCTTAGTTAAGAGAATATTTCATATATATCTTTGGTTTCATCTCACGTCTTCCTTTTTTAACATTCTTATTTCTAAGTATGTTTTCAGGTCTGTGATCAAGAATGTAGCCTATTGCTTTGCTAGACAACACTTGTTTTCGTTTACTTTATGCCTGCCCGCCCTTTAAATCTCGTGATACAGACACATTACTTTCTCAGAAGCAAAGGGTTCAAATAAAGCAGTGTTTTTTCAGTAGTGAATTAGAATGTCAGGAGTGCTGGAAAGCACAGAAGGTTTTCAGTGGAGGCTGAAAGAACCAGAGCAAGGGATTAAAGAGCTCAGGCTTGTCTCATCTGTGAACAGCTACCCGATACCTGATCTTCAGATAAAATAATGATACAGGAACTTGATGAAAAATGTGTAGGTATACAGAACATCATATTTATAACCTGTACATATGACATCTTAAAATATATTGTAAAAAAAAAAATCTTCACATAGGTGCATTATTGCTGATGACATACTGTATAGTGACTTATTTTGCACTTAAGACATGGCCTGCATCAAATACCTTTGTTTGATCCTTACCATAAAGGCAATAGAAAATGTTGCTCTGCCTTTTATAAAATGTATTTGTCAAAGCACTAGAATTGGACTCTAGGTCACCAAAATGTGTTAGACTTTCACACAAAGCACGATAAGGCTTTTCCTCCTCACTCAGCCATTTTGGCTGGTTCTTACAATCACTATGAGATTGTTCTGATTTGGGTTATGCCTTTTAGAGCTCAGGCAAGTCATCCTGCTTGCGGTATTACTAGGTATATTTGGCATTTGTTGCAGTCAAGGGTGGCTGTTGTTAGCGTGGAGCCACATAAGCAGAGACTCAGCACAGAAGGGGCTACGATGCTGTGATGGGAGCGAGTCCCTGACCGAAAGTGGAGGTGGTGCATGGAAGGAGTACTGGTAAGAGCATCCTCTGTATCGCTGTACATTGTGTGTGCTGTCTTTGAATAAACCAAAACAAACAGAGTGCTGTGAGTTTAAGATCTGCATAGTGAATACTTCGGATATGTGATTTATAAATATGATACAGTCCTCAAAATGTAGTTACTATCAGTAACTAGCACAGTTATTCTTTCACAAAATGCAATAACCATTCAAACTTGAAGGAATGTGCTAATTAAGAAACACAGTAGGATTATAAAATAGAGAAGCCTGGGGATAAAGAAAGGTCCCACTAGCTAAATTTGCATTTTTTAATTTCAGAGCTTGGTGCCAGAGAAGAAGGTAAAAGGCTGCCTCACCACAGCCATTTGCTCATAAGGACAAAATTTACCTGCTGGTGGGAGGCAGGACTGAGATGACAGATCAGAAGAGGAGAATCCATCCCAAAAAGAGCAACAGGGTAGATTCAAACTGTAGGGCAGGTCCCAAAGCAAATCTGAGTGGCAAACTAAGTTGCCTATTCTGCTAGGTAGTTTTGGAGACCCACTCCGTGGGCAGGGGATTGCTGCTAAAATGACACCTTGGCTATCGCTGCCAAGTCCATGCTCAGAGCCCCTGCATCATGCAGATGGGGCACTCTGACACTGCAGGCTGCTGCTCCATGCTTCTCATTTTGGTTTTGTTTTCCATTATCCAAACATGTTTGTATTTTAGGCTAATATTTGAAACAGATTTGGGACAACCTAATGCCCCTTGGTTTTCCTACTTCCTGGGTAGTCGGGAATCCAAACCAAGAGGGGTGTGAGGAAACTTCCCCATACCTGCAGCCCACTATCTATGAAGGGACCTGCAGGCGCTGGAGGTGCTTATTGCCAAGTGTTAGGGAGAAATCAGCCCTGCCATTTATTATCCGCTGCCTCAAAGGCAAAGGTATGCAAGGAAGAGCTCATTTACCACCTTGGGTGACCCTTCGGTTAACAAAAACATCTTTGCATGGAAAGATACATGTATTCCAGAAGCCTAGAAAAGGGGACAAACCTGTAAGGCTGGAAGACAAATTAATAATCTCTCCTTACAAGAGTAGACAGAAACAGAGTTTTGTTACTCTGAGCTGTTACAGGGTATGTCAATTAGTTTGCAAGTAGACTACATAGCAGCAAAGGGTAGAAACACTTCCATTGCTGACAGTATTAAAAACAGATCAAAAGATCATAGTACAAATACTGTAAAGTGGGATTTGAATTTTAGTTGTTCTGAAGAGCTGTTAGCAGAGGAAATTACCTCTCTGCTGTCTCCCAAGACAATCTTTTCATGCAATGAGTATGATCCAAAGCTAATTAGCATCAGTGGAAGAAACTCTTGGGTGAAATTTGTGACTGCACTGAAGTGAAGATGAAATGCTTTAGTTGTGGGGGAAAGGATTTAATCCAATGAGCATCCAGTGAAAGGGTTATACTTAGTGAGCACTTCAGACAGGAATAACACATCTCCCTTCTCCTCCCCACCTTTTCTTTAGTTGTCTTTCGGACATGATAAGGAGCTTCTCCTGAAGATCTTGGGAATAAAGAATTTTCTTAAGAGTGACAGTAGGTGGACACCTGCAGTATGGTTCTGGGAAGCTTTCTATTACAGGTACAAACAATCGATGCTTGAGTGAGCTATAGAACTGATAACATTTACACTAAGAAAACTATGTGAGGAAATGGTCTGAACAGTGTAATACTGAACATGGAGTCCCTCCTTCCACTCCTTAAATTAAAGACTAGTCACCCATCTTTATATTTTTTTAAAATAAGGTATTTTTAGAAGCAATATGAAGCAAAAGTAATTTTAGCAGCACCATTCATAAGTTTGACAGCTTTTCTAAGGTAGGAAAAATAAGTAATGTGAAACAAATGCATAGGATAGGAATAAAACCCCAAAACTGCCTAATGACCAGCTAAAAATATATTTGACTCATACTTTTCAAGGCGTAAGAAAACCAGAAAGATTTCAAGAAAAAGGTATTTCATCTGGGCTACTACTCTGTAGGATAAGACCTATCAACTAGTGCACTGGATCATATTTGTGATATTTTGAATACACTGTGGTATCCTTTTCTGCCATCATTTGCTCAATTCTATAGTCAGCTCCAAAAATGCATGTGTTCATAAATCCAGTTTGGGAATGAGTACACTTGACTTTTCATTTCAGTGGCACTTGGGTGCAAATACCTTAAACACTCCATGTTTAATAAGTGTTCTTTGTTTTGTTCCCCATCTCCAGGCCATGGTACACTGCAGAGTCTAGAATTCCAGTATATCTTTAACCTTCCTTATCCAGTGTTACTGAGACACAGCAAAGTGATTATTAAAATACACATTCCTGCCCTATTCCTCAATCATTTCAGGTGAAAATGTCAACCTAAAATTCTATTTGTCTTAGCTCTACAGAGCTGGCACAGCTTTAAGGGCAGTCATTTGAGATTTTCTTGCACATTACCAACAATCCTTTCCAGGTAAGTTCCACTTAAAAAAATCTTTGTAACGAGTCATTGTGTTACAGGTAATTGTGTCAAAATATTTCCTGCATAAGATCCCCAGTGACTTTATAGTTCAGAAAGAAACCAACAACCTATTTTTCTTGTAAACTTACTGAGTACGAACTTACTAAGGAGTTTCTCTCTCCTATGTGCTTTGGGCTGAAACCTCTGCAGACCTTGCGGGGAAGATGCACGGACAGATTAACAGAAGCTGGCTTCCTTTTAGGCTTTCTATACTTTGGAGAGGAGGAAGAAGGGGAAACTTTCACTGAGAAAGTGAATCATTTGTCCTGACACATTCAAGTTCGTGGAAACCCTAAAAAAAATGTTATCCTAAGTTACAGCTTTGTCCAACAGTGTCAATCCTGCTCTTATTTTAAAATGTCCTTAAACAATTAACCTACACCAACCTGGATTTTTAAAGATTGCCAACAAATCCTCAGGCAGAATCAATGGTATGTCTCTTGGACATGCTGTATGATGTTGCCATGTACAGGATCTGAGCCAGTAGGTCTCTTTCTCTCATCCTGCAAGGATGATGCAAAAGATGCCTTACTACCAGAGAAGGAGTTTCTTTTCCAGATGAAGCAGCTCACACATGAGAAATGCTGCTACACATATCAGTCCTTCTGCTGCATAAGAAACCAACTTACTGAAATGTCACAAGACTCCCTGTCAAAAATACAAAGCTTATTTGCCAGTGATACCCTCCTACTCTGCTGCAGCCCACAAAATGCTTAAAATAACCAACCAAAGGTAAGCTTCAAAGCCTTCTGCCTTGAGCTTCAGTTTCAAACAAAGCAACTGAAATTTAAACAGAGGAAGTAAATGTTGTTCTGTTCATGATTTCACCCTTCAACCAGAAATAAATACAAATCCCCTTATTCCTTAACTATTTCATGAAACTGTGAATCGGGCGAGTGTTCATAAAAGTGCGAAGCATTCGTAAGTTACCACGGTTGTGTGATCTTCAGCATGAAAACACAGAACACTTGGATGATCCTGCCACCTTTGGTCACCTTGTAAGTATGGGAAAGGTGTCAGAAAGTTCTCCAATGCACCTCTGTATTTTCTCTGTAATACTGCTAGGCAAGTACTTAATACTGGAGGCGGTAAAATCCTGAACAATCTTCTACCACAGGCTGCTGCCTTCAGTTATAGTTGGCCTAGCAGGCTTTACCTTTGGATCCTCTAGACTGAGTAAAGAGGGTGACAAGGAAGCATGTATGAAGCTGTCCATAACATGTAACTGTCTCACACTGGCATATTGTGTTTCCCTGTGTCCTTTCTTGTGGCTGCCCTTTCTAGTTTTTAGCCCTATTTTTTAATCCACACACAGTGGAAATGGAGCTCCTGCTTAACTTTCTTCTGGACTGTCCCATGGCAGGTCATGGTTTGTGCTACGTGTCTGCTGGGTGACCTCTTTGTGCCTCCGCCTATGACAAACATGGATCTCCTTCATTCCTGTCCCATTCTCCACCACATCGCTGTCCCTTAATTTCAAATCGATTTTGCAGCTCGACTTTCTCCTCCTCCAATCCTTCCCAAGTTAAAGAGCTGAAAAGCTGCATTTCCTTATACCTAAGCTGTAAAGAGGCACTGCTGAATATGATGGGAAGCACCCAGAGGCAGCAGATGTTAAAACTGAGATTATTACATTTTCTGGATATGGAGCAGCATGAACAAATTTGAAGAGATGAGCTCCTCACTGTTCTGTTAGTGACATGAGAAGAGTTAACTGCAGTTTGGGTAGCACAGAAGAACAATTTCAAAGCAAGAAACCCTTAAATGTCAAAGAACAGAGTTATCAAAACAGATCATTGTTAACAAATGGCTGTTTATTGCTAACACAAAGCAAGTGTATGATTTGAAGCTGGATTCTTTCCGTAAGTGTTTACTAGAGGAAGAGACAAAAAAAGACATTTGTATCCTATCAGTTGTTCATAAAACTCACAACTGTTTCCATATGGCCCACTACTATACTGTTTTACTTCGGGATATACGACTTCCAATTTTTGGTCTTTAACAACGATCCACTGAGAGAAACACTCTCTCAGTATTAATGTAGGTACATCATATTTGCAAGACTCATTTTTTAGAGGAAAATGAATTTGAGATAGTGACTGGAATAAACCTCATGCACTTGAAGTTCTCAGAATATCATGCATGCCTGGACAAAATCTACTGTATCACAGTTGATAGGCAATCACAATAGATTTGTAAATCTATTGGTGATTCCTCAGTTTGGGTTTGTCACCTCAATTTTCCTGTTTAACATCATGTGAATATGTGTGTGTCTTTCAAAATGCCTTGGCAGCTCTTAGTGCTAGGAATTAATCAGTAGTACATAACACACAGTAGCAAAACCACACTGCAGAACATGATCACATGAAAGCACCGCAGAGGGGAGGGCTTGAAGTCATTCAGTCAGTTTAAGGAAAATACCTCGAGGCTGTTTTCAGGAAACACTCTCCAGGACAAGTTTCACCATAACTAATTTCTGTTACTGTGGCTTTTTTTCTGCATGTGCTCAAGCAGCTAAAACACGGGCAACAAGCGTACACACCAGGCGAGAGCCTCATTCCCTCGCTCCTGTGCAGTACAAAGGGTGATTGGTTTAGTATTTCTGAGAGCTAGACTGTCTGCTCCCCTCCGCTGAATAGTGGGAGAGTCAAAGGTAGGAAGAAACCTCATCTCGGCTTTCACTGGCAGTCATGCAGATACGACATTATGAAGCCACATATACCAACATCCATTAAATGTCTTTATTGTAAATAACATTTTTTTTTCTCTGGCAAGCAATCTCGCCCCACTGGAAGTGCCACTAACGCATTAGTGTGTAATTGAAATAACATTTGCAATGCCATCTGAGAAAAGGCTTCAGCTTGAAACTTATTAACAACCTAAGGATGAAACAAAACACTTAAACTATAATTTGAGAGGTGGGTAAATATCTAGCAGACTTTGACGGCGAAACAGGTGCGAAGGAGCTTATCACCATTTGGCCCGCTTTGTGAGAAAAGAGAAAGCAAACTCGAGCAACCCTGCCTGGCTACGGTGAAATGCATACGGGAAAAATCAGCCACCCAGGGGGACAGTGTGAGCTCGCAAATCTTCAAAACGCACAGACTCAGAAGTTACAAATCACGGCACTGCAGAGGCTGAGCAGAAGGCTGTCTGTCCCTCCCGGCAGGCTTGCCGGCACCTTGGAGCAAGGGCAGGCTCGGCTGGTGCCGGGGACAGAAGAGCCGGGCTAGCCTGGGTAACCGTGGCAGGGAAGGGACAGCAGCAGCAGGAGCTTCTGCACAATCTAGCCATGGGAGCGGGGGTCTCTGGGGATCCTGGTACGCGGGTTAGTTGCTAACTGTGTGCTAAAATCCGTGTCCTCACAGCTAGTTGGAGTAAGCTGACAAAAAGGAGCTAATATCATGCCTTCATTTTATGCATGGACATGTCCCCTGTTTCTTACAGCAGAGACTGTGGGAGCAGAAAAATCTGGAGCTTGTTCCTTCCCTTGCCTTCCAAAAGGAACGGGAGGCATCGCCTGCCGCTCCTCTTCAGGCCCCAGTGGAGCAGAGAGGCTGCTATGGCTCGGTACTGCCCCGGCGTCGGTGAGACCCAACCTACACGCCAGAGGCTTTGCTAGAATGATTGCACCGGTCAGGACTGTGAAAAATATCTTGTCCACAAAGTATGTAAATGTACCAGAAAAAGGCACAGTATAGCTGTCATATTGCCAGGCAACCCTTTTGCTACCTTACTTTGGTACTGGATTAAGCTGTATAGGCAAAAAAACCATCCTGGTAAGACATAAATTTAGGAGGGTTGCACTCTGCCAGTGCAGTCACATCTGCAAAACTTTCTTTAGAAAAGACAAAGGCTGAGTTTGTCAACATTTGCTAAAGACAGACAGATAAAGACCTGGTTTTAAATTCCAAGTAAAAGAAGTCCATTCAACCCACTGAATCATAGAATCATAGAATTGTCCAGGTTGGAAGAGACCCTTTGGATCATCGAGTCCAACCATCTACCCTACTCTACAAAGTTCTCCCCTACACCATATCGCCCAACACCACATCTAAACGGCTCTTAAACACATCCAGGGATGGTGACTCAACCACGTCCCTGGGCAGCCTATTCCAATGCCCAACCACTCTTTCTGGGAAAAATTCTTTCCTAATGTTCAGTCTATATCTACCCTGTTGGAGCTTGAAGCCATTCCCTCTTGTTCTGTCATTAATTACCTGTGAGAAGAGACCAGCACCAACCTCTCTACAGTGTCCTTTCAAATAGTTGTAGAGAGTGATGAGGTCTCCCCTCAGCCTTCTCTTCCTCAAACTAAACAGTCCCAGCTCCTTCAACCGCTCTTCATATGATTTGTTTTCTAGGCCCTTCACCAGCTTCGTTGCCCTCCTCTGCACTCGCTCCAGCACCTCGATATCTCTCTTGTATTGAGGTGCCCAAATCTGGACACAATACTTGAGGTGTGGCCTCACCAGTGCTGAGTACAGGGGCACAGTCACCTCCCTACTTCTGCTGGCCACGCTATTTCTAATACAAGCCAGGATGCCGCTGGCTTTCTTCACTGGTCACAGAATTGTGAACTGCTGAAGATGTAAATCTCCTAAAGCATAGCCAGTGGCAGGCGTGACTGCTGGGGGGGGCAAGATTTAGTCTCTGGATTATAGAAACAACTAAGGACTCCAGCTAGAATCAGTCTGACATGACAGTGAGGTGGGGACAAATATATTGAGGCTGGTGTCAAGACAACCAGACAAAAGCTTTCTGAGGTGCAATGTTTTCTGTATCTCAGTATTCCAGGTGTTTCATGTAACCACAAACTAAATGCACTCAAAATCTGCAACTCATACAGCAGTTCCAGAACATGCTTCAGGTTGAAAAACCGGAGTTCGCAATGATCTCAGGCATTAGGGCCTCTCCTCAGCTCTTGTATGAAAATTATGAGTGCCAGGGAAAGCTAAAGCCATTACACAGCATGTGACATCAAATGCTTGATATCTTACGCAGTTTTCTACATTATTAATTTTCTACCTGATGGCAGTGCGCTCCTATTATTTTTGCCTCCCACTCTTGTTCTGTGATGAAAACCCTGCAGTAAAAATTCAGGTTAATTCCTTTTATTTTTCTATCTCCTGCTTCTGTTCTATCTGTCAGAGCTGCTGCAGGAAAGAAAAACTGTTGCAGAACAGCCTAATAAAAACATTGTTCTGTCCCTTGTGATATTAATATTGACAGAATTTCACAGCTCCCTGTCTCAGACGGTAAAGAAAACAGCTCTTAATTCTCATGTTCCAACTATTATTTTCCCATCGTCATGGGGTAGCAGAAAATCAAAACCACCCACCACCTCCTGCACAAAAGCCACCCCCAGAGCTGCACAAAGAACACTGTCATCTTCCAGTGGCTTCAGTGATCCAGTGTTTCTGACTTTTTTTTTTTTTCCTTTTCTTTCTACATAGCTATTACTATCCAGTGCATGGCTAGAGACAAAGCAAAATACCAGCTTCCAGAAGGTAGGGCCTTCTGTGGCCAGAAGGGAAAGGTGCAGTCACCTCTGTGCAAATTCTCCTCCACCGAGTGATCTGGAAGCACAGCGCAGAAGGGGATGTGGCCAGAACCAGCCACAACATGAGAAGAACAAACAGATCTGTGATCCCTTCTTTTTGCCTTGTCCAAACACAATAATGTTACTTAGTCATGTATTTTATAACATAAAACCAAGAGAGAGTGTCCTTTTGTAGCTAATACCAGAGATTTGTATGATTAGCAATGGATGGATTGAAAACGATCCAGGTAAGCACCTAAAAATGGCAATCCCTAATACAGCCTTCGAGCTGCAAGTGCTACTGTTGAGATTTAGGGGACTATATTACTATATTGCCCTCTAGTGTGCACAAATAAGGGAGAGAATACCTTACTACTACTTCATCTCAGGAGTTCTCTTTCAACAGGGAAGTTCACAAGTGGGTTTGCTGCTGAAGAGCACGCATGGGGTTCACAGTATTATGTACTAGACATGCCCCGCTCAGCCATCACATGCACACAGCCTTTGCAAGTGCCGCATCAAGGTTGTGCTTTCATTAGATCAAGTAAAAACTAACAGAAACACAGTTGTTTCAGACCAGGCTGGCACATCCATCTTATTCCCATCTGTTCCCCTGCATGGGGAGAACAGCCAAGCCCCCACCGAAGCTGGCCAGGACCATGCAGGTTGCTGAGACCTGTGGCTTTGCAGCAAGGTCCCTTAGGAGTGAGTCTAGGCATGCCTGGATGTCTGGAGGGGGACCTACAAGTGGATATGAGAGCGTGCAACACCTGCCTTGGAGCAGCCAGTCCATGAGGAATGTCCAATATAAAAGGAGCAGCCAGTACATGAAGAATGTTCAATATAAAACCACCCAGCCCCATAAGCACCATTGCTTGTGTAACCTGTTGAGATGAGAAAGAGGTTACAAGCCACCCCTCCACATTCTCCTCCTGCACAGAGATGCCCTGGGGAAACATCAGGCTTGAGGAGAAGCCTTTAGGTGATTTCTCCTGGCTGACTGGGGTCTGGATGGAGGACCAAAAAGATGCCACATAAAGGGGGAGGAGTGGTATTTTGCCACAGACCCTAAGCTTTGGGGTGATGTGAAGGGAAGGTGGTCCTGATCCATCTGCATGCATGGTGACAGTCCTTGAAGGAAAGACATATTTAACACTGAAGTTGAGCACATGTTAAGTTACTAACACAAGAAGTTACTAACACTGACTCCACATGGAAAAAAACCCCAAACTTTCTCCTGCTCATGCTCCTGGCATTCCCATTGCCTTGAAAGCAAAGATGCCTTCAAAAGAGAAGTGTAGTGACTACAACAGTAATGCTTTGCAATGCTTTTATCTAAGCATAGATATAATAACAGATGTCCAGAAGCCCAGAGAGGTTAACCTGACTTGTTCAAGGTCACAGCACATGGCCACGAATAGATCCAGACCTCCTGGCTCCCAGGCCTGCGGTTAAACCACAACAGAGAGCCTTCCCCTTGGCAAATGTGCTGAGAAGTTGCACAACCTGAACCTACTGGTTACGTTTCTTTCTGAAGTTCCCGACAGCAATCCATAACCAGATACTTCAAACTCAGCATTACAACTGCGATCTGCTGTTGGTGACACACACAATGTCTTTGACTTTTGTAAGTCAGTCTGATGCCGTATCAGGTCTCTTTTAGGCAAAAAATCCAATCAATGATTAACAGCTGAGGTGCACTGTATCCTCAAAGATATTTAAGGATACACAGTGACTTTCAGTATTATCCATGAGACTTAAAACATGTTACTTCAAGATAATTTTATTGACAAAAATAGTTTAGGTTAGGTACTACTATTTATTATAACTTCTGAGTTGACAGAATCCTATTCACTTAAGTACTTTTGGTTTTCATCTTAAAAGGTGGAAGCCAGTTTCCTGTTTGGTTTTTTTTTATGGGGTCCTCCCTTGAATGCAGTCTGCTGAAGGAACAATTCTCCCTCCCCTTACTGATTTTTCATTCACTCCAATTATACAGACACACCCAAGAACTGAGCTGCAGCAGCACTTCTTAGTTGGCATGGGAAGGCTATTTTGAACCTTGAAAACTATTATTTTAAATTGCCTCTTACTCCAAGTTATTTTTTTCTGATTTGACAGAATTGTGCGAAAGGAATAATTCAAATTCCTTTTCTTTTTTTCTTTCTTTTCTTTTCGTTGCTTTGCTTTTCTTAGGTGGGGGAGACCACATGACTTGGGTTCTTGTCTACTGAACTGCTGAAAGGGGCTTGCTGTTAAGTTAGTAATAGGAAACGACCAAACCCCAGCAGAGGAATGAAAGAAAGCAGCCTATAGATGGGAAGGTCTAACCAAACCGTCATTAGACTTAGCTTCCAAACTGACAGCAGGGACAGAATTTTGGGGATGATTCAAAAGAAATGAGTCACTGAATGAAATTCAGTTTTGCAGTAGAAAACATAAAAATGTGTTTTACTTCTCAGCATATGAGTGTGCCATAGCATAAGCAGGGATGCTCTGCAACTGCAGTGAAGAGAGATGGATGGCTATTAAAATTGCCTCTGCATGGTAGGTACTGGACTGAGGCACGCCAGTATTTGCTCTGCATAGAACACAAATGGTCTTTAGAAGGAAAATGTATTTCACCCTTCTTTCTTAATGTCTCCACCACTTACGCTGTCTTCTTTTCCTATCACTTCAGGGCTTCTAACTTGCGAACACCAATCATCCCCCCAGGCAGGCGCAGACAGCCTCCCAAGGACAGGAGCTGCTTACACTGCGGTATCAATGTGTGCTCCTGCAATACTTTCACACCCGAGAGCTTGTTGTTCCAGGCACAGCATCCTTGTTGAACAGAAGTCAGCGCTGTAGCATGCGGGACCGAGAAGGACAAGCAGAGGAAAATCTTAGTATTGGTGTCTTAGTATTTCACCTTCCCATTGGGAAATGCTGTAAGACCAAGTAATTGCAACCCTAATGCTGATCTTGCTGAAAAGAATTTAGAATGGCTAAGTTCAAGGAACAAATTACAAAGGTTAGTTAACTAAACACAAAGTACCTTGAGGGACAGACAGTTAAAAGTCAGAAACTTGAAGGTACTGGTATGCATAGATTAGGAACTTCAGAAGCTGCTAACATGCCTAATTTCCACTAAAATTAGTGGAAATTGAAGAGACTTAGGAGCCCCAAATTCTATCAATAACAATAGCAGTCTCTCTGCGCCATCAGGTGCTTCACTGTCTTTAAATGCCTAGCCTAAAATACAGCTTTCAGCAGTTAGTTCCATGGATCAGGCACACAAAAGCTTTTCAAAAGATTTTTACAAAAAACATTCAAAAAGTTACAAAGAAACACATGGTCAAATGTTCCTTGACTAATTCAGGAGCCAAAATTCTTTTGAAGTAATAATAACTGAAGGGCAAGTTTTTCAAGGGTACATAGATACAAGGGATAGACAGATGCATATCGAATTAATAGAACTGTGTTTATTCCTATTAAAAAGGAAAATATCAACACAATTTGATTAATTTCATATAAGCACACACACTCCTCAAGCAGGAGGGACTGTTATAGGGCTAGTTATTCTAATAATATTTGCCAGCAATATTCTTCTTTTAAGCGTTTTGTAGACAAATAGCTCATTGCTTGATATGCCTGCTAAATGTATTCTAGAATCAGCTTTATTAGACCCTGGTAATAGTCTAAATATTGACTTTCCTAATCCTCTTTAACAGTTGCTGCTTTCTGCACTTGAATTGACATTCACCTTAGAACAGAGTATACAAATGACTATCCTGTTTAGAAATTATTGGTTTATTTAAACCCTAGGATGTGTTACAAAAGATATAAAAAACTGAAATGAAATGTAAAAGAGCAAACATTAAGCTTACTGGCAATATTTAGCTATGTGGAACATCCATAATTTATAAATATGCACATAGCTTCTCAGCTTCTTTCCCAATAAACATTTCAAATCAATAGTTTTATTTTTATGCTTTGTATGTACCATTTTAACTGACTTGCGATAGATCTGATGCACGTTTCCATAAGCTTAAAATGCTTCATGCAGAATCATACTTAACTCATGAAAAAAGCTCCAAACACAGAAAACCTAAACCAAAAGAATTTACAGAATTACTGAAGTAAAAGAAACGCTGGATTTTGCCTTGTAAGTGGATTAAAAATTAATTACTTTTTATCTGAAAGTAACATGAAATTGCAACATGGATGACATTCTCTGCTCTTCAACAAAGCAGGAGTAGTAAAAGCAGTATAAATTCCTTGCAGTATTCTCTACAAGACTCTGGTCTGTATGCCCATGCATTTGTCAGCCTTGCCACTGCTCGCCAACACAGATGGCCCTGCCCGCCAGGGGAAGAGGCAAGAGAGGAAAGGAACAAACTAGGCTGGGAGGGGATGTTTCTGCTCACTCATCTCTGGACTGGAAGGCTTCTGGACAGACACTAGACAGCAACGCATTTCTGGTCCATACCAACCTCTGCTATATGCAACTCACTCAAGTACTTTCTCATTTCAAACTGAATGCATGAAGAGAAAGACAGAGGCAAGCTCCGCAGTGCCAAAGAAAGCAATTCTTACCCTCTCCCCAAGCTGCTACCAAAGGAGTTCAGACAGTTTATGGTGCCGAGCAGCCAGCTGGCCGTGGCCAAGGAGTTCTGATTGCTGATTGCCCTTTGGACCACTATAAAAAACCTCCACGACTTTAAGGTGAAGGTCACATGCACAGGTACTGCTGCTGAACTCGCATAAAAAACATAATTAATTTGTTATAAGTAATAGTTAAAAATATATCCGCCCTTTAAAGTGAGGCAAATGTGTTTTCTAAGGAGAAATTCTCTTGATTTATCTGGTTTCCAGGTAAAGCAAGTTTTCACAAGTAACCATTTTTGACCTGTCTGTGCCAATAATGGCATAGGATAAAATGCCTTTGGTGATGTTTCTAGGTGGAATTATGGACGGATCATGTCTTACCTTCTCTTCTACACATGCCAGTGGTGTGACTGTTGCATAAGCAGATCTTTATTTGCTCATTTCATTTTTGCACCCGGTGAGAAATTACCTACTGAATTACTCAAGTAAAATTTACCTTTTCAAATCAACCACTGAGCTGAGGGGTAAATACCAACTTAGCTGCTTGAATTCAAGCAGACAGGATTCCCCTCTGGAGGACTTTAGAGATTTCCATTCATTTGACAGGAATGCAGGTGCTTGCTTTAGGAGGCTTTCTTCACTAGACATCTAAAATTCAGATCCAAGCTAGATAGTCAGCTGCAGAGTTGCAATACCTAGACGTAAGCTGGGTGGGCAGACTGGATCTTATCCCACGTGATTAACATTTTATGAAAGTAGGATCGCCTTAAAGCAAAATCTCTTTCCTAGTTGTCTTTCTGCCTTTAAATATGGCCATTAAAATCCTGAACTATTTTTAGCCTTTCTATATGATTTATTAAATATTAAAAATGTGAGTAGGTAAGGAAAATTACTGTGCATTGCTGTGAAGATGAAAAACAGCCTGATATGAAAAGTTTCAGAGTCTGGAATTCAGAGCTCTATTTGGATCATCACAAGCAAAGTAATGAGGCAACTTCATCCTGAAACTACAGACAGTAAAAGCAGGTCAAGAACTATGAATTCCCAAATGAATGAAGGAGCAGACACTCTGAAGCTCACAGAAAGAGAACGGAACAGTTGTAAAACAAGAATTTTAAGATGAAATTGGAAAGCAATTAAATGACACAAATTTCGGATCACCCAAGCATAAAATACCATGACTGCAGTAAAAGATACACTAAACTTAAAAGTTAAAATAGTAAAATGAAAGGAAACACTTCACTATTAGTAAAACAATCTTTTAACTCAAGATAAAAGTAGATATATTCTGCATGTTGCACAAATCATTTTGGTTTCACAACAAGAAACTATTGTATCAGAGGTTTTCAGTAGACTAGCTGATGACTAGCTTGCTGTCCAGACCCCTGCTCTACCCCAGCAAGCCCTTGTTCTGCAGAGGCTCCTCGAAGCATTGTTCTAACATGCCCCAAAATCACAAGAGATTGCACTTCCCACACGTTCCCATTTCTCTTAGATGTTACGCCTAACACTTATGCTGAGTTTATGCTCATGGGGTCACAGAAGAAGGGCTATGCATCTTTAAAAAGGATGATTAAATGGTGGCATTGGTATCTGTATCTTGTATCATTTAAAAGTCCTTAAGATTTCAAATAAAATGAAGCAATGGAGTGGTGAAATATCTTCCAAAGCAATGGAAATAAATATTTGAAAGTTTCATTAATAACAATTGATTAGAGTCAGAGGTGTACAGATAGTTTTGTCAAGCAAAAACTGCTACTCTATGAATACATCTGAATATGCTTGGCACTTGGTGGTGAGTTTAATCATGATAAATTGTGGGAGATATAAAAATAAGACTAATCACTCTAAGTATGAAGCATTACTCACCAGAAATTAATGTATATTCTGGGAAGTAAATTAATTCCTGCTGTCCTTTCTGAAATACTTATTATTAGACTTACTGATTTTGAAAGTGACTTTTCCAAGGTATAATATCGAAACACCTGAAGTATTCGCTTATTATGTCTTGTAAAAACAGACGAAATATTTAAATCTGGCACAAATTGTACCACTGAAATAATCCCCTATTGTTGGTAAGCTTCTAAAACTTAAACTACATGGGAAGGGCTTTCTAGAAAGCAATTAGTTTTGTGGAAGTAAGTAATCACAACCTAAATTCCAAAGAGTTATTCTGCGTTCGTATGTCATTTTATTTTTACAACAGTCATCCTTCGGTTTGAGAGAAGTTCCCCTCCCCAAGCTGTGCTTTTCAAGGACAGCACTTGCTCTGGAAGCTTCACCGGCTGCCTAACACTTCACACGCGTCTGGCAGCCCTTCACTTGTCTGAAGTGGAGACCACAGAACAAGAGCACAGACGTTGCTTTGGTTTTTGAGATGCTTCAGAGGTCCTCCACTTCTGTATCACCTGGTGCCCTGACACAGTTGAAGCCCCACCTGCAAAGCCCTGAGTAGTCCACAGCACTTAGGCTGCCAACAACACAAACTCATTGCTAAGTATGCAACAGGGTATAAAGCCTGCCTCTGCTCATGCAAACACACAAACACACCTGGCTGAGGGCAGAACAGGGCAGGTGCACGAGATGTCCACTCTCAGGGGGGGAAACTGGCTACCGTAGTGGTTACCTAACTGACTCTGCTCTGTGAATACATCCAGGTGGTTTATTCCTTGGAGATCCTGATCCCTGCAGAATGAGCTCTTTAAGAGTGTGAAAGACAGCTCCACTGGAGCCAGAAATAATGAGAATAATGAGAATGGAATAATGAGAACAGTTAGACCTAAGGCAAGCCTTCTAAATTTGATGTGATGTGGGGAAGGAAGTATCTATATATTTGGAGGAATCAATATTAACAAAAATACTTAAACAGTGAAAATTAAGTGATTCAGAAAGGGTAATGAGTCATAAGAACAAGAGCAGTACAGTGCTAAGAAGGACGACGACTTACCTAATAAACAAAATAGCTTCTAAAGAAGATTCTGAAAGAAAAGAAACAAATCCAAGAAATTCAAAGAAAGAATTTTAGGGTACAGAAATTCAAATATATCTTGTAAACCTCTTTAAAAGGCGTCTTAAGAGCTGCTCATTCACATTCCTTTACTCTGCCACACCTTGTCTCAACTCAGTATTTTGAAGATTAAAGCAAATATACTGGAACAAGTGCCAACAGGATCCTGCTCTTTAAAATTATCAACCAAAAAGCATATGTTGCACTCTAGCTGCTGAAGCTGCAGAGGTTTTGGCCACCCTAATATTTTTTCCTTTCCCTCTTTTCTTTACTATTTTACCCTCTCAGTTGCCTATTATGGGCCAATTCCTCAAAACAAGTCTTCAACTCCACGTCAATAACAGTAAAGACATCGTAGTATTGCTCTCTGTGTACTTTGGAAAACCTGAACAGACTTACATGACAAGCACATTTGAAGAACTACTCCCTGTCAACTGAGGTGGAATAATCAGGTCCATGTACATGCTCCTCTTTCATTACAATTCAATTGGGCCTAGACAACTGGTATACAAACACAAAAATTTGTGTGCTTATACCTGCATAAATGGTGAAAAAACATCCATACTTGAAAGTGAAAAAAAAGTGGGATGTCAACATCTTGGGAGCAAAAAAGAGTTGGATGGTTACAATACGATCTTATAACATATGGATGCAAAAATGCTCTAAGTCTCCAAAATCTAACTTCTTAATAATGAGATATGCTTCCAAGTAAGTCACTACATCAATATCAAGAAAATGAAAAAGTTTCAAACTGTGTCCATAGGAATTCCTTTGGGCAACTAGAAAAAAGAGACATTGCCAGCATGAGCAAATATCTGCCAGACCTCTATGAAAAGCTCTCTACTGTAGTTACTAAACCAAAATAGGTGTTTCTAATAGAATTTTGCCTGGCTCTGGTTCATCCTTGCTCATTCACTGTACCCATCTGTGGGTGATCTCCCTCTGATAAGATGCTGTAGTTTGTAGGTTTTACTAGCCAGATACAATAGATACATAACTGACGTGTATTTTAGTTGCCACTTCACTAATAGGCAAGCATTTTCCGTTTGTAAATGGAGCTTGCTTAAAATGTTGTTTCTGTTGTTGCTTATAAGATAAGTTTCTAAGACCTTAGAAGGGAAAGGAGGAGGTCTGTAGTGTCCTAAGGAACACAGGGCACTGAATGGGAGCATTATTCTCTTTTTTTGGAAGAAATCTACCCTTGCTTTCCTGAGAAGTGAGTGACTAGGAAAGAAATAGGAAGAGACGATTCTCCTCACTGTTCAGAACCTGATGATTGTTTGACTAGTTCAAAACCAAATCAGCTGTAACATTATTATAGCTCTTCAGATGCGAGCAGTTTTTATACTGTTCATTTTTATGGATGACATAAATTTGCTGTAAAGGCCTACAGACTACCCAAACACTGCAGCTCCAATTACTTTCTATGATTCAAAGCCTCCTCAAACTGATTGCGGATTCAAGATGTACAGTTCAGTAGACATCTCAGCAAAAAAGGGCTAATGGTTATTGCTCTAGTAGTTAGGTCTGAATACTCCCTTGTTTTGCGAAATAGTTCCCGCTTATGTCGTGAGATTCCTCCAGATAATTTATCTTAGTCTGCTCTCCCAGGGATAAAAGTGCAGCTCTGGCTCACTCATTCTGCTCTGTTCCCCTCTTAAAGACCAATAAGCATTTGCTAAGTTCATTTGAGAACTGACCCCGTTTTGCACCACAGATGCTGTGCGTCACTGCGCTGTAGCACTAAGGAGATGCACTGACAGGCAACACGAGAACTGGATACTGAGCCTCGCCGGTAATAAGGCAAGGAGTCCTTGCTCTCTGTGTCACTCCTAAACAAGTGGTCTCCTTTTCAGCAGTGCTGGCTGTAACAAGCTCTTGGCTGGAATTCCGTTACTCTTTCCCTCAATTTTTGACCAAAAAATTCCATAAGGAGTTGAGATGACTGAATCCAGCTCTAAACTGCCATATGGCCAACAAGGTTTGAAACATTTTGTTTCAACACAGGGAAAGGGTGATATACTAGCTGCAAATTATCATAGAATCATGGAATACCAGGTTGGAAGGGACCTCAAGGATCATCTGGTCCAATCTTTTCTTGGGAAAAGGTTGGACCAGATGATCCTTGAGGTCCCTTCCAAAAAAAAATTGTATTGCTTTGGAGCTTGTCTCATGTTTTGAAATTGGTACTGTCAAAAAATACATGTAGATTTTATTAATCCAAAATTTTCAAAGTCTCTGACAGTAATTTACCTGAAAGTGTGAGCTCAGGGCCCCAGAACTACCTCCTTAATTTGCCTAAGATGAGCTTAACTTGGAGGGGGATGGGAGAGCTGGCTTAGAAGAGCTGACTTTGCACCTTCCCTTTGCTCAAGTTGTCTGAGTGCATTTGTGGGCTGTTTTAACTGGGCTAGCCATTGTGGGACATTTGACAACCGGACGAAGATGGATGATGTGGTTTGAATCTACAGAGCAGGACACTTGGAAAAAAAAGTCTGTGTGGCCACAAGGGTACCTCTATCTCCTGTGTCCCAATGCATGCATGGTGTCCAGCTGATGCTGATGAGGTGAAAAGTTTTGAGCCTTTATCCTCTTCCCTCTATAAATTCACATGTGCTCTCTCTTTGTTTTGCAAGGGGCAAAAGTTACACAAACACTGATGGAAGTCAACAGCATCAGGGATGAGAATCAGAAGAGCTCCTACTAAGATGAATCAGTTTCTCAGGATTGTGAGTTCTGTCAATGTCTGCTTATGTCAAACTGCTCGCAAAATGGCCCTGTGTTAGCTTCCTGGAAGATAATCTCCTGTGAGACTTTTTAGAAATATCTTGATTGCTCAGTCCCTTTTCTTTACCGTAAGATTGTAAATGCCCAGAGACTTCACTAATAAGAAATTCAATAAATGATGGGAATACATTAGCAGGTTGTGATCCTTTGTGTCATCCCAGTGAAAATGGAATTTCAATATGAAAAACAACCCATAGTCTTGTCTTTATTAAGAAGTACAAAGTATTAAGACCTTCTGTCTTATGTTAGAAAAGTGGAACAGTGTCACTGTATACTACTCACCACAGGCACAGTGCTAATTAGAAATCACAACTGCAATGCTATTACTGAGAAATGACTGGTTTTTTTCACTATAACCGAAATAAAACCTCTCCAGCAAATTTTGCAATAATTTAACTATTTAAAGTAGGGATCTCATCTGTTTTCATTTTAAATTCCATTTAATGGCTTTCCACTTCAAACTTAAAATATGAATGTGCCATGACTTTAGGAAGCTACTTGGGAAAACATTGTTTAAAAATTGTTACATATATTACTATTTGTACAATTTAAAAAAAACCCAAACCAAGTATTTTCAACCTCCATCTAATTTTTTTTTCCAGTGCAACTGAGAATAAATTATATTCTGGCTCCATAAGAACATACACTTTTTTTTTTTCTGAGGTCCAGAGGCAGGGCCACAGGATTTGGGGTTGAGCTGGGAAGGCTCAACGCACCCAACTCACTTTGGGCTGCAGTACTGTTTCCTGCGCACTGGTGAGATTCCCAACTGCGTACCTGGTGGGAAACAACATCATGCACAGCAAAGTAGTAAGGAGTGTGGGAGCTAAGACTCACGGCAAGGCTGACTGAGTGGATGAGTGAGATCAGAGAGTCACATGCTCCCTGCGCCTCGCAGGACTACCTAAAACTAAACCACATGACAAAGTACACCCTCCAGACAATGGGGCTTCTTATACCACATATTTACATCATGTCAAGATAGGTGTCTTGACTTCTATTGACACAACAAGAAGTACTTTCTAAGGTAAAAAACTGGAGTGAACAGTGACCCTATTATCTTGCCGTAAACTTTGCAGTCTTTCTGGACAAAACTTCACGTGTTTTAAGAAAGGTCTAATTTTAGTCATTTATTTTTTAATTTTACGGTTCTTGCCCTGCCTTTCCTTTGTTCTTTTTGTAGCTGTAGCGTGCCCAAATGTTATGGGAAGAGTGTTACAAGAAGCAAACCTTGCTCCATTCGTCTAGGGTACAGAAACCTGGGGCAGAGGGGTACAGGCATCTCTATGCCAGAATACAGAAATGCCCAAAAGAGCGAGCAGGAAACAGTATCCTGGAAACACAGGAATGGAACTGCTATACTCCAATTTAAATATTGATGTCTAGATCCTGAAAGGATCAACTGCTGTAGTTAAACACAGTATAGAAGCGTATGTTCAGGTTTAGGGGATGACTTGGGAAGTCAGGCCATGGGTCCAAGTCCTTTGGTTGGGAAGACTCTATAGTGGCTGTCATTTGGGCTGGCACCCGCCCCAAGGAAGGAGCCCAGGTGCTGTATCGCAGCACTACAGCAGGCTTGAGAGGGAAGCCTTGCCAGGGTCACTGAGGACATGCACAGAGGTTCCTGACTACACGAGAAATTTTGTCTCCTCTCATCAAAAAGTGACTGGGTTATTTCTTCAAACACGGAACTGCTTCTAACTTACACTTCATTTTTCATCTTTAGAAAGTAATGTACTATGATCAGATAAATAGCACAGATCAATTGAAATTCCTATTTATAGGCTGGAGATCTACTTCTTCCAAATCAGTTCAAACCTTCCTGCTTTCAAATTTCTTTTGAATTTGCCATGAACAAAGCAGAGGAATTCAGGAATGAGATTTGGGCTTGTATTTGATCATTTTCCCTTCACAAAGATAGACCTTTATATCACTGAGCATTTTGGATAAGAGCTGACAGCATCTTCTTGTGTAAATCAACAGAGGGATCAGTGGACTTTATTCAAACTACAAAAAATCAGACTGATCCAAAGTATGTTCTACATAATGAGCAAATAAAATCCTTCTCCCTCAGCTACTCAATAGGAGCATTTGCAAGCCTTTCAAGAGGCAACTGTAAACATTTATTTTTAAAAGCCTTCACTCCTGTGAAATGCATTCACGCTATTCATGCTGTTTTTCTGTACCTGTATGAAAAAACCTGAGATTCACTGAATTATCATTAGCAAACTTTTCATACCGTTTTGATTTTCATTATTACATTTTTCTGTTACTGATAACTAGGAATGCTCCAGGTGAGAAACACTCCAGTGCAATCACAGGTACAAGGCTTGGGTATCACCTAAGTGTGAGGGTTATTTGAGACTGCCAGTCACACAGTTGTGCCCAGGGGAGGTGCTGCACCTCCCCACCAGCCCAGTCACTGCCCCTGACCCTGCGTGCATTCACCACCCGCTCCACTTGGAAGACAAAATGCATTAGCTTAGACCCCAGTGAAACTGCTTTAATGTGCAATTGAGCACATGGTAGTTAATGCAGCTCCATTGATTGACACTGATTCATTAAGCCATGATAATATGCTTCTCTTGTTGCCCACCCCCTAACACACCCGCTAGCCAAAACCAGGAAAGATGGGAATTCACCCCTTTGTACTGACAATCTTTTCTGTTGCTTTCCAGGCACTCTGATTTTTTGAGAAGTTCTGATTGCTGGCATTTTACCTATAATTTTAAAAACCCCTGTAAATTAAGCCTACCAGTATTATCTTTTGAGTTTTATTACTTAATAACCAGGTGTCTCCTTGTAAAGCAGGGAGACTTTACAAGATTGAAATGGATGCCACGTGAAACTCTTGGCTGCTTTAGACGGTATCAAAGAGTGAACTGAACCTAATATCTCCAAACTGTCTTAAACTAACGATTGCTGCAATTAGCATGTACAACATACTAATTTAACTTGGTGGTTACTATGACCAATAGTAACAATTAGACAGTTGTCAACAGTATAAAGAGCAAATAATTGGAATACTTCCCTAATTTGTTTGGTAAGAAAAATAACTTAGTAAATACATATTTTTGTTCCATTCTCAGTATGATAACGTCAAAGACACCCTCAACTTTTGACACTATAAGAGACAAGATGATTCATTTCACTAGGGATTTCCTAGTTAAATATTTTAATAAACATACATAAATTTCTCCAGGCTTCATTTTCACATATTTGGAAATAGTAAAATAAAATAAAAAAACCCCTAGAAATACAGTTTTTGTATTTATTTTTAGTTCTGCTGCTGTCACATTTCAAAGTAGTTTGAGAAAAAAAGCCTGCAACTATTCTGTTATGAATCACTCCCAAACCCATATCCTCCTTACAAAGTAGAGTTCATCCAAGTCTTCCCAGCCTGTGTCACTGAGCTAACATCTGCTAGAGAAATGATTTCCGAGGTGCTGAGGCACAGATCATGAAAATAAAAAGAACAGAGAAGGTGCTTATACGCCAATTTGGTGCCACCACCACCTTCAAAACCGCTGCTTCACTGTAACAGGTTCTTGAGCTGAGCACAAAGTGTCCTCAGGACTAGTGCCACCTGAGAGCAAATTAGCTGCTCAGAGATCCAGCACGAGCTAAAATCCCAAAGCAGGACTTGTCCTGTGAAGTGGTCTGTCTCCAGCCTTGCCAGTGAGCCTGAATTTTGTGGGTCCCTATACAAGATGCAGAATTCAACAAATTATGTAGCGTGTGTGTTTCTTTAAGGACCAGAAGACTCACTGGAGATATGGAGTATCACACTCAAGCCCTTGGTCCAAAGCAGCTGTCCACATTCAGATCTCCCACGCCCATCTGAGTCCAAGGGAAAACCTCTCAGTTTCTCCACTTTACATAAATACTAAAGTGCTTTTTGGAAGAGGAATTTGACCCTGTGTCTGAAAAAAGTGACCAAAACACTAGAAAATCGGAGTCCTTTTCTCTGACTGAATAAATAGTCTAGTTATTTACACAACATGAAATAGCTTCAACAGGAAGGACAGCTTTCTCCCATATGCCAGAAGAAATACAAGCATTTCGAGATAACATCTCCTTTTTCCAGCACAATGTGAACATACCAAGAGGGTCAGTTTTCTCTGGCAATTTGAGTCAGGAGAATGTCTACTGTGAGGATCCAGCTTCCCAGCACCCAAGATTATTCCTTGAGGTAAGTCTCTCTGCTTCCTTCCAGCTGTGACGCATTCTCAGCATGCTGGTGGCTCTGCACATGGACTTGGAGAGACATGTAGACACCTACAAGTTTTGGCTATGGGACTAACCACAGCTGAGAAATGGCTCTGAGGGTCTTAGAGATCACCTATAAGGTGGGCTCTGACGGAGCCTTGGTTAAGCAGGGCACGAGGACTGAGGTGGGAGGTCTCAGCAGCTCCTTATATAATGTCTCCCTCTCCAGATTATGAAACATTGTTCAAATTAGAGATGTTTTAAAAGACAGCACTGAAGACCAGATGACCCCAAGCCTTCTTGATCAATGGTCGGCCTCAAACTTCCTTGTGGAGTACCATACATCATTTTTATTATTTGAAAATCATACAAAACTTGACTGATAAGATTATCCAACATAGACCCATTGACATATTTTGGAACCACTGACTAAAAATAAGAGGAAAGTCTTTAGCTTAGGTTAGTAGCTGGACTCTGATCTTTCTCAGTACTAACTGGAACGTGTCATTCCCTGGCAGGTATTGGGACCACATGACAAAGGGCATTGCTTTTAGCCGTTCTGCCAGTATCAGCATTGCTTGATACCGTGATTGGCAGGCAGTGGTGGGACTAAAAAACTATGGAGAATTAAAGTACTCTCAAATTGTCTGAAGGCAATCACTCATAGCTAAAGCATCTTGTTAAAAAGGTACAGAGAAACTCACAGCTCCACATCTCAGTGCTAGGCAGTTCTGTGAATAAAATCTTGAGCATCTGTTTCCAACAGTTATTACTTTATCACATATTTTCTTCTGCTAAAGTTCCAACTCTTGGATCAATTGATCACATAAGCATTTCAGATTTTGCAACAAAAAATGTTTATAGACTATAAGGCTGTGAAAAAAAGGCTTGAAACAACCACCTAAGCATAAATTCCTGTCCTTATAAACCATGCTCAAAAAACAAAGTTACAACATTTAGGCTCAGGACTGTGAGAAGAAATAAGCATATTGTGTTTGGTGAGATAATGCCTTTACCGGGAAGGGCAATTTGTGGCTTCCGAGTGCTTGCGGCTGGTGATAGGAATCCAAGTTCTGTCAATCAGAGCAGTATTCATTAAAACCTTGAGAAAAAATACTGGACACCTACCCCACTCCCCACCCCACCTCAAATCCTGCATGTGCATGGTACATTTTATGCCATCCAACAAGGAAAACAGTGACCAGATGTAAATGTTTTCATAAGCATCACATGACACAGCAATGAAAGAATGAGCAGCTCTTCAGAAAATCAGCTGCAAAGTCAATAGAACATCTTGTTCCACTACATTTGTAACCAAAGAGATCTGAAATCACCAGACCTGAGTTGGCAATAAAGTAAGTTTGTCTTCAAGTTATAAATTTTTAACTGGCTATCACAGCCTTGCATATATATTGTCCTCGAGATAAACTTGTTGAGACTGGCAATAACTAAAAGCATGGGTTTTTTACTTGCAACTGATGTCTATTTTAACAGCTGCTAGAAGTCCTATCACATACTGGATAGCCCTGTGAGGTGCTATAAAAAGTTGAATGAAAATAGTGCCACTGGCATTACACTTTATGTGTAGGGCAAAGCAAAACAGAGAGGAATAGGAGATGCATGATAAAGAACATGGGAACAAGTCCATCTCAGCAAGTCAACACCCTGGATGCTCCTCAGTCTCTGTATTTTCAAATTTTTGTAAACATCAAAGAAAAAGAAAGCTCTCGGGGTGGGGAAGGGGTTAGTATTTGCATTGTGTTTTTTCAGTTTTTTCAGAGCAGAAGTTCCAGAGCTAAGCCATGCTGCTGTGGTTGATTCCTATTCATTTTACAGTAAATATGCCCATACCAATTCCTGAAAACATAGATGTGAAAGCAAAAATACTCTCTGTGGCCTATTAAGAGCACCACAAAGAGCATTAACTCAGAAAATGAATTAAACCATAAAAAATTAATTCCTGCAGTGCCACCTTGTGTTCAGATACAATTCCTAATCCTAACAACCTCTCAACCTTTATTTGTGCCAATAAAACCTTCCAGCCCTGCAAACTGATTCACCCTGAGACTAGTTTAACAATTAAGCATCTCCTCAGACATTGGAGAAGCTGTTCCTCACACGTTTTAGCATTAACCTCCTTCCTGGGACTTCCTGAAATCACAGGGACCTCAATTCAGAGACCACATTCTTCTAGAGCTGGGAAACACCTCAAGCCACAGCAGTACCTGGCGCTCAGGACGCTCCATGATAAACTGAGAAACAGGAAAAGTGCCTGAAGAATGGATGAACTTGCTGGACTTTGAAACTTTCAAGAAAAGGATGTTGCAAAAAACATTCAAGCAAATTACATTAATATGACTACAATAGGTCATAAAGATCTATATACAAGATAGATCCAGATTTCATCTCTCTCTACACATAAGAGTGTTGGAATTTATAAACAGCTCATTTCTAACTGCAAAAACTCTGGGGAGAACAGGCAAGCAATCACTCTCTATGCAGTACAACACTAAAGTAGGTCCCTTTTATTCTGTAACAGAAAACTTGCAGAATTCTAGGGCATCCCAGAGAGGAAAGCATAGGAAATCATTGTCAAAAAAAAAACCCAACTGAAAATTATCCTGAAACACGCAGCACAAGTGAGAGAATTCACTGAAATTGAGCATATTATGGTCATTTCATCAATATTACAAGGAACTGGATGCCCTTCTCAAACCCAGAAAGCAGCAGATTTATTTATTTACAAATTTATGTTATTTACATTTAGATATATTTTTAAAGAAGCGTAATAAATACAGCTCAGGGACTTTCTGACTACATATGGTTTCCACAGACAGCACAGATACCAATGGTGCATCTAAGCTGGAGCTTATGATTAGGAGATGCATCTACACTGTGCAGCCTTGGGAAGTTGAGGGTGTCCACAGATACTTAGCTGGACACGGGGCTCTGTTTCATTCCTTGTAGTATGAACATCAAACATGTAAGGTCACTTGCTACTAACCTAAGATTGGAGAAGCTTAAATGGTTCAGTTAACTGCTGTGCCACACTCTTCCTAATGAGGGTCACTAGGCAGTGCTCATTCCTGGAGTGCTTTGTGAGGCTGATTCAGAGAAGGGACCTAAGAGAATCCCTTTCAAAGTCACACAGGCATTGTCCTGGAGAACAACGCATGCAACTTGAGGCAGAGATTTCTAAAACTCCTATTTTACTCAACTCACGAGCACCTTCCCTGCCACTGACCTTCCAAAACAGCACATACAGGAACGCCTGCCATGGCCTGTTAGTATCCTCACTGACATTACTGTGACGTGCTCTGATTTAGTGAGGATGAATAAGGACAGAATACTTAACAAGAGGCTTCAGGCTACTTGAGGCAGGAGGAGTCATGGAGTTGCTGTCCCAGGAGATGGCAGCATGATGCAGGATCACAAGCAGCACCAACACCAGCCATACCTTGGATGTTACCAGGTACATAAACAATGTTGCTGGACACTGCTAAGTGCTGACCTGCTGTGCCTCAGCACTTCTGTGCCCACAAAATGTCCTCACTCCAGTGACAGTCTGTTGGATGCCATTTCCAGCCAGGAGGACTTGAGTTAGGTCACTAATTCCAGGATGGGACAGGCTGCTTTCATCAAAAACTGACAGAAGGGTGAGGTGGTATGGGACCTCTGGAGATTGTCTAGTCCAACCCCTGCTCAAGAAGGGTTAGCTAGAGCCAATTGCCCAGGACCATATCCAGATGATATGGTCTTCTGAATATCTCCAAGGATGGAGGCTCCACAACCTCTCTGGGCACCCCGTGCCAGTGTTCAACCACCCTCACCATAAAGCCCCAGTGTGGCCCTCCAGGGCCTTTGTCATCTCTGCCAGAGTGGTGGGAGTGTTCCCGGTCCAAGCAGCTGAGACAACACACGGTATTTGACAGTCCGTGCTCCCCTCCACTCTAGAATGCAACTTACTTTTTTCATTTTTAAGAGGACTTCAAATATTTGAAGTGTAAATACATGAGCCCTTCCTTCACCAAACAAAAAAGTTATTTTAAAGAACTATGAGATTCAACTGCAAAAAAATGCAGTTGAAAAAGTAAGATGGGAAGAAGACCGAAGGCAAGATAAAAGATTTAGAGCCTTCAGCTACTTTGAGCTTGTGTTCTGTGGAAGCCTGTTGCAACTGGTGGAATTCCATTAATATTTGCGTACCTGGATATGTTGAACCAGCCATCCATACACACATACTCCTTTGGCAGAGCAATCCAAATGCTGGCAAACTCTTTGCAAGAAAGCTGTCATCTTCTCTCTCCCTAACTTCAGACTGTGGCTGAAAAAAAAAAAAAGCTTTATTCCTGAAGTATGAACAATGTCTTGACATGCGGACCCTCTCAACATTCAGTCATGCCAAAGATTTTGTTACCCTGGACTTCGGGATAATGTTTTGACCGGTCATTGCCTGGCCATGGCCAGAAGAGGGAGCACAAACCCCTCTGCTTTTATTCTCAGGGCTCCATCGCCAGTAGAGATGTTCTGTTTACTTGCTTTTATTTTTTTTAACATGACATGTTCCGTTCTAAATAATTTATGGAAGCCGTTTGGAAACTCAGAACATTCCTCATCACACAATGCATGAAATCTGAAGATAAATGGATGATGATTTGGGGCCTGAGAAATAAGAGATCAAAATCAGGCAGGATTTATGGCTGCTTCAAAACCAGAAAAAAACAAAACTAGAGTTATGACTTTCAATCCTTGAGCAAAATAAATCCTGGAGTACTAGATACTTAGTGTATGAGTGTATGTATGTGTACATACTGCATATGTATGTGTGCATATCTATGTTTTCCTCTATCTACAAGGAGAGCAAACATTTCTACCCCTTTAACAAAGAAGGATGAAATTCTCACTTTTGCAGGTGGGGACACTCAGGCACCAAAGACACAGCAGTGATCTCGGGCCAGACAGCACCAGTGACAGCACTGGCAAGAGAATCTCAGGGCTTACGCTCAAGGCTGGGTGCAGACCCCTGTGCAACTGCTGAAGGGTTCAGCTCAGCTGAAGGTGGTTACAGCTTACAGACTGAACCATCTTCCATTTGCTAGGCTCTGAGCCCAGGCAGAGCAGCTACATGGCTGTTTGAATTGCTCTGGGCTGCTATAATCTGTAAGGCTTGACTCCCAACTGTGTTTTGATAGCCTCAAAACCATATTGTCTCAGTGTTGAGAAGGCTTTAAACTGTCTTGTCTGGTTAGAAAGTAGACATGCAGGGTATATTACAGCAATAACATCCTATGGGATGCTATCGCTTAAAATATATGGGCGCCTGCGAGGTGTACCTTTGGAAGTCTCAGATTTTTAACATAAAATTAAAAGAAATCAACTACCCGCTAGCTAGTTTACAAAGGAGAAGGAAGTATTGATGCATCTATGGGTATTGTGACACAGTACCAAAAAAGAAGCATGCGCTTTTGGCTGCAAAAAATCCCAGTGCAGTGATAAACACAATGAAATCTTTGTGCAAAGAATCATACCTGTTTCATTAAGCTCAGACTTCGAGGGAAATCTATAACATTGCCAATTCTCCCAATTTCACGGAGATTCTCAAGACACCTGCTATTATGCTTCCACCACAATTGCAGACGTGTCCCTGTGAGAATCTGAAATACCTTTAAAAACATTCTTAGTGCTGTTGGTTAGGGGGAAAGGTTGAAAACGTGATATACGTGCACTCTGGGAGTGAGCCATAAGATGACAAAATGAATAGATAAAATAAAGAGCTATTTTATTATTATATCTATTGATTTTCAAGCCCTCCCTCTCATAGGATTTCTGACTGGCAGTTCTGGAAAGCTTAGTGATTAAAATACTGAACATCCAAGACAGTAGCAGATGCAGGTACTGAATTTACTAGCACAGTATAAAGTGAAATGGAGGCCTGAGTATATAGTGCTAAAAATCTGGGCCTGGAGAAACAGCTGACTAGAAAGGCTTCTGCCCTGCAACAGAGAGAAAGAGCAAAGGAAACAAAAATCTACATCTACTCTTTCACCACAAGCCAAAAGGTATGAGAGCTTCAAGTTCCTCGGAGAACCAGTTAGCCAGGAATGGAAATGAACGACAGATCCCCTAAGCAGAAGGAGTAGCAGGCCTTCTCATTAGTGGCATTCCCAGCATCCAAGCTACTAAGTCACCAAGAAATGGCAACGGTAGGATAGCAAGGTATCTCACTAAGTCTCAGACTTCAAGACGATGCTAACAAATCCCACTCCTCCTCACTCCCCCATTAATTTTTCATCTCTTGTCCTAGTCAGCTTATTCAGTCTTGCAGCTAGAAGTTACCTGGAAAATAATTGCAAATCCTGCATCACCATGTGCATAAGTCTCACAATATACATACTAGCCCATTTTTTCACTCACTTTGACTGGGAATGTGATTATTAACAGAAATCATGCAACAATCCCACCGCAAGGAATGTCAGGGACGCAGTGAGCATGATGATTTGGGGTCTGGAAGGGCATAATACTTTGCTTTTGTATTGCACAGTAATGTTTGCCAGTATTCAGTGCTGCTGTCCCCAGAAGAAAGGAAAAGTCTCTTTTTCCCCCAGCTGGTGTGCAGGAATAGAAACAGGAACCTCCACAGTCAGTGTCAGGTTACACACGGCCCATTTGGCTGCCAGCTTTAGGTATGGAAAACCATACTTGATCCTGAGTCAAACTGAGTTCATTTCCAAGTGCTCTGCTAGGGTGAAAAAGTACAACAATGAACAAGAACGATGTTTCCATCAATTTTAAGCAGTTCTTGAAACTGCTAGGATGCTGTAAAGTCATTTCAGCATAAATCTCAGTGGGGTATATCAAAATACTTTTCCTGGGAATGATGTCTTAGGTTTACCCACCTTTCAGTGTTAAAGCAACACACTCTATATTGAGTAACAGAAATGGGCTAAAATTTTTATCATTATTTCCTCTCAAGCACAGTCTTCAAGCCTCTTCTTGTTGGCTTCTCCCACCTATCCCCTCCTCACTGCTGCTACTTCTCTGTCCTTCCTGCCACTGTCTCTCACAGCTTTGTCCCAGCAGTTTGGACCGCCGGTCTGCAGCAGTGGCCTCCTTCCAGCCCCTGCAGCTGCCTTACCAGCTTCCAAAATCCTTACAGGAAACATGCAGGCAGAAGGCTTGAAAACAGAAGAAAGTTTTTCCTCAGCACTGCCACCTCTTTGGGGCACACAGCTTGAGCTCTCAACTTATCTTTAGGATGGGAGAATCTACTAAGTTGGTACTCGTGCTCTACATTGGACTATGAAGCCCTCTGCTCACAAGAGCTTGAACTACTTCTCCACTGAAAGTCTTAATTACATTCATGCTACCTCCCTTCACCCCCTTTATATTTCTCTGGGTATAACCTACATGCAAAGTATCTTCCAACGTTTCTTCACATTGCTAGAATTACAGAAGGAGGTTTTAATGCAAATGAGAACAACACTCAGGCTGCCTAAAATACATTATGTGTGCCTTTTGCTAGGACATAATACACTTTGTTCTGAATTCTTATCTTTCATACCACCATCACATACCAGCAACACCACTCATTTTGAGAACGCTACTGTGAGATTACATAGTAGAACGGAAATTAAAGATCAAAGAGATATGAGACAAACCCTATGAATTTCAGCATAGTCTTCAAAGTGTTGTAACCCTGTACTCTTGTCACTTGCCCCCTGCTCATCTTCAAAGTTATCTACTTTTGTGTGTGCTATTTCCCTGCATACACTGCATGGGAAGTCAAAGGAAGGTCTTTGGTGAACTTAACATGGGACATCACACATGATAACAGACATAATGCACTGCTTTGCTGTGTGGGTGGCAAAGGACTAACTTGAAAGCTCTCTGTGGGTATATCTGAACAGAGTGGTGAGCACTGTTTTGGGAATACCCATGTGCGCCGGTAACCCTACACAAACAACAGGGACTTCTGTACAGATAGACATCTGGTGAGACCAGAGAGTATTGTGTCAACAGGTGGATTATCAGCTCCATCCCTTGATGGGGTCGCATAGGCTGGGCCTGGCACTGTGATGAAGTTATTTCAGAGCTCCTCACTCTGGAGCAGACTCATTCATGGCTACTGTGCAGCCCTCCGCATGGCACTGGATTGCCCTGCACTGACTTCCTCTGCGTGCTTCAAGGTATGGAGTACGCCTTCACTTTTACTCCTTTTCTCTCTTGCTGATCAAGCGTATGTTATCAAGAGCAAGTTATATTAAAGCTGTTTTATTTTCAGATTGGATTTACTATTCCTAAACTTAAGACCAGGTCCAGTTACCCCGGTAAGTGTCAAATGGCAAAAGAAAAAGTAAAGAAAATTGAAAACAGACTTCTAGGAAAGCTCCCAATCTCACAGGTTTCTCTGAAGGCAGCAGGGACAGCGCTTCAGAAATGGGTCATGGTGGAAAAATTTTTACCATTAGCTGACATCAAAAGGCAGGTTTGAGAGATTTAATATAGTATGAAAATCCCAGAACAAATGTCATTAATAGAACTGCTAGGACAGAAAGTAATGCTTTTCACCTCTGAAAGAGTTGCAGTTAATAGGAAATCTCTACTATTGATTTGGATAGTGACAACGTTTCTCAGGAGTGCTCAGGAAGTACAGAATATTCATCTCCAGGTAAAAGATAAAAGTGCCATCCTTGTGAGACAACATTATTTCTTTTCAGGTCCATCAAATGTATTACCTCCCATGCGTTGTGGCTAGGAACATGTACTGAAAAGGAGAATGCAGGACTCCACAGTGGGCAAACACTTCATAATCATTGACCATGCTAGTCTGTATCTGTAATTAAAATCTCTGGTCAGGCAAGGGCAGTGGTAATTAAACATAACACATAACCTGCTGGCCTCAGAAAGCAGCAGTTATTAACAAATCTGAACAACTTCCTTCTCATTTAAGTGCCATTACTAAATCCATTCGCTGCCAGGAAGGAACACAAAAGTCAAAACCATCTAGTACTCAAATGAAAGCAAAAATATGAACAAAACACATTACTTAGCAACTCATGTGATACTTCATCATGACAGAAAACTTTCAACTTAGAAGTACTCATTGGCTTGCAGATTTATGTCCGTGTCAAACAACAAGAAGCAAAGAAAAATCCTAAGATCATCTTAATAAAAAGAGTCAAGAGAATTTGTGCTCCACATGATGGAGTTTAGTGGAGATAAAAGCACTAATTCTTAATTAGCTAAACTGGTCCTGGGCATGGTACTGGCACTTTAATATGGCACCTAAGCCAAATAGCCTGTCTGAGGGGCAGGGTAAATTAGCCTAGAGCACTCTGTAACCATAGCTGTAGGGCTTCCAGAGCTTACACTAAACTGGACACATATACACAATTTGTTTAAAGCTGAAGAGATATAATCTAACTCACGGACACCAGGAAATCTAATGTGTGCCCAGTGTGCCAAGAGCAGTGACCTGAGACCCTGGAAAACAAATATGTCACCTGATGACAGGGTAAGACTTATGTCAGATAATCCCTCTGCTTGAAACTAAGAGGCGAAGAAAGAACAGTTAAAAGTTGTAATTGCTGTAGTTCACTGAGTGTTCCCTGGGGCACTGTATTCTGAAGCCTGGAATAAAAGCTATCAGCATCCTGAATGGAGCTGTCAAGCCACACTTGTTAGCAAAATTGGTTGAGAAGATGAAAAATCCCTTTTCACTTGCAATTGATAGAGCCAATAATTCAGGCTTGCCAGAAGAAGCCTCTAACAGTGATGACATCTGAGGCAATTTGAAACCATCCAGAGCTCCTTGATGGGTTTCTGTGAATTTAGCTGAGAGATAAACAGAGCCTTGTATAAAAATCTTTCCATGGATGAATGTTTATACCGACCACAATACTTCCTCGATGACAGGTATGCTGTAGAAATGCAAAGTTGGATGTGGAAGACCTTGATGGTGAACACTCCTCTGTTTGCCCAAGTTTATATTGTCCCAAATGTACATAGTTGTTTTTTTTCAATGTGTGTTGGGATGATTCTCAAAAAATATTTGAGAGACTCCCCAACAGCTTGGACAAAACCAGGAAATTGAGGGTGTACATCACTACAAAAAGCTTCTTGCCACCCAATGCAAGGCAGCAAAGATTAAAAACCCTAAGACTTTGCTCTGTTAGAAAGAGGTTTTCCTGCTGTTGTTTCTGACTAGATACTAAAAGGTCCCAGCAGAGGCATTTATATCCACTGGATGTACATGAGTGTTAAATGTATTTCTGCAGACACACAAATGTACTTTTACCTGTTCATGTCACAAATGCAAAAGTTCCTAAGAAACCTCCTAAAGGAGCTTGGGGAACTTTAGTGGTTTTTCAGTAAGCCTCAGATAAGTAAGCTCTCATCTGATCTCTAAACCATGAATAATCTCTCTTCTTGATGACAGGCCTCTCACAGTATGTATCACCACCACAGGATGCAAATACCACTTGCAAAGATTTCCACATTTTCTAATGGTGTTGCTGCTTTTCTTGTGGAAGCTGACAGTTCTGCTTGTGAGCTGTGACTGCTACAGAACCCAGTTCTACACTTTTTAGTCTACAAACAAGACTTGAAGACCAGGAAACATTCAAAGCACATAAATACTGTTCTCAGCGGAATAATTTATAGCTTTTCTCAAAGGATGGAGCCTCAAGATATTCTTAAGAGAAGCTAAAGTACCTGAAACGCTCAAGTGCAGAAGAATTGCAGGACGTTTCATGTTATGCATTTATTTTTGTCAAAGGTTGTTGATCCATGCATTGGACACAACCTATTTGTCTCAAGGCTGATTGTGGCTGCAAGGTTTATTCACACATATTCCTCCTGCAACACAAGCACAGAGACAATTTTTGTTAGATGTGTTTAAAGAAACACAGAAAAATGATGAATCATACTAAGAAAGAGAATGTACCCTCTGCTCCTCACAAGAACAAACAACATTGCTGGAAATCTCTCCTGAAGTCAGCCCAAAAAGAGTTCACCGAATCTGAAGTTGACCTGAATCTCCACTTATCAGTAATGCATCTAGTCAACAGTTATCTTGAGTCTCTGGGAATAACAAAAGCTTTGCTGGCTTCAGTCCAGATAAAGATATAGGTATGAGGCAAGAAGTAACAGAAGGTTATGGACAAAGCTGGCAGTGTGCACACGGTAAGTTACTGCTAGTCAGCAAGTCAGGCAGCAGCTACACAAACTAGCCACCGATGACTTTTGCAGACATGACAAAAAAGGAAAGCATAATGGATGATGAGAACGAAAATAATGAGGCAGTTTGTACCTCTCAAGCATGGGAAGAACAATGTGCTTGACTGAAAGATATAAGCAGTGGGTGGATGGTTGGCATCTGCAGCTGACTGGGGGCAGAAACAGCCACTCAATACCGAGAAGCACTTGGGAGTCTCTTTCACCACCATCACCATTCTTCCTTAATATATAACCTTATAGAGATGCTCCATTGTCAAGAAAGAGTCCTGCCGATGTTTTGACTATGGGTATTACATTAAATACATCTGTACTTTTACTTGCATTCGTTAACAGTGTGTTTTTTATTATTTCACAATAAAAAACTACGCTGAGCCAATAAATAGCTCATATCTCTGTTCAAGTGCTAAGCAAATCTCCCACGAGCCTGGGGCTGAAACTGAGCAGCTCTGCAGTAATTGGTTTTGCAGGAATTCTGGGGAGAGGCGTTTGCTAAGCATAGCCAGTATAGATACCAGACTTTTTTTCCTTTAAGGAAAACTGGCATCTGGAAGAGTCATATATAAGGCAGGCAGCCTAAGGCAATTCATTTTCTTAAAAGAAGCCCAATCCAACACATGAAGCAGCTGGGTTTCGGTGCAATATTACATCTCAAACGTCACAATTGAGCCCTTCAGGCATAAGAAGAGATGTGTTCAAGTCAGAGAACTCCTCTGTCTAGAGAGGCCCTTGACCTCACTGAGACCCTTGAAATCTGCTAAGCTGAGAGACAACAAATCTTTTTAAGTCTTCTGCTCTTGGGTTAGCCTCAACATCACAGGGTCATCAAAGAGGTTTCTAAGCCCTGATGCAGGTTTTTCTTTACTGACTGACGTAATTTGAGGTGTGGTTTCTAGAAAAAAAATATCCATAACTTGACCTCTAGAGCAGCTGTTCTGAAATCTGGCTAATAAACTTGTAGCTATTATGACCAAACTTTTACTATGAATTGAAGATACAAATTTCTTTTCCCAATAGACCTTTCATATAGTCAGATTCAGCACAGACTCTCCTTTCTAGTGATGAGAAACCTCCATCTTTCAGAAAGATCGACTCTTTAGTCGAGATGAAGAATTTACACAAACCTGGCCATATTCTCCAGCACTAGCTCCACCTGGGAGTTGAGTGCAATTTGTGAAAAGTGCAGACTAGTAAGTAAATTCTGAGGGTAAAATCTGCCCATTCACTAGTCTGAAGCACTGAATGTAATTCTTAATGTTTTTTGCCTTAGCGAGACTTCTTGGGTCTCAGAAGCATCTCCACGTAATCTGAAAAGACAGATTCTAGCAAGTTAAACTAGCCTAATTTTAAGTGTACAGCAGCATGTTTTCTCACTGGAATCCTGCTAAAATCAAGACCATGTACAATTAGTTTCCTCCTTGCAATTTAGGTTATTGCATTAAAAAGTAAACGTGTATAGCGCAGCCTTGAAGTTTATACCTCCTGCATTGAAAACCTGCAACCATTTGACTTCTGTTGGTCTACTGTGATGACGTTTTACCAGCTTTCACTACCCCATTAATTGCCTGACATGAAATCTAGCATATGATTTATAAGCTGTAAAATATAATTTCTGTACTCAAGAAATGAACACAAGTTAACAAGATACCTCATTTTAGCAGGTATTTGGTCCATTTAGGTGATTGTAACACATAACCCAAATAAGGAAAAAGTGCTCCCTTAAGGCAACTCTCAGCATTTCTTCTTGAATGCTTCCTCTTCAGGCTATCCATAATCCGGTTTTAAGATGTCATTCAGCTATCTGGAACAACCTCCCCAGGGAGGTGGTGAAAGGAGTCCCAGTCACTGGAGGTTTTCAAGATGCAACCAGACAGGCTGCTAGATAATCCCATCTAGGCTCCCTTTCCCATGAAAGGTTGGACCAGATGCTCGTTTGAAGTCCCTTCCAATCTGGGTTGTTCTGTGATTCTGTCTCACATTCAGTGGTTTCATGACTCTGAGGAGTGTGAAGTTTTCCAAATTTAATTGGCCACATCCTTCCTGTACTTTTTAGTCCTTTTATTCTAGAGAATTTGGTACACATGATGATTACACATAAGGTATGACTGCAGAAGTGCATAAGAACCACTGAAGTTCTTCAGCTAAGTATGCATGAACTACATTCATTTTTCACTGCTTCAGCACTCTGAAGCTCAAATAACAGAATAATTTTTCTGTTTTCTGAGTTATTCACATTGGAGGTTCCAGGCAAAGCCTGATCATTTGCACGCTGTATAACAATCCAATTTTCCAAATAGAGGCCTGCAAGTGATGAGACCCGCTGTTTTTACTACTCCCACAGTAGACTCAAGCTCTCAGAGAGTGCAGGAGACCTTGTAAAGGACTGTGATTTCCAGATGCATGGTCTTTTGAGGAGAGGAGAAGATGAGATATACAGAAGGAGCTGACACATGAAAAAAAAGCAAAGATAAATGCAGGGCAATTTACAAAAGGACTTGGCTACAAACAGAGCTTTCTTTGCTTTTCAAATCCCAGTGGTGCTTCCCTGGCCCTAAATGGGCTTGAGTACCTTTTGCAAACACAGCCCAACTTTCACAAAAGACTGAAAACGTATAGCCCTCATGGTTAGCTGAAAAATGCTTTTGGCATTATCAGACAGAAGTGGCCAGGATCCTTTTACCTAGCAAACAGTTTTAGCAAACTACATGATTGAAAAGCCCAGCGCATATGATACATAACACCTGCATAGAGGTGTCACAGACCACATCCTTGGGTTTGCGGCCACATCTCTGTTGTCTGCCCTCCTGCTCACATGCAACCTGCAATTCTGCTTTAGCTGTGGAGCTGCCTAACGCAGGGTATTTTGCAGTGCCACCGAGTTTGCTTCTTGCTCACATCCAGGATTATATACATATGTGATAAAAAAATATTGCACATTATGGAACATTTATCCTCATTATTTCAGACAAACATCTACAGATAGATGAAAAGAAATAGACAAATAAGATGTAGCTATAAAAACAGATAAAATAAACCAATATATCAGGAAGGAATCAAGCTATCATTATGGCTTTTCTTTAAAAAAAAACTCAAACCAAACAACCCCCCAAACCTAGTATTTTTAAATGTATGACTTTGGAAACTGTTCTCTAAAATTCATTTACCATTCCCGTTTCACATCTCAGACCTCCCTGATTCAAGCCTGTATGAAAAATCCTGTAGCTCTGTGAGTAATTACTACTTGTGCTAGCTCTCCTATCAACTGATTTTTTTGTTTCCTCATGTGAGCAATGACTACTTTCCTGTTTCTTTCCCTCTTCCTTCTCCTTTCTCCTTTCTGTTCTTCCTCCTGAATGGCCTTTATCATGCCACCAGATCTGCTTTTTTTCTTTTAAAATTGCTGTCAGAATGACCCTGTATGAAACATTGCCTTAAAGGTTTCCTGTCAATGTATTAAACTGCTATGCTTCAGATACTGCAGAGACAAGCACCAAAAATATAAGTGGGGAAAAAAAAATCAATAAAATAATGTACTTTATAGGTGTGATATCATGAGCATGATATGGTTAAGCGATAAGTCACAGCATGCCAGACCTTTCAATCAAAAGAATGTGAGAAGAATGGTCTCTGACTTGGTGACAACCAATGACTTGCCAGACCCTGATTAACAAGAACTGAATGCATAGTGTAAGGGTTAGGATTCAAGGAATCCCTGAAGATAAAGACATGTCACATACAGTTAAGTGAATGTAGCATGGTCACATTTAGAAAAGACTTTGTGTTTGTAAAGATATTTCTGGCTCCAGCATTACAGAGGGAGTCTCTTTCAACATGGAATCACCTTTGTCTAAATGCATGCTTGGCTAGTCATTTTCCACTGTTGTTTTCAGATTTCTAAGTTCTGATTCTTGATGTCTTTGTGCTTATACCACTGAAAGCAGTTTATACCCACCAATGAATGTAACATTTGTGTCATATTCTCCATCCCCTTACACATTTTTTTGCACAGATATGTAAAGTACATAAGGTGCAGTTTCTTTCTGTGTGCACACAGTGTAGAAAAACGGTAGTGCCCTTTACGTTTAAGAGAGAATGTAGGAAGAGAAGAAAACCAGGGTAGGATCTTCCTATTCACATTCCTTACTAGACTCAAAATATGTTCCCCCACCAATTAAGGGAGCATAAAATGGACATGAGACATGCAGTTGAAAAAAGGAAAGCAAGATCAGTAGCTCCCAAGTATCTCAGAATCAATAAAGTATTGTTGTTGTTGTTTACATTTAAAAGGCTGAAGCAAATCCTCTCCCTCTCACATCCTCCCTGCTAGGGAAGGAGAAAGCCAGCTACCAACTTGTCTACCCAAGTGGGTCGACTTTGCAGCCAGTGCAGATGCAGTAGCTAAGGTGAATTAGACAATAAGCTGCAGCCATTTCCAACCAGCCAGCTGGCTCTCACCCTGGTATGACTCAGCTTCCACAGGGCTTTCATTTTCACTAAGTTTGCAGGAAATTATGGGGGCAAGTGTCCCACAGTGCTCTGTCCCACTGCTGGGTCTTATATTGTGAACTAAAGAGAGCAAGACAGGTGGACGTACTTGACGTTCAAGTGACCAGAATCTAATAAAGTATGCAAGGTGCATGATTCCCATCCTGAAAACAAGAGTGTGACAGATACGTGTTCAATTATTTTTTTTAAAAAAACCCCAACTTTTACTTTTTCTTAAAATCGTGGAAAATACTTGACCATGAAACTTCACACAAGCATTAACAAACACAGCAGCGTCTGGGCAGGTGGACCATGCCTCACGGTGACTGAGTAGGTTCAGTGACTTGCCGTCTCCTAACCCACATAGATATGCATGTTTCCTTGTAGGGCACACTAGGTTCAGTGACCAGCTGTGTCCTACTACATGGACAAGCTTTCTTGTAGAGCAGATGCCCAGGCTGGACTGTGTCACATATTTACGATGCCTATCAAAGGCAGCCAAGCACAAGGATACACTACGTCTCAGGAAGTCCCTAAGCCACAAACCGTGGGAGCCGGGGAGAAATACTCTGGGGAGCTACAGCTGCATGCCTGCTGTGTGTTCCTCTGCCCTCACAGGCTGCTGCTAGCACTGTTTGAGATAACATACTGGGCTGGACAGACCTCTGGTCTGAACTGGCACAGACATTCTTGTGTCCTAATGCCACGTTGATGGCTTCATATGTTTCATGCTCACTAATCCATTTTGACAAGGACTCGTTCTAACACTTCAAACCAGACATTTTTTTTTAAATATGTTTTAAGCCAGGGAAATAATTCCTCTTCCCAGCTCTGGCTTTTTTTAGCACTGCAATTGTTGGAAAAGAGACCACATTTTTAAATTTTATTTCCATCCTCTGACCAATGACCCAGTTTGATGCAGTGGACAGCAAGTTAAAAACCAAAAACAGGTAGAAAAAGGCAGAAACAGGGGTTTGGAAGTTTAGCCCTAAACAATGAACATTTCGGTAAGTTCCACAAGAGAGTCTATAGGGGCACTGCCTAGGTAAGGCAAACCATAGGTGTCACTAATGCTCCATCCACAGCAGGGCAATCAAGATTAGCTCAGCCCTGCCCTTCCCCGTCCGGACTTCAAACCATCGCACAGGCGTACAGGCACATGCCACCCCCAAAGCAAGGAAGTACAGCGCTGAAGCTGGAACAACAGTCACAGATTTCTGCACCATAAACCACTCTACTGCCATTGCAAAGGCCAGATGCTCCCATGCCACACGACAAATAAAAAAACCCCTGGGTTTGAGCTCACAGAGATTAAGAAACCTACTAAATCATCAGCCTGAGAAGAAAAGTAATTACTTTAGTTTTTCATTCAAAAGGTAACAGCATAATTTCTACTGCTTCTTTCTTGCTACCCACAGCCTAGACGTAGCACCTTTCAGGTTAGGATGTAGCCAGCTCCTCCTCACCTAAACTCTGGTTGAAAAACTACCCAAACGGCAAGGTGTAGTTGCTCTATGCGTTAGAAAGAGGTCTTCCTTATTTTCATAAATAACAACTGGATAAAGGTTGGGACATACATGGAAACATGTATCTAGGTTGATCAGACTCCCAACCCTCTAATATTGCAAAATGTACATTCATTACAAAATACATGAACATACTCTGGCTAGCTTATGGATTAAAAACTAGTACAACATATGAGAAAGAATACTGTTGTGGAAGAACAGAGAAAAATGTTTAAATATAGACTAGTTTTAAAGGAAAGGTGAATTTTAAATCTTACTGATGTTTTTAGAAAATAAAAATAGTGACCATTAAAGTCTAATTCTTCCAGGTGGTATCTGCACATCTGTACTATTTATGATCTCATTTTCTCCCTCTTACCCATTTCTTTTGTAAAAATCTCCCATAAATCACAACAGAAAATTATTGATTGCACAGGGTATATTATAAACCATATATGCAAAGTGAGCATATTCTGAACCAAAGATAAGTTTATTTTCTCCTTCACTACCTTTGATTAGAAGTGACCTTCATTGTCAGTTGAACTTGTAACACTAGTAGATTGAAAAAAACATGACAAACTGGGACTGCTAAGTTGTATACCTACTTCTAGGTCTCACTTTGATTTAAACAAGTTTAAGAAATCATGACATGTAGGAAAATATTTTAGCCAGAAATACAGTTTTGAAGCTAACATAAATTCTTCATAATAGCGCCAGATGAAAGTAAAATTAATCAAGAGAGGTCTTGCTTTGTTTCATTTTTTAAATTTCATCTAGAGCAGGTCAATTTTTACAGAAAGGCTTATAAAGTACACAGATTCTCTAAAAAACTTGAATTACTACTTTTTTATTTCACTATCACTTGAAATAAATTAACTTATATTCTGTACTTCAGTAGAAAACCTTGCCTTATGTTCTCCAGACATCTTAATGGGTTATTTTCTAAACATCAGGAAGTATGGTCTAAGCTAAAGCAAGATCAAAAATTAACTTTCACCAATATAAAGCTGTCTTGCAATGCAAATTAGAATAAAGACATCAACCTCCAAGTAAAATTACAAATCAACTTAGTAGCAACTATCATTAACCATTCAATAATCTCCAGCAAAACATTTCCGTATTTTCAAGCTAGTTTCCAAATATTTTGTACTAACAGGCAATAAAGCAAGTTTGCTAAGAAAATATTTTAAGAAACGTTTTGAAACACAGTGAAGTTTAGCATTTTCTTACAGCTCTGAGCAGCTGAACACTCTGAAACAACGTTTTCATGAAGAATAACTTTTCTGGTGGTCCAAGAACAATTCAGATGATCAAAATGAGGAGCATTTCCTACAACTGCTGGTGTTTCATTTTCCAATAAAAATTAAAAACCCACTTATACAACTGCTTATTCTAAGACGTATGATTTATGCACACGCACAGCTCCAGCAGGCTTGAAGTGGCTAACTGTACATAGATCTGTTTGGATGTTGACAGCTTAACTATTCATACAGCTTAGAAAAATTATTCTGGTTGATATTAAGCCAACTCACTTGCAGGTTGTACCTCTTGGACTCATATTTCAGAACACTAATTTCACTAATAAATTCATTTTAATGTAACCTTGAAATGAATGTCTGTTGAATAACATTATAAATTAAGAGACGACTCTGCTACATTAGCGTGTTATGAAATAAGGCTTTTGGAGGCTGTTTGACACAGAAGTTAATGAAATAGACCCTCAGCTACTATACATTGTCACAGATGTATTGAAGAAAAGAGTACAGGGGAGACAGGGTCATTATTTCTCCACACCTCCACTTTGAACTTCATTTTTGCACTATGATCTTCAGCTGTTAACCTTTTTGGGGTACTTGGGTGCAGCTCATAAGGAATCTCCTAACGTGTATGGCACTCCTACGTAAAATGTGCATCAATATATTAAGTAAACTTATACATACAATCATAGATTTGAAATACCATTGATTAAAGTTTCAGGAGATTGGTGATAAAACAGCCATCAGGGTAAGTTTAAGAAATTTGAAATCTCACCTAAATAGAGAAAACTACATGGTTATAACATCATGCATGTTAAAAAGAGGGATTATCTTCCTGTCAAAAGACCGTTAAAAGCTACACCATCCTGCAGAATGGGTAGAGAAGAGGAGTGTTCACGGATGTCATTTCACTTACGATTGGAATAGCTTTGGCCGTTTGGCTGAATATGAAATTCTTAGACCAATTTAACTTTGGTAAGAAACTTGCCCTCACATTTTTTCAGGTACAAAACGGACTTAGAGTAAATCTCCTGGTCCCACCCAATCCAGTAACAAAGATCTGCCTTTTCTGTAATCTCAAAGTTGAAATTTAGTGACCAATAGCTGAAGCAAACTTTTTCTGACCTCAAGAATCCACTGCTGGGTAGGAGATTAAAGGGGATTTACTCTTGTGCTGAGGGCACTTGGCCACTTCTGCACACATAAAAGCTACTGATTCCTTCCAAGGGAAGAAAAGGAGTGTGCAGATTTTTTTGTTAAAAGTCATGCTGTGAAGAGTCAGCTCACCAAATGCCAGCTGTATCCCCCCCCTCAGTATATTTAAATCAATATTTAAAATGCCATAATACAGGATAAAGGCCAAAAATCTTCCCCTAATGTGTTTATAATAATAAAAGGATATAAAATAAAACCAAGATCTGGCATTTAGATCAGCTGAGAATTACCAACTCCTCCCTTCTCCCTCTAATAAGAAACAAGTTAATATCAGTATCAGTGTATCCTCAGACAGAGACACTGTTGACACAAAGAAAGCTGGCAGAGCAGACAGGGAAATTACCTTGACCCACACAACAGAAATGAAGAGAAAAAAGAAAAATCAAGATTTTTTTTTTCCTTTTATAATTTCCAATCATGTTTCATTCTGAACCAAAGGACTGAGAATAAAGATGAGGAAGGTCAATGGATTATGCTGTCATTGGCAGTCGTTGCAGCAGCAGAGACATAAAGACAAGTTCCTGATCACTAACAAGAAACTATGACAACTCAAGAAAAAGATGGATGTCACTGAGAGGTAGACTCCAGCAAGTTGTAGCTTGGGGTTTGTGGGGGTTTTTAATCCCCATACTACTTTTCAAATTTATTTAAAACTCCAGCAACAGCATGAAGGTCAATACTGAGAGGATATACAGGGCCTACATCAACCATTACGTAGCTGTTATCTTAACTGCTGCAATTTAAAAGAAGATCACGCTCAAGAGGAAGCCCATCAGATGTTTTCTATATTTCTCTGCATCATTGCAGGGAAAATACACAGATGATAATCCAGTGAAGAAGTTTCTCTATGAAAATCATCCTGAAAGCAGCATCATCTAGCAAACTATTAGGAGCATGCTGAGGAATAGCTTTATAAACAGCCCAGAGGATCTTCTGAATTATAATGCCATGAGTGACTTGCTCTAAAAAGGGAACGAGTCCACTGGAGTAAGATGTGCACTGTGATTTAACTTACGTGGTTAAGGAGAGACAGTTACCTCTTTGTTATAAATCATAATTATCAAGGGAACTCTAATGAAAGGTGTGGGGTTTTTTAAAATTATTTTTAGTGATTAAAATCCAGCTATCTGTAGAAGATAGTTTTCCACAGTAAAATGACATTGAGACTTTCAGTAATATACCATTATATCATTTTGAATGTAATTAAAATGACGCTATTGTAGATGAACCTCTGTTTTCATAGTGTTCATGGCATTCAGAATTAAGAGGATTATGCAGGTATATGACTGCAGACAATACAGTCTTTGCAGTACTTTCATAAAATATCTAAAGTAAATTGATCTACATTTAACATTTGGAAGCAAATTTTAGAGACTCCTGAGCTGTGAATCTAAAACCATGAAGTAAATCAGAGAGCCTCTGTGTATAGAACAATTGTTTCAGCTTTATGGTACTGTCCAGAGTGAATCATGTTTCACTGTCTTCTTTCTCTGAGGATGACTGCCCAGGGAGGTATAAGACAGACTGTTCTGTAGACGTAAATGGAGGAAGCAATGAACCCAGGCTTAGTAAGAACTTCCCTGCATCAGCTAGGAAGGAGTACAGTTATATGATATATACAGTTAATTGTAGAACAGGTTCTTGCTGTTATTAGTCTGATGTAACTGTGTATTTCGTGTGGAAATGACACCAAGAGAATTTTCTATAGAAACTGAAGCACCATCTTCCAGGGCCTTTACTTCCTTGGGAGGGAATTCTGTGGCTGGGGTGGGCACTAAAAGGGTCCGTAACTGCACACAGCACGGTTTCTCCTGTTTTGACTAAACTCTCTAAACACCTGTCTAAACACAAATTCTCCAGATTTTTTAAAAAAATGATGCTGCCTAGGATATATGAAGCTACTTAGTTAAAATCGTGTCTTAATTTACCTTGTTTTCACTTGTACTGAAACTCCCTTAAGTGTGTTGTTGAGCATGCCTCATACGAAATAGCTACCTAAGGGTACGCTTTGGTGCCACGCTTCCAGAGACACGGGATAGCATGCAACCCAGAAATTGGGGACTAAGCGGCTTAAGGACCCTTTGGTGCCTTTTTGATGCTGCTAAGGGGCCACAAAGAGTCGCTGAAATAATTGATAGGGGTGGAAGCCTAGAATTTGAGCCAGGGATGTCATCTCCAGAATCTCTGTAATACAGCCCAGAAATCTCAACAGGGCTCCATGCTGCCCTCTGCCCTGGGGAAGATGTCCTCAAAAGCCCCCATTTCATTCCTCCTACCAGATACAAGCATGCTAGAGATGAGAAGCTCAGCTCACATCGATACGCAACACCGTAACCCAGCAATTAGTTTGCTATCTTCATAGACCACACTGTACTCTCACCCCAACTGGAAACGCCATGGTGCAAACAAGTATTTGTCCACTCTGCTGCCTGGGCAGCTGACAGCGCTTATGAGGTCCACATTACATATTGTTCCAAATGATAAACACATCCACTTCACCCCTAGAGTGGCAGCACTCCCTCAAGAAAAACACTACAACAGAAAAGACAGTCAAGTGGGTGAGAAATGGATGCTTACTAAGTTTTATTCATGCATAATGAAAAGGCTTCACCTTATTTTTGATTCCTGGAAATTTGAATTAATGAGTTGTCTGAAGCTTTTTTAGCTCCTTTATTGTCTACAAGCATGAGACACGTTCTGTACCAGTACAGTTCACGTCTCAACCCATAAGAATTACAAAAAAATAAATGTGATCAATCTACAGAATGCAGATTGTCCATTATTAGCTATTTGAATGATTCATGAGGTACCATAAGTTGGCACAAATACTCTCGCTTAACAACAACCACACAAGTCTGACATTACAAGGAGGCTTTAAAATGTCTTTAACCTGCATTTCTCTGTTTTCAGAGTTTAAAATGTAGTTAGGGTTTGCTTCACAAAAGGATGCTCGCTATGATGATGCTCGGCTTTCAGAGTAGAATCCAGCCTACATCCGCAGAGTGGGGGAGGAGTGACAGAATGGGGTGCAAAGATTAGCACTGGCCCTGAAATTAGGTAGTTCAGCAACTGGGAGGGAGGAGAGGACACAGCAGAAGCTGGTGTTGGCTCCCAGTGGCTCAGTCATTACTGCACTTGGCACAGCCAGAGTGAGATGGCTCCCCAGCACACAGCCCAGAAGAGTGCCCTGACCTTGGCTTACAGACAGTTCTGGAATCAAGGTGAGGATTTTCCATTCCTACTTTTAAAATGTTAACATTTTGTAGAAAACAGAGCCATGTATCCTCGAGACACAGAAAAAGAAGCACAGACTAGAGAAGCCAATGCACTCATTTTGGAGGACAGATAAGTGGATTCCAGAGACTATTCAGATTCACTTTTTTGTTCTCCTTTCCAAATATATCAAAAATTCCAACCAAAGCTGCACTATTTACTATAAATAAATAAATAAATAAATAAATAAATATATAAATAAGCAGTCCTGGAAGCAGAGGTAACTTTACTTCGATGATTAGTTCTAAGGAAACAAGTAAGATGCAAGGGCATATTAATGTGCCTAGATACCTGAGCATAAGAGGAGTAATACTCTACAGTCTCTTGTTTGTTTCTTTTCAGCAGGAAGGGTTAATACATTTTCTTCATCCTTTTTTTGTTTTAAGGCAAACTTTATTATAAAAGACAACCCAGCTGCTCATCAAATAACACCATGATGGGTTTTGTTGTTTGAGTAGATGTCATGCACAAGTATAACAAAAATAAAATCAGTATGGCAAATCTGAATGCAACTAATAAATGAAAAGATCTAGGAGAGTTCAAAAGCTTGAAAAGTACTCGCAGATGTGGCCAGGTACTTCACAGTAATGGACACTTGTATCTGTAGATACATCAAAACAGAGTGGGAAAGTGAAACAGTCTGTGCTAAAATATATTCAAAGGGAGAAAAGATTTTTATGCTCAGTTCGTGTAATTTCTAATGAGACATCCTACAAAAGAGTATACACTAGTCAAATGAATAGCAGTACTACTTTTATTTTATGGTAATGCAAACTTCATTTAGAAATGGCCTCAGATTGTGCTTAAGAACACAATTATACTTTGTGCTTTTTGTTTTTCAGCCATGGATAAAATAATATTCTTTATTGTTCTGTTCAAAATAAGGCCCTGATTATCACTTATACCAAAAGAATTTAAAACAATAATGGTAGAAAAATGAGCTTCAAGTTATATTTATGCTTATTTTAAGCCTTCATTACACCAGCTGAGTGGTGCAACATGGATTTTGAATAAATGAGAAGTAAGGTCAAAGTCTGTTTTAAAAAAAAAGTAAAAAACAAGAGCTAGTTCTTTTTCTCAATTGAATCTGAAATTATTGCAGTAAATACCTAATCCATGGTACTCCACAGCAACCAATGGAGACCTACAAAAGATACTCAGAGAAAAGATCTGCTGAGGTGCGGACAAGTGGCTCAGAACAGGTCAGTGTTAGCTAACTTGTTTTCCCCACTAGCAATGACCTGAGCTTGATCTTCTCATGCAGATACAGGTTAGTACCTTTTTCCTAGCCAGCTGAGGCACGTATTTTGGAGAAACTCCAGTGGATTCTAACTACCTAGTTAAAAGTGTTCATTTTTCACTATCCTAAGGTGATGGGTAAAAAAAGAGATAAAAAGTACCAGCCAACACCAAATTCATCTTGACTTATTTCAGCAGTCTGGACAAATCCACAGGATATCTACAGGTGACTCCACTTTCAACAGCTCATGTATTTTCATGTACATAAGTAATGCATATATCAAAAAACAACCCTAGCTTCACACATAAAATGAAAGGCTCTGTGCTGATCATTGTCAGCCAGAAGTGAGATTCTGAGGTCATGATAACTCATGAAAACAGCTCAAGGCTCAGCAATGGGCAAAAAAGGCCATCCAATATTTGGAATTATTAGCAAGGGAATAGATGAACACATCGTTATGCCACTGTGCAAATTTGTGGTTGCTGCACCTTGAATACTGCATGCAGTTTTTGTCCCTTCATCTGAGAAAGGAAACGGTAGAGCCGGAGAAGGTTCAGAGAAGGGCAAAAGGGATATCGAAGCTATGGAATAGCTTCTATAGAAGAAATAAATGTCTAAGCTACACCTTTTCAGCCAGCAACACAAATTACTTTGGGGAATGTGAAAAGGGTCTACCCAAACCATAAACGTCATGAAAGACAGGATAGGGACTGGTGTCCACTGTCTCTTCCTGTGCAAGAACTAGCAGGAATCAAACAAAGCTATTAGGAACCAGGTTCACAACAAACAAAAGGAAGTGGTTTGTCACACGCTACATAGTAGATTTGTGGAAATCCTTGCCAAAGGATATTGTGGGATGTGCAAAGCTTACAAGGATTCAAGGGGAAACTGGGCAAACTCATAGAAAAGCTTCCACTGAAGGTTATTACGTACAATAAACAACATCTTGACCAGGAAGTCGCTGAAATGCAGATACTGGATTCTGGCAGAGTATTAGAAAGAGGTGTCAGTATGGGATTGTCCTGATCTTCTCCTTAGGAAGTTGTTTACAGTCATTAATTGAGTCAGGATACTGCAGGGCATGGACCTTTGATATGACCTAGTATAGATCTTTTTGTACATATACTACACGTTGAATGCACATGCTTTCACTCCCTCAGATCTGGGCAAAAAAAGGACCACTGAACATTTTTAAAAAAAAAAAAAGAGAGAAAGTACAAGGCAACATTTAAAGAAGTGAGCCTTTTGTCAAGTACTGTACATTCAGACATATCCTATACAATGAAATAGTGAATGTTTTTTATGCTTTTCCCTGAAGTTTTGGGTTACTTTGGTTTATGCCTTTGCATACATTTAATATCCAGCAGCATTTTAATTTAATATCTACCAGCATTTGAGAGACTACTTCCTGATGAGATGTAACTAATTCTGTACAGCTACAATATAGAGAGCAGCAGTTATTTATTTTCAAGACATCAGTTAGGCTTTTGCCTTCGGCTAAAGATGTTGAAGCTATAGCACACAAGGAGAACTCAAGATGAGAAGTTATGCAAGAAAAAGAACAAATTAATTTAAGAATATTATGTACTAAAAAGAACGCCTAGGCATTTTTTTTGCCCTAAATTTGACCTATTTAATGATCACTGCCTGGTTGGTAATGTATTCCCAAGACTAAGTACCTACTAAAGAGATATGAAGACAAGAAATATTGACCAGTCTGTTGCCAGGAAACAGTAAAATAAAATCTGAAGCAAACAGACGTCCTTTAAGTTATAGCTACAATATGTGGACTTCCATTTCTGAAAATCTTTGCAGTCAGAGAAGGAAACATCAGTTAAACCATACTCTCAGAGCAGTGCAGACATTGTTGGCTGCGTCAATTATTATGTCAAGGCTTTAGGCAGGAAAGAACTACAAAATTGGCTGAAGTTTTGGGTCTACGGGAACACAGAAACGAATCAATGGCAAGACAAATGTGACAGCGTGAAGAATGCTATTTGGAAGTTTCTAAGGAACCAGTTCAAGCAATGGGGAAAAAACCACCACAAGGAGTTACATATCAAAAAACACTGTGTATGTCATGTAGGTTGGGCACTGCCTGTTGTTACAGGCAAGTAATCGTGCTTTATGTGTGGATAGGTCTACGAAGAAAATGCAACAGTGACTGTAAAATGTGTTAGTACATACATTAGTTTGGTGTCTTGCATGGGCAACAATGGGGGCCTGTTAGCACGTGCTCACATTGTCTTTGCCCTGCCATTACCCGTGCTAGCAAAGCTGCTGAGCCTCACCTGTGAACCACCTCAAGCACAGGAGGTCTCCGAGCAGGGAAGAGTCACAGCACTCAACAGTCTGTGGGGCTGACCTATACTCAAAGGGGTTCTGCTATCATGATGTTTTACCTAGCAGCTGCTGTTCACAGCCATTTCTCCCTTTTCACTCCATCAGGCTGCTTCCCTTCCTCCCATTGATGTGACATGTGGTAGTGGTGTACTCTTCTTCACTGCAAAACCTCAAGACCACAAGCAAATGTCTTCCAAGAGCAGAGAAGTCATTCCCTGACAGGAAATCCCTATTTTATGTGTGTCCTGTTCTTTCCTTGTTCTCAAAATACCTGATAATGACCATTCTGAGAAACAACACACTTGGTTAGATGGATCTGTGACCTGTCATTTCCTACAATGTTCATACATTGGGTCAGAAAAAATTTGACAGGTTTGCACAGACTACAACATTCCCCTCTGTATTGCTCTAGAGACGTAATTTCAGAGTTCTGGCAAACAGTTGAACAACGATTGCCAAAGCATCCTGACAGGTCAGTTTTCAAAAGAAAGCTCTCAAAAGACATCACATATACATGATGATTACAAAGCTTAAGGACATTTATATAGGTACTTGAGAAACACTATCAAGAAGAAGCCAGACCTCTATTGAAAAATACAGTTTCTTCTTGACAAATTTATCATTCATCTATGTTCACATTTACACGTATCTATCACTGTCAGGTCTTGAAAGAAACTCATTTACTTAGGCTTATCAGAAAACTGAACAATTACATATAGTACCATGCAAAAAAGACTGAAGCCATCCATGATGGATGCAAAAAAGACTGAAGCCATCCACCCTCAGCAAGTTCGCAGACGACACTAAACTAGGGGGGCGTGTTGATCTGCTTGAGGGTAGATTGGCTCTGCAGAGGGATCTGGACAGGCTGGACAGATGGGCTGAGGCCAATGGTATGAGGTTCAACAAGGCCAAGTGTTGGGTCCTGCACTTGGGTCACAACAACCCCATGCAGCGCTACAGACTGGGGGCAGAGTGGCTCGAAAGCTGCCTGGCAGAAAAGGACCTGGGGGTGTTGGTGGACAACCGGCTGAGTATGAGCCAGCAGTGTGCCCAGGCGGCCAAGAAGGCCAACACCATCCTGGCCTGCATCAGGAATAGTGTGGTGAGCCGGACTAGGGAAGTGATCATCCCCCTGTACTCGGCACTGGTGAGGCCTCACCTCGAGTACTGTGTTCAGTTTTGGGCACCTCACTACAAGAAGGACATTGAGGTGTTGGAGCGTGTCCAGAGAAGGGCTACTAAGCTGGTGAGGGGTCTGGAGGACAAACCTTATGAGGAACGACTGAGGGATCTGGGGTTGTTTAGCCTGGAGAAGAGGAGGCTGAGGGGAGACCTTATCACCCTCTACAACTACCTGAAAGGAGGTTTTAGAGAGATGGGAGCTGACCTCTTCTCCCTGGTGACAAGTGATAGGACAAGAGGAAACGGGTTCAAGTTATGTCAGGGCAGGTTTAGATTGGATATTAGGAAGTATTTTTTCACTGAAAGGGTTATTAAACATTGGAATAGGCTGCCCAGAGAGGTGGTGGATTCACCATCCCTGGAGGTGTTTAAGAAAAGGGTAGATGAGGTGCTTAGGGACAGAAGTGGTTTAGAAGTGGGTGGGTGGTGGTTTGTTTTGGGGTTTTTTTTGGTTGGTTGGTTTTGTTTGTTTGTTTGTTTTTTGTTTTTTTTCTTCAGGGTAGGTTAACGGTTGGACTTGATGATCTTAAAGGTCCCTTCCAACCTCACTAATTCTATGATTCTAATTCTATGATGACATGCTAAAATTCATCAGATATTCAAACAAACACTATTTTTTGTTTCAACACCTTAAGATTTCAGTGAAATGTTAAAATCAACTATCATACTAAAAATGAAAATACACACCGAAACCCCATAATCTATAAACACCTTTTTTTCCTGTTAAGCAAAACAGAGAAGTAGACTTTATCTGCAAAGAGAAGGCTGTTTTGCAGAAGAGTTCACTAAAAACACATTAAAACAAATTCAAAGATTTCTGGCCCTTTTAAACTTACTTTAAGTCACCCTAGAGTACACTAAGAGACCTCCCTGAAACATCAGTGAATCAATGACCATCATTATAGTAGCTATCACAAGTCAGTCTAATTGTAATCATAAATACATCAAAAACTTGGGGTATTTTTCCCCACAATTTTATTGGAATATCACAAAATGCTTTTTAGAATGTATTCAACGACCAGTCATAAACACAGAAAGATGTCTGAAGTGAGAGATGTCATCTTTAATTTTAACATGGAGTTTGTGTTTATTAATCCCCGTGCTTTGCATAGAAGATTTACTTCTAAAACATGAGGCGAGTTGGGAGAATATGGCACTTCATTGAGATGGAGGAGAAAGAAGGGTTTAGAGAGGTATGGAGCTTAAAGATAATGTAAACATCAATCCAAGAGATAAAACATTGTTTGCCCTGATTAATCAAGGTCAAAAGAATCCTATCAAGGTTCTAATCTGAATTAATCTCTGAGACATTTCATCTATCAGAGAATCCAGAGCTCATTAAGACCCTTGGGGTCATTCATGCAGGACTCAGACTTTGCCTCCCTGCCACTGTTGGCCTCTGCCATCCATCACTGGGTGATCGCATGTACTTGGCCACTACAGCTTGATGCTCCTTAGAGGGGACGCTGTGGCTGCGTGGTGTGCTGCTGCTGCTGAGCTCACCTGCAATACAGCAACTGCTGACTCCAGTGAGCAGGCTCCCTTTACACTGTACTGTTTGCCTCAGCCAGGATGTCCAGGCCCTGTGACACTGGTAGGCTCTTAGATGCAGCAAGAGACTCTCAGGCATGTTTGTCCTGTGCTCAGTTTACCCTGGAGTGTAATGCCTGCTGCACAACAACTTGTGCACCCACCTCCCACTGCTGACAAGTCTATACTGCCTGCTTAAGCAGGCTGGATAGCTTCTCTGTATGGGGATGCATGGATAAAGAGAGATAGTAAACCCGCCCTATGCTGGTGTTCACCACTGCAGCACCCACCAAAAGTAAGATTACTAACCCAGTGTGCCGTCTGCCAAACACAGCTGATTGAACTATAATGCTTAAAATCACTGATCTAATCTTATTCTTTGAATAAACTTTGATGTGTGTACCTTGTCCAGGAACTGCCCTGAGATCTGTGATACAGCCCTTAATCTGCAAGTCTACCAACTTTAGGTTAACAATTCACAAAGCTTCTGCATTTCTGTTGCTATCTAAGCCAAACTCTTACTTTGAAGACCAGACCATCTTCCTGTTGTTTCCTCAGGGATTTCAAACTATCATGCAAAACTGAAGTGTGGCTAGACTAAGGTCATGACCTGAATTCGAATAATTTCTCCTGCACTCTTCTCCTTTCTTAATTTCCTCTAAATTCCTCCACTGATTCTACAGCTTCCACTGAATTGAATGATTATTTTTTTTCTATTCTCAAAGCTCTCTAGAAATCATTGCTTGGTGGTTGGCGTCCTGCTCTTCCAATATGTTTTCTGGGCTCAGCTCTTGCCACATTTTCATCAAGGACAAAGGCTCTGTTGGTATCACAGAGACTGAGAGCAAAGAAAGATAATGGGGTAGAATGATCTCCATTCCCAGCCTCCTCTGCTATCCAACTGAAATTTAAGTAAACAAGACCTCTACTGCATTTTTAACTCAACAACTTTTCTGTTACACTGCCATGTATCCGTACAGTTCTTATCCTCCCGTTTCCCCTTAGTGTCACTCCTAACCACAAGTTTCCATTTATATAAACTTCCCCCCATTGTACCTCTTGCTAAAATGCCCTGCTTATGCTTTGATTCAATTCCTTTTACTATCCCACAGTTCATCCTGACACAAGCACGTTAAACACACGTGGAAATCCACCATGTATATTCTTCAGCAATTTTGACAGTAAGACTCAGTGTGGCTGGTAGTTTAGTGGAATGATTTGAAAAAGGAGACGGGAAGATTTCGAAATAAAGCACCAAAGACAGAAAGTGTGTTTCAGGTAAGGGCAATGTTATGGCAAGTACTGTCAAGGTCTCTTTAAGGTCACTTCCTCTTAAACTCCTCTGAAACCATCTTTTTTCCATAGTCAAGTTTAGGGAAAAAAAAAAAAAAGGATTCTTTCTTCTATCTGCAACATTTCGACATCCTAAACAATCATTTGCTGCCATATTCTTCCTTAACTGACGTTTGGTCTCTTCAGTCTTTTTAACAGAGGTCACAATGATGTCCACAATTTACATAATGCTTCCTTATATGCTCCAATTGATGGAAAAATCAGGTTATAAACACTTCATACAAGTCAGAGGCAAATAGACAACACCAAGATGGGGCAAAGTTTGGGGTTTTGTGGGGTTTTTGGTTTTGTTTTGTTTTTAAAGTTGTGCTTCCAAATTGTGGATGCTAATTTGAGAAAAACACCATCCTCTCAGACTGCATGTCAAGACCTACAACACTGAAGCCAAGAAGAATTAAATGGGAAGTTTTTCATTTATTTTAAAGTTGGTTTGTATAAAGTATTTGTCTTGCTGATCTTGTGACAAAATACATCCTTTGAAGGAAAAATCTTAATTTCTTCCTACATATCTCCAAGTAGTCATAATAAAATGGATTCTTTGCAAACATCTTTAATGGCATTTAAAGATGACGGTCTGGTCAGCCACATAACACATTTCTGTATGTGCTCCTATTCAAAGCTTTTTATGAAAATAATTTAGCAAACATATAAAAAATGTTTAAGATCTTTTTTTAAAGTTAAAGCTAACAAGTTGCTGTCCTGTAGAGAGAGAATGAAGGTTTGCTAATGAAAAGCAACTTCCAGCTGCTAGCATCCAAAGCTCAACCTGGACCAAAAGAATTGGGCCTCTAATTCCATAAGGCATGTTTACTCTCCTCATTTCTGAACTCCTGGGATAAAACTGAAATCTCCAATTCTCCTTTGAAATTATGTTTCTAGCCTGACTAGATGCACGGCATGATTTGCTCTGAGCCACGTATGCCTATAAACAGTTGCACTCGTGCAGTCTGGAAAAGAAGACAGTGGTGTCAGGGAGCATCCCATGTCTCTGTCTCCCTTTCAAGGCTCTGCTCACAAAGTCTGCGCCACACTGAAATTGTACAATCTCCTTGTCATTACCTCACACAGATTAAAGGGGTTTGTGAGCCATCAAATGGAGTTCAGGGGGAGGTTTTATAGAAGGAAAGGAAAGGGAAAGATGAGTTGGTGACAATGGTGGACAGAATGCATACCTGCTCTATTGTGTGTAGACTCTGCAAGGCAAGCAGGAGTAACAAAAATGAAGAACACGCTTTAACTTCTAAAATTAACACCCACAGCTGTACCTATCTGAGCCACATGCTCATTTTTCAGTGTAGGACTACGCTGAAAGCCTTGGGTTTTTCCAAGCATAAATGTGGCAGTAATTCAAATTCCTGAGCTAAAAAAAACCACAGATGGCTTTAAGGAGCTGACAGAAAGTTATCTGATGAACAAATGCAAAGTATAAACACATGGATTTCCAGGCTTTATTCTGTCCTTAGCTAGTTAGAGATGAGATGAAGACCAAGGGCCAAATCCTAGTTCCGTTTAAGTCATCTGGAGTTTAGCCATTGACTGTAGCTGAGCTGTGTTTCCCCCTGAAGTCAGAATTCATCCTCCACTTTGCAGGAAGAAGGCTGTCATACTTGCCCGATGTTTACACTAAATGGAAATTCCACTGGAGGGTGAGATGCGCAGGAGGGCGAGCACAATATACGCCTCTTGCTCTTTTAAAAAATATGTTGTTGGAGAATCTTGTAAGCAGGGATGTTTATGAAAGCAAGTACAAGAGAAGAGTTAGAGGCAGTGTGGGTGGGGTGCTGCGTAAACAGAGGTTTCACACTGGAACCAGAACCCCCAGCTCCTTCACAGCGCTGTCTGTGATGGTCAAACAGTGGATCTAAAGTCTGGTTTTGTTCTTGCAGCTTTCCAAAGGACAACTGCAAACAGAGCATAAATATATTGCAGTCTGTACTGCCTTTGCAACCCGCGGAGAGGTTTAGGGAATGCTAATATGAGAGCACCAAACTCTCTTCAATTGTGATTTACTCCAGACTGAATCCCAGGCAAGAAAGAGAGAATCTGGAGCGTAAACTCTGCTATTTACAGTAAGCCAGTGTGTCTGCACTTATATTATCACTCACATGTATTTAAAAAAAAAATGGTGGTAATAATTTCCTCATAAAACATCAAAATACCTGTAATCTAGAAAAATATTCTTAATACTTTCCTTGCCTAAAGAGGTCATAAAAGCTTCAGGCATGTTGTGATTAATGCAACATATTTGCAGATGTGCTCATGAGAATATTTCTTAATCTCTTCTGATAAACTAGATCTCCCACCTCATTAATTTTCAAATTCCTCATTGTATTAGCCTGCATTTTTCAAAGAGGATTTTGTTTTTCCCCTCCTACCCAATTGTATCTCCTTGTAATAACTCATAGCTCTATCACCTATAATCTGCACAGACACAGTATTTATTCTCTTCTTAATCAGCAAGTTTTGCCTCTTAAAAAACATCCTCAATTTCTGTATTATCTTTGTTTGACATTTCTTCGGTGACAAGAAAACCCAAGAAATTTGTCTGCAAAGTGAAATAAGTAAGTTGCAAAAGAGGGACCCATTTCTTGGATTTTTTTTTGTTCTCGTTTATTCTATACCCCTGAAAAAGTAATTATTCAGCATACGGTAAATGCATGGTTTTTTTCTTTAAATACAAAAACATAAGCCATTGTGAATTCAGTTACTTTTTCAGTGACAGCCTCAGACTTCAGAAATGGAAAATTATTCCAAATATTACTCAACTATTACATTTCTAGAATAATTACTACTTCAAAAATCATAAGGCAGGAAGAAACCTCTGTTTAAAAAGTCTTCTGAAGAACTGCACCTTCAAGTCTGCAAATATGACTGTTCACACACATTTCTTGCACATTTCTGCATAATGGCTTATTACTTTTCTATTCCTAACAGGTCATATGGAGTACCAGAAGGATTTCTGCATTCCAACTGTGGTCTTAAACAAACAAGTTACATTTAAAATCATCTCTAACCACAAAATCACTTCCTACTACTTGTATCAAACCTAGTCAGATTTAGAAAACCTCTAGTTTGACTGTGCAAAAGACAACAAAGCAACATAGAAAGTTCTAAAATTGCCTGACAAAGAAGAATTAAAAATCGGAATGATCAACATTTGGTTCATATGCAAGATACCAATATTATAATGAACATTTAGATTACTTGAAGTTGCAAACAGGCTTTACACACAAAGCTATGTAAATAAGAAAACATATTCTTCTGTGTAAGTGTGTCTAATTATAAAGCAAGCATGTAATCATGGATAAAAAAATAAAAATAACACAGCACTCCTCAGTACAGGGATGTAAGCAAGCTGCAAAGCATGCCACATAAGAAATGTTGAGACGTGGCTTGCTTCTTTTTTTTTTCCTCATTGCTTTCACACTGCTGCAGTCAGGCCCACACGTCTCTAGCAGTGCCTGCTTAGCCTTCCATCAAATCTGATGGCCAGGACTCTGTCTGTAACACCCAGCCCAGCACGTGCCTTTTAAACAAATTCTCCATTTAGTTTACCTGCTCAAAACTCCCATTTTGCTACAGTGACTCTCCAGCAACAGCTCTATCTGTACCATGTAAACAGGAGAAGCACGTAAAGCAGAAGGTAGAAGGGTGCTGCTGGAAGCCTGCAGCATCAGCTCCTCCCAGAGCTCACTGTTGTAGTAGCACCCCGGGACAGAAGTATGAATCTGCATCCATTGCTTTACAAATGCCCTGAGCCACCTTCTTCTGAACACAGGCACGCAGGCTCTACAGAGGTGCTCAGCTTTCTATCCTGCAGGTAGCTGAGTGGGTAGTGAGAAATCCAGCACCTCTTCAGTAAGTACAATGACACTGCTGTACTCGCTTCCTGAAGCACGTGCAATGATGGCTGCAGTTTATTCCTGTCCTGGAGCAGCAGACAGATGTGGCAAACAACTGTGTGGTAGATGCAGACAGAGCTCTGCTCAGATTGCTATGAGAAAACGGCAACGTTTCTGTAGATGACTGCCATTTGTTCCCATTGTATTTATGTTGTCTTCAACAGTTCTATGAGTTTCTCCTACTTAGCTGATAGTTTGCCCCTTGTCAAGTCTAACATGGTCCTCTACCATTTCCTCTGAGATTGGTTATAGCCAGAAACATGCATATACCTGGGCATAGCATGGGCATTCCCAGCTACATATGAATCTCATGTGCCTGACTGATGTGTCTTCTCACACTGGGTCCAGAATATCAAGACCGTTCTCTCCCTCCTCTGTGGTATGCTCTAGGGGAAATTTAACTAACAAATTTGCAGCAACTGCAGGACCTAAAGCATGAGCAGTGTCCTCCACCTCTGGTGTTGTGTTCTCCTGGCACATTTTTTGGACCTTTTCAATAGGTCTAAAGTTTATTGGAGGGTAATTACAGGATCAGAAGTATTTTATGGCCAGTGATGAGTAAAAACACATGGAGAAGACGTAATGTGCACTGTTAGGACCTAACCAGCTACTGACTGGCTACCTGAGGCTGCAGTGGCCTGGATTCAGGGACCCTGGTGATTCCACCTACACATACTGGGTCACATCCAGGTTGCAGAGGCAATTTGAATCCTGCCATTTGCAAATTACCGCACTTTTCTATCTTAGTGATTTCAATTTAAATGAGCATTTCTTTGTATTTTGCTACTTCTAAAGTGAAAGCAAAGTGAGGGAAAAAAATTAATCCCACAGCATCCTACTGAAACATTACTCATCAAGCCTGGTGAAATATTTATGGATGCACTATCTTTCTGTTACTTGAACTGGTGGAAGAAGTGACACCAGATACGTGATTAGCACAGGCTAATTAGCATGAGGCACACACAGGTTTTCATAGTTATTTGCTAACTTTGAGGAATGCTGAGATTCGTAAATCCTGGACCACATTTACAGCTCTAAAAGGGAGAATATTTTATGAGCATCAGACTTTTCTGCTGTTTTTTTCCCCAGGGACTGCCTTCATGTCTGACTTTCTATAGTCTGGGCCATTCATAATTGTCTCCAGATCCCAGACTCATTCTTGACTGTGCTATCTCAGTCACAGTTCTGCTAGCTCGTTTTCCAAATCCTAGTCTGTCCTTTTCCTCCTAAAAGCAATAAGTGAAATTATTAGAAAGTAAGTTCCTAAGTCTATCTCCCATCAAAATCAACAGAATTAGTATGAAACAAGGGATTATTTTTCCTGCTAGATTATTTAAAAGAGAAATTCAGTTGGTAAATAGAAGCAAACATCTAACAGCACATCCAATTTTAAACATTTAGGTTTATTTTTGAGAATAAACCAAGAATTTTTAACAATAAAAAGATAAAGCTGAATAGCAGAATCAGAGAAAATGGCATAACACGGTATTGAGATAATAATTCTGGGCTGATCATCTGAGTTTATGTAATAATTGTTGATTAAAAAAAAAGTGTTAAGAACAAATGCAAAACATTTCAGACAACCTTTCCCAAAAATCATGTAGATTATGTCAATTACTCAGAGAGTGAACACAGAGTCTGTATCACTGACCCATCCTAACATATCCAGTAGCAGTCACAAGAAAGACCAGAAGATCAATTTGACCCAGCTAAATATAAATCTGTTATTTGTCAGAATCCATATGGACAGTTATCCTTGGGTTGTTCCAGTTGCGTTGCTAAGAATATTTCTTTAGTTTAAAAGTTTAAAAAGTTTAAGTTTAAAATGCATCACAGAGATAGAGTGTTCCTGAGACACTTTTTTTTCCCCCAATAAACTTGGTTATTAAATGCTTCTATTAGCCTGATATTGTTATTGCTATTGATATTAATCATACTTTTGCTGTGTCTAAAGCGGAATAAAACACTGTATTATGCACTCTGTACACAGTGAATAGAAATAGTGTCTTTGCCCATAGGTGATGGCTCCAATACCAATTACTGATGAAAACACCTTTGGTTGCTTGCATTAGCAACTGCTCCCATCATCTACTGGAAATAATTAGGATCATCTACTGAAAAGCTGATCCTACTGAAGGATCTGTTTGTATCCCTTTTCCAGTTCTATATATTCAGGAGCAGCACAAGAACGCATTCTACAGAGGTACAGCTTATAAACCAACAAATTGTTCCTTTAAAAGCTACAAAATATTTTGTGGTTCCCAATGTTTTCTCTTTGAACAAGAAGAGGAGAAAAGAAGGATTCTCCAGTGTGCTGGGATTATGAATTCTCAGCTCACAAATCCACTTCTACCCCGCAAATGGTATCAGAAACTGTTTCTAAACAAAATTTATGGCCATTTGTGAGCATAGCAGGCAAATTACAACACAAGATTTTGTTTTTAAGCAAAAATATTCAGTATCATCCTTGAACTTGGCATTACGCCACTACCTGGATATCAGGATTACTTATTTTTGTTGTCTGGTCACATACAGTTTCCTATGTATTTCCCCATTACCTACCCCACCTGCTTTATTCCTTTCCCAATGAGTGTAGTCGATTCAGAATATAAACAGTAACAATTTAAGATGACAGAGTTCACTTTGGATAAAAGAATTAGCTATTGCAAACTGTTGCTAATTTTCTGCTTTGGCATATGTTCTGCAAGCTTTCACGGAGGCTTTAAGCTTAAATCTCTTCTATAAGCTCTGTAAAGCTTTAATTGGCTTTTTGACCATAAAATCCCCACCAGTTTTTTTCTTCTGCCTTTCTGGATTTGCTGGCTTTTAAATCTAATTCAGGCTTCATTCTGTATTTTGTATGATTGCTGCTTTTATGCACGTGGAGCTAGTCCACAATTACCTTTGTATTCAAATATATAAATCAGTACAGCTTTTCCGTACCAACCAACCAATTTCTAAAACTTCCTTGTATTAGTTCTTGCAGGGTGGCTACCTCTGCAGAGCAGCCCCGATCCCCTCTGGACAAATGGCCATTGCTCAATATTTCCTGCAGCAAAGATCAGGTCTGCAGGAATCATCAAGCCACATCGGTTGTAGACAAATCGGATGGCAATCCCGTTCGAATTACTTTGCCAATAACACCGCCTGACCAATTTCGTTGAATCAAAATGTTTTAAGCCACCAAGACTGTGTGCATGCCCCATTGCAGACAGCTTCAATATTACTGCCATTATTAATACTAAATCTGAAAGCAAAGGCACAGCAAAAGGGAGATAACCTGAATAAATATCTCTATTCAGGATGCCAGAAAAATGTTTTCACTTCATCTCACAATCCCTCCTGATGGCTCATCTCCCGGGGAGAGGCCCTCGGACCACTTGGTGGAAAGAAAGTAGATACCGCACCACAACTGACCCAGGAGAGGAGCACTCACACGACTCCTTGTGCCCTTGCAGCTATGCTCCCCAGCTGCATGGCTTTGCCTGGCCTTCCTCTTCCTCACACATCCACAGAACCTCTCTGGCCTGGCGAGGAGCAACAGGTCCTGGGCGACACCTGGTCTCAGACAGGTAACGGATTACCCTGACCTATGTCACCTGCTTTCTCTTGGAGCCAAGGCAAAAGGGCTGTGCTGGGAGACAGCACAGCTTCTGCTCTGTGCAGGTCTGCTTGTTCACCTTGAATTCCCCATGAGCTTTCTGGCAACGGTATTAAAATTACCAGGGAAACTGCTCTGACTGAAAATTAGCAGCAGCACCCCAGGTACATCTGCACTAGTGTGGATGTGAACTGATCACCTCTGCTGCTGGAATACTTCCACTGTTGGGAAAAGCACAATTAATTACATCTGCTATTCAACACACAAGATCACCTATTAAAAACCACCTATGAATAATCTCATTATACAACACAGGTTTTGCTTATCCCTGAATGGCCTTCCTGAGACCAGATGCCAGACACTTCATAAAAGAGTTTATGAGACTACAGATTGAAGTCTGGAGGGAAAATCCTGCTGACCAGTCATAGAGTTAACACAGCGCAGCTGCTGAGCAGCATGCCCTTAAAATATTTGCCAGCCCTCGATGCTGAAGGACAACAGGACCTCTGACAGGTCCCAGGGTTTCAAATCAAAGTCACAGCAGACAGGTACTGCTTTTGCAGTGCAGTTTGTTTAAGCAAGTCAAAGGAATTAGCAATGCTGCATCAGCCAGCAACAGAACAGTAAAATGAAGATAAGAAAGAATACAGCAAATGGGTAACAGGTGTACAAGGAAAAAGATGGCCAACAGGGAACCGAACAGCAAACAAAGCAAAGGCCACGGCAGAGGGAAATGACTGAAAAAAAACCAAAGAGCAGTGATTGCACCTAGTCAGCTCCAATTTTTTGAAATTACTTCACTTTTAAAAAATAATTTATCTAATTTTTTTCAAAGCCTTAAATTATCTGAACAATTGTAATGCTCCAATTCTAGATAAACTTCTATAATGAAGGAAATTGAAAAGGCTGTGTTTCTTAAATGTTGCTGTTGCTAGATAATGTTAGTTCAATTTACAAAAAAAAAAAAGAAAACCAACCCCAAACCCTGTGGGCCAAACAGACACTAGTGAAATGTTACTCACATAGTTCTTCCCAAAGTCTTCCACAAACTGCTTCTGTACTTAAAATCGAGCATGTGCATAATTACTGCAGCATGAAGAGCTAAGTTTTTTATTTTTTAATTTCACAAGATTTAGTTCCATCACAACAAAACAGCACAGCCTGAAGAAAGGAATCTTGGTTTTCAGCCTTTTATCAGAGTTACGGTGAACTTCTGAAATACAGACAGAACAGATTTGTTTAAGAGCCTTTGAGAGGCTCCCAAATTCATACTCAGACACGTCGATGAAAATTTCCAAAAGCAGATAAGTGACAAGGAAGGACAAGCTCCAAAGCTCTCTCCTTGCAGATCTTGCCGGAGAGCTGTAAATCATCAGCTTCCCTGACATGCAGAAGTGCAGGATACTGCATAGCAATAGTGGCTACAAATACTGCTCACGCTATTTACTTCTCAGCTTTGTCTGTACTGTTTCTGTGATACGGATACTAATGAAGCTCTGGAACTGTATTTTGTAGCTTAGACAAGCATTTTAAACCAAAAGTTAGTAGGAAGAAACCCTCTGCACAATCTGAAGCTTTAAAAAGCTCTATACAATCTGAGGCTTTCACAATTAGAAAAGTTAATACGTAGACATCATACATTTCAGTTTATAAAACACAGAAAATAATTAGCCTGCAAAATTCTCTTTTTTAATCACAGTTTTATCGAGGCTGTGAAAGTGTGTGGAAGGAATTCACTGGGAAAATATAAAGGCCAATTATGAAGCACAGACTTATGAGAATGACTGCACTGTGGGGCCAGGGACAAGTACCCACTTGAGAAGCTGGCTGTTAAGTACCAGCCAGAATATTAGGAAAGTTATACTGCCCCTGTATATTTCTCCTCCTTACCAGCAAAAGAACTCTCCCAAGGAAAAAAACAATGGTATATTCTTTTGCCTTACACTACCACGAAAAAAGTAAAAATAAACTTAATAGATTATTAAAAGCAAAGAAGGAAGGTTTGATGGCAGCATCAAATAGCAAGTACATTAGTCGACCAAAGCATTTCTGCACACGTTACAGATGTACAGACCACCCTGACACAACTACAGCAAGATGCACTGGGTATTAAGCAGGCAAAAGACATACTTTCAATAGTGAATTTTCCTACATACTGACAATTTCATTTTCATTTCTTTACTATGAGAATAATTTTTTATATCTCCATTATTTTTCACCATTTCAGCACTCAAACTGCTCGTTGGGATTAAAGCCAGAGCAGAGGAATCTGGCATTACTTCTCTGAATCACTGGGCACCTGTTACAGTTCATTCTCTCCCCTTTCCTATGCAGTGGCATAATTTCCCTGGGTGATTATGTACGTCTCTTTCCTGGTTCACTTGGTACCCAATATACAATTTCTGCACTAGGAAAAGCAGAAACAGCTGTCCAAACACCAACTTAATTTGTGCTGTCTCACCAACTCCTTGATAGGAATGGTGGATGGCTGTTCAACAAGCTTAAGTGCAAGGTCCTGAGTGCTGGTGGGAAAACCCAGCAACATTAATATGGAATAAGTAGCATTTCTGCGGAAATGTGGGCTGCTGTGGATCATAAGGTGAACAGAAGTCATCCAGACCATGCTGTTGTCTGGGACATATAAAGAGAAGGACAGTGATGAAATAGAGACTTGGAGACATACTGGGTACATCTAGCACCAGTATGCTCAGAGTGCTTTCTCCCACGGTGAGGCTACAGCTGGGAAGGTGGTCCCAAGCACACAGTGACCCACCTGCAGTGTCCTCCAGCAACTAGAGCTCTACACATGAAGTGTGAGCCTAGGCAGAGCAACCAGCACACGCTTTGCTGCTGGTTGAAGTGCCACACGGGCATGCAGTCCTGCATCCTGAGCACGCTGCAGCAGGTTCCTCTTTGCACTGCAGCAGTGGGGAAAGGAGCTGCACACATTCAGTGCAGGTAAGGTGATAGCTGGAGTAGCTGTCAACAACAATGCAGACCATCTGGACAGAATCCAGAAGAAAACACTGAAAACGATCAGAAGTCTAGCAATGGTGAGCTACAAAGAGAAGTCAAAGGGATGCAAAAAACACGGAGGAGACAGAGGTGAAGATGTTAACACTCTACCAAAACAGGAAAAGCTTCTGCAAGGGGAAAGGGAATAATGGTCTGCAATCCATGGGGAGAACGATAAAAAGTGAGTTTCAATCACAGCCAGATAGATCCAGGTTTGATATTTGTGTAATGAACTGTTCATTACCCAGAGAGGTGGCTATGTGACAAACCCAGTTAAATGCTTAGAGGCACCGACAGTCCACAAAGTCCAATAAACTGTCTATAGAGACAACTCCCCTTCCATGCATTCTCCCTAGAAAGGCTGGCTACACAACTAGCAATTTGTGCAAGTGCTTCTGCAGCCAATTGATCATTTAGCTAATGATGCCTGCCTTCTGCAAAGGTTAACAAGTCCAGAAGGAGGTGGATGTGTTCGTTTGAGCAGAAACCTAGATTAGTAGCGGTGGTCTTCCATTTCGGACTACTGCCAGTGACGATGAAGCACTGGTGCTCCCCACCACTAGTGAAGAGCAGCGTTCGCTGTTTGCTTTTTCTCCCCTGGTTGCTGGGCAACCACAGAATCTTTTACATCTGTAAACGCAGCAAATATCTTATTTTGAGCCATTTTAATATTCAGTATTCAGCCTGGTGAAGAGCTGATTCATAGGCACTTTTCTTCAGATGGGTATAATTAAGCTTTGCACTGTAGTATAAGCCTCTGGAGTTGGTAGTAGGTTGAAATTACAGTAGATGAAAAAACAGTAGGAAAAAACACACATAGAGCATCATTTGAAAGGGGACTGACACATTGCTCATTCTTTATCCTCACATGGACCAGGCTGGTATCACAATGGCACTTCACAGAATGGGATTCCTCAGATATATACATGAAATTTTTTCACACGCTTAAGTTATTCTATTTCTATCTGGAAAACGTACAAGAGATGAGGAAACATAAAAGGTACATGACTGATGTAACAGTCATGACTGTCAAGGCTTTTGACACCGTTTCCCATAGCATTCTCCTGGAGAAACTGGCTGCTCATGGCCTAGACAGGTATACTCTTCGCTGGGTAAAAAACTGGCTGGATGGCCGTACCCAGAGAGTGGTGGTAAATGGAGTGAAATCCAGTTGGTGTCCAGTCACAAGTGGTGTCCCCCAGGGATCAGTGCTGGGGCCGGTTCTCTTTAATATCTTTATCAATGATCTGGATGAGGGGATCGAATGCACCCTCAGCAAGTTCGCAGACGACACTAAACTAGGGGGGCGTGTTGATCTGCTTGAGGGTAGATTGGCTCTGCAGAGGGATCTGGACAGGCTGGACAGATGGGCTGAGGCCAATGGTATGAGGTTCAACAAGGCCAAGTGTTGGGTCCTGCACTTGGGTCACAACAACCCCATGCAGCGCTACAGACTGGGGGCAGAGTGGCTCGAAAGCTGCCTGGCAGAAAAGGACCTGGGGGTGTTGGTGGACAACCGGCTGAGTATGAGCCAGCAGTGTGCCCAGGCGGCCAAGAAGGCCAACACCATCCTGGCCTGCATCAGGAATAGTGTGGTGAGCCGGACTAGGGAAGTGATCATCCCCC
>VUYV01000068.1:777482-938425 GCA_008711295.1 Anarhynchus alexandrinus
TTTTTTTTTTGTTTTGTTTTGTGGTTGTTTTTTTTGTTTTTTTTCTTCAGGGTAGGTTAACGGTTGGACTTGATGATCTTAAAGGTCCCTTCCAACCTCACTAATTCTATGATTCTATGACTAAATTTATTGGCAGTGTAGGGCATGCATAATTTCAATCCTGTTTAGTCTCTCCCTTTTTGAAAAAAACAACAGACAAGCCCAATTAATAACCACGTGGATCTATACAACTATATGGCCCAATTATATGATCAATTGCAGTGTTACCCACTATCAGTAATCTCACCTAGAATACAGTAAATAATCCTGCTCCTCCACAACTCATCCTAAAAGTACTAGCAGATGCTTTGTGGCAATCTTGCTGCAGTGGTGTAAGATTTCACTGTTTCCAGTTCTTTTTTTCCACTGTGCTGCCTGCCCTACTACACAGCAGTAGAAGAGAATGCAGACTTACAGCTCACTCACTCCTATGCAAAGCTTTGGTTTTAAGCATCTGAGCTGAAACTGCTGGTGACACTGGGTTTGAGCAAGGAAAATGCACTGCAAATGGGACTGTGCTGAAGTGGCTTACATACTAACAGCTCTTGCCAAGTCTGCCATATGGTAGGAGGCTATGAGTGACAACATCTAGAACTTCTGCACAAAATATGTCTCACATATGTCCTAAACCTCTCACAACTGCTCAGGAAAGTTACAACAGTCACAGGGTTGAAAAAGTGAATGGGAGATAGGGAAGTACTGGTTTAGTTTGTTTGTTTAAAAAAAAATGTCTTTAAGCCATCACCACTTCCCTGGGTGGTACTGGGTACTTAACTGATCAATTTTTGCTTATTCACTGCTTTTGAAAACCCCTTTCTGCACACTCATAGTTCTTGATGTTGGCTGCTCTGCAAACCATGGGAATTCTACCACTGACATTTATGGGAACAAAACTAGACCAAGGCAAGAAGCTGTAAGAAATATTATTTTCCCTTTTATTTTTAAGTCTTCCAAGATGATGCAGGACACCAAAGCTTTCTGACATTTTGCCTGTGATGTTGCATAGCATATGTCAGGCCTTCTACATACAAGCCCACTTTAATGCATGATTAAGTCAGATTCAGACAATACACAGAAAAATCAAGAAAAAGCAAGTGTTTCAAAATATCTCATAAAAGAAAAAAAGAGAAAAAAGCTATTTATTTATGATTTCATGTTGTGACCTCATTAACCTACATGAAACATTAGTACACTAAAACCTTACCAAAGAAATATTTATGCTGCTGACCTTAGGATAAAGAAAAACAAATGGAGTAAGAGTCAAGCAAAATATTCCTTAAAATTATTTCCAAATAGATTTCAAAAATAGAAAATCCAACTTCCCCAACAAATAGCGAGATAAAAAATAGACACATGTAATGATTGTACTACAAATTGGGAGTTTTACAAATGATCCCGGTTGATTTACAAACTTTCCACTATTATATTTCATTCTAACGACAACCAGCCAGAACAGTTCTCCCTTAAAACAAAGTTAACATTTTAAAACATAACTATAATGCAATTTCAAAGCTGAACTTAAAAACTAAACCCATTGATTAGAAATACATTTCAGCTAAAAAAATAAGCATTTTATTTTAAATATTCTTCAGAAATAAGAAAATCTACTCGAAGCAGAGACTGCCTCAAAAAACCAAACACAAATGTTTTTTACCACATCCTTAATTTATCTAAGTGATGATTTCTGATGAAACTCACAAGCTCAGAGGTTATGACTTTTTCCATAGAAAACTTTAATATCTTAGAGTAATTGGACTGCAATAATATATTGCAGCAATATCCTTCTTTGTCCTTTGTCATATCAATTTCTAAAGTAAAATATCAATAATTTTATTATAGAATGATTATATAAGCAATCCATGTTGATAGTTGTGAGAAAAAATAAAGAAAATTAAGTTAAGCATTCAGATACACAAGGTCTTTAGATCTCAAATAAAAGCAACAAGGTCAAGCTAAATTCAGATTAACTACTATGAGTTACTAGTCTAAATTAACTGTATATATATATTGGTTGGTGCCAGTGGAGCAGAGGACAACGTTCACAGATGAGGCTGCTGCACAAATCAATCCTTCTAGGGGACACAGGAGTCAGGGACAACCGCTGTTCCTAGAGTCTAGTGTACTAAGGGGCTAGTGGGGCAGTTTGAGGTGAAGCCCAGTGAAGAGACAAGGATTTGTCTGAGCCCAGTGAAGAGACAAAGATATATGTCCCAGGCTTGTCTTCTGAAGGTATTTCAGAGTCTCCAGTCCACTCTCCTCTTGTCTTTCACAGGAAACCTTTGTATCATTTTATAAAAGCCAAAGAGCCAGATGTAAAATGCAAGCAACATCAAACAAAAACTGACTCCTCAGAGCCTTTGTCTTTCATGCCCCTAGCTGCAGAAAAAGGTGAAAGCAACAGAAAGAAGAGCTCCTACTTCTGGAATAGGATCACATTTTTCAGGTCCTCACGACAACACATGCTTTTCCAAGCTCTCACCATGCTAGATAGGAAACAGCCTCTTGGCATGTGGGGCCCAACTCTCAGACACAACTGGTATCAGGGAGGTCTCCTGGTTTTTAGAAGGGTAGTTGTCCAGGTACTGTACCACACAGCAGAAATCAGGGAATATACTATGCCACTCTTCTTCCCTCATCCTTGAAAAAAAGGGTCACTGAAGTGAAACACAAAAGTCAGCTATGCCATCTCTAGGTCTACCACAGTTCCTTTTACATTTTTTCCATGGCATTGAAACTGGGTTTTTGCACAGCAGAGGCTCTAGCATATTACTCTGCAATATTTACAGGTGTCATTTACTGCAAAAATGACTTGACTAGTAGTTAGGAAGTAACTAAAGGAATAGGGAACCTCTGCAAGGTTGCAGTAAGAATAACATCTTCTGGTCTCAACCTCAAAACAAAGAGGTAGCCATCAGTCATGCTATGGATAAAAGGTAATTATTCATTAAATTAAATGGCCTGGAAAACAAAGCAAGCTTGGCTATTTGCAGCAAACGTCTAGGGAGGCTCTCTCTTTCCTTGAGTTGCTCAGGCTTTCAATGTCCTTGATCCATTTGCTTTGTGTCAGCCCATGCCACCTGGATATAAATCTCTTCTAGCTTCTACTCCTTACACTGCCTTTTAAAACTTACAAGACCCTGCAAAAAGGCACAACTTATTTATATGCCTGTAAACAGTGCTAGGTCTATTTTTTAAACATGCCATTGGTTGTACACATCAACTCCTCTTCAAGGTAGTTTCCTGCACAATGCAGGGCTCAGTAGATGCATTACAAATGATGTGGTGACTGCCAGCAGACCAAAGATGTACAACTCCAGCAAGACCTCCTCAAGCATTTCTTTCCAATAGATGTGACGCCCCACAGGCAGAAAAGCACATCAGGTATGCTCCTGAATGTGTTTCTGTCAGGCAACGCTGATTCTGATAATCTATGTAGAAAACAACAGAATCATGGTCCCTTTACTATTTCCAGAGATATGAATGCTAAACTAAGAGAGCATCAGTGTTGCAAACTAAGTGAGCATCAGTGTTGTACTTCTGTCCTTTTATTTCTTAATCAAGCTAAATAATGTTTAAGCAAATATTCATTTCTGCTAGTCTTCGCTTAAAAGCTGGTCCCATCCAGCCACCTAACACAAATATGCTTTTTCCCTTGGGCTCACTGAAGTTTGACAGTGTACCAAAGAAATGGTGTCTAGAACCAAACTGAGTATATATTCAGTTCAATTCCATCATTGCATCAATTGCCTTTTTCCCAGGATGGGCTGATGATGCATGAACAGTCATGTTTTTCCCCATCAGTATATCCCATTGTAAATTTATGTCTACAGTCTTTTTCCTACTCTCAGGCCACCCTCAGTACTGTTGTGTCTCAAGATTTTCCTCTTTCTAACAAATATCTCTGTTGAAAATCACTTTTCTGAAGTTATATCAAGTAAAACTCTCACAGGTGTGGCTGTAACCTAGCACTTTTCCAAATTCAGCTTTTTTTCTGCCCATATTTCTAACTGGTTTTAGTCCTTTTATATTACTTCACTGTTCCTACTGATATTCTGTAGAACTAGTGTTAAGTTTGTAACTGTATAAGCAAATTATTACTCACTGCAATGATTCTTCTCCCTACTTAGAGATACTGTGCTAAACTTCAGTTTGATGAAGATACCATTCCTTTTAAGTCAGGATTTCCTATCTTTTGATAACATGTCAACCAGAGAACAGCTAAAGCACTTTTGCAGACAGTGCTCTTTTAAAATCTTGGCTGTTACAGTATTAATTGTTTTCTGTTACCTAATTAGGATATCACCTTCACAAGTACCAATGACTGTGTAATAAGATTTAAAAACAAAACAAAACAACGAACAAACAACAAAACACCAACCAAAAAACCACCACACAAAGTTCAGCAAAACCCAATTTGGCAACACCATAATCTGACTGCACCACAGAACTACATTCTCCATATCCTCTTGACTTGTTCAAAGTAAAAAAATATGTTAAGTTATGAAAAATAAACAATTCCTTTACACTATTCGCAAGTAGGTGATTTCATCCATTCTAAAACTTAATTACAGAAGTTCTACACAATAGCTTGGGTTGGTATCTGAGAAATATTCAAATGAGCAATGATATTAAAACCTGAAATGACTTGTAAAAAATATCAGTGCTGGGAAAGCATAATGGTATCAACACTCCCGTGTAGCAAAGAAGTAAATTAGAATCCAGCACTTGACATGCAGGTCAGCCCTTCTGGTTGCATTAATAGCACAGATGTATTGAGACTAAAGATTAGCAACAACATCCCCAAGTCAGATGCAGTTTCTAAAGAAAAGCCTGTAAGACAGAAGCGGGAAGACTGCAATAGAAAAGTGGCCATAATGCATAAGATAACCTAGGATCAAGAGGATAAGTATGTATGTGCTTTTCTGAAAATGCACAGATTTAGGTGCATACCTAACTGCTTCTACAAAAGAAAATGCTCTATGTATATAACATTGCCTGCAAAATAAAATAAAATAAAAATCAAATAAACAAAATACCTATCCAGTAAACCTTAAGTTTTAAGACATTAAAGAAAACAAAGAAGGAAGAACTAAGGTTATTCTAAGAGAAAAAGAAGAAAAGCAATAGATAGGAACTTCCAGGTTAAAGTCTAAATGAAAGTTTATTTTATTTCAAATTTTTATTTAAAATCTTTTTATTTAATTCAATATATCACTTAAAATGTCTGTTAGAATTAGAGATGATCCTGTCTTTCCCTGTTAATTTAGAAGAGACTTGACAACCTTGGTCCCCCACGTGCCTAATGAAAATGAAATTACCAATACTTTACATAAGATGGAAACATGCAGAGGCAGACAAACAGAAGGTGCTAGGAAAAATACAAAATATAGAAACACAGCAGAAATATTAAAAAAGGAAAAAAGAACAAAACCAGTGTCAGATAAACATATACTCACAGTCAATTTATTGTAGTAACCAAGGGAACAAAAGGCAAAGAATTTAATGAGAAAACATAGCAGTTAACTAGACACACTGTTCTATTGCATGTTTTCTTTTCTTAGTAAATCAAATAATGTCACAGTTTACATTTAAACAGTATGGAAAAACTGAAGATGAGCAATATAGTTAAATATATTTCAGCAACCAGCAGAAATGTTGATAATTTTATCCAAACTGTAACACCCCTTTCAACAGAAACCAAACTCTTCTCACTGTTCACAAAGCATTGCAGTGATGGGGCCAAATAATGGTTATCTCCCAGTTTGTTGCTTTAGCCAACAAACAAAATGAGTAAGGTCTTAAAATCCCAAACAAAGCCAGAATGAAATAAGGTATTTGACCTGCAAATCATCATTGAAATCTATCTGCACTTACCTACAGAACTACCCTTACCAAAGGGAAAACTTAAAAGAAAAATCACCAGCACAACTTAGCCTGAAAGGGAAACATTTTCAGGTACAGACAAAAAGATCCTGGTAAAGAGGTGACTAACGTGGCAGAAAGCAAACAAGAAAGATGCTGGTGTCTTTTATTCCTTCTTTACAAAGAATGAAGGATGCTTAGAAGGAGGTGTTAAATAAAAGATCATGAAGGGTGTTTCTCCTCACTTACACTAAATATAGCTCTAGATTCCTCACGTTTTGCTCGATGACTGAAAAATAATGAGAACATGAAGTCATGATAGAATAAAGCGCAGTGGCTTCTGACTTGTGCAGCTTCTCATTAAAGAGAAAGGATGTTAAGTCAGGTTATTTAAGATTCCTAGTTTACTTTTCATTTCTGCTTAAATCTGTTTAAAATTAAATCATGACAACAGATGAGATAATCTCTCATTGTGAACAAATTCTTGCAGTACTTCAGAGGTTCCTTCAACTAAAAAAAGTCTTGGTCTTCCTGACCATTCTTACCTAGAGAGCAAGACAAAAACAAACAACAGAAAGAACGAGCAGAAGATAAAAGAAATCCTGAACTGATTTCTTTTTGAGATGGAGAGGTTATGAAGCTTGGAAGGTATGCAAGCAAACCTGTTTTTCCTTCGACTTCACTGTTAACTCTCAAAGACTTGGCCTTGGGCAACCTGGTGTAGTGGGAAGTGTCCCTGTCTATGGCAGGGGGGTTGGAACTCGAAGATCTTCAAGGTCCTTTCCAACTCTAAACCATTGTATGATTCTATGATTCTAAATCCAGTAATTCTCACCCGTGGAAGATCAGGCATGACCATGTATATGGATCAGTAGTCAAGAGAAGGGAAATAACTACGTCATTTGACTCCAGTTTAACCAGGAGACAAAAGACTATGGTTTAAATGATTAAGGCTGCCACAAGGGGTGAGCCCAGAGGCTGACAGGGCAACCCAGCTGCAGCATTCCCACTACTGACTCCAGGAGACGAGTGGTGCTCTGGATCTGGCAACTATTTTCTCCATCTCAGGAACTCAGCAAACAGGTAGTGTCTCCTCAACCATTGTCACGCTTAGCCCTAGTAGCAACACCTACCTCTGCCCTGCAAGTCTGCCTGGACATCACCCACACTCCTCCTCAGTGGGCTGTATGAAACCCAGGCATCTCCCTCCAAACAGCTTTGTGGAAACACTTCTGTGGGGTTGTGCTCTGCTCACACCATTTCCTTTTTCTTCTGTCTCACCCAGACACGAACTGATGGCTCGGTGCCGAGAGGCTGCAGACATGGCACTGGAGTGTGCCAGCACATACCTTGAGCTAACTCCACAGGCATGGGGCACAGGAACTGAAGAGTCCCTCCATGGGGCAGTTGCCCTGGCATGTTCACAGCACCAGTGATGAGAGCTCTGAGAGAAACCCCTTCAGCGGCCAAAGGGAGCCCTCAGTGCATGGGTACCTCAAACACACCAGGCAGCAGCCTTTCTGCCAGCTCCTACAGTCTCTTGACATACCAGCTGCACTTTTTCCCTTATACTTTTATAAATCCCCTCCCTATCCAAGGTCCCATCACACTGTGGGACTATCCAGGAGGAGAACTGTTGAAGTAGGAAGGTGCTAGAGCATGTCCAAAGAAGAGCAACAAAGTTGATGAAGGGTCTAGAGCACAAGTCTTATGAGGAGCGGCTGAGGGAACTGGGGTTGTTTAGTCTGGAGAAAAGAAGGCTGAGGGGAGACCTTATTGGTCTCCACAACTACCTGAAAGGAGGTTGTAGTGAGGTGGGGGTCAGTCTCTTTTCCCAGGTAAAAGTGATAGGACAAGAAGAAACGGCCTCAAGTTGCACCAGGGGAGGTTTAGGATGGGTATTAGGACCAATTTCTTCACTGAAAGGGTTGTCAAGCATAGGAACAGGCTGCCCAGGGAAGTGGTTGAGTCACCATCCCTGGAGGTATTTAAAAGACAGGTAGATGTGGTGCTTAGGGACATGGTTTAGTCATGGACTTGGCAGTGTTAGGTTTACAGTTGGACTCAATGATCTTAAAGGTCATTTCCAAACAAAACGATTCTATAATTCTATGTTTTTGTCATGTCCATGGGCAGAGCACTACAGGACAATGTTCACCCAGATCCTCCAATGCCTCCAGGGAGTAACGGATGTGCTCTGTCCAAATATCTGTCCATCCTTTCCCCCCCTTTCCCATTTTTTAATTAATCTTCAAGCTTCCTCTTTTCATTTTTGTTAATAAAACACAAAGAGGGAAAGGAAGGGGATTTGTTTGCTAAGACACAGCTGGCATCTGTTCCAATGGGGAAAAACAGTATGATCAGTGCTCAACAACAGATGCCTGCTGAAAAGCATAGGAAAGAGCGTGAGCAAGCACACTGTGCCTACTCTCCTCACGTATGTTTCAGACAGCAGACATCTATGGACTCGACCAGTTAGAGGCTGCATCTAGACTCACAGCAGCAACACAACCGTTCTTCATAAATGTCTTGTTCCTCCTCCAACATGTACTGTTCTTTTTTTGGCTTCCATATATCCTGGGTCAGTGAGGCCCATAATCGTATGACAAGGGTGCAGAAAAGAAACAAACTAACAAACATCATTTCGTTGAATATTTAATGAATAATTCTTTCTCTATGAGAAAGATCTGTTAACTTCTTTATGGGCTTCTACCATTGCTCCATTTTTCTCATGTTATATTATCTTAATCTAATTAGCAGTTCCTCATATGAAAGCTTTGATCACACATGTTTTTTCTTAAATAACTAAAAAAACCCACAGAAAACCCAACAAGTTATAGCATATAAGGATATACAGTCATTTAAATAGTGATGTAATTTATTCAGATTCTTAATTAGTAATAGAGTTGCTGCTTAATGTTAATGATGATTAACCTTTTATATGTTATGGTTTTATCATGCTGGTTTTGGACGAAAACAGCAACTTGATATAGGCATTGCAAAACCAGCATAAAATTTTGTTACTTTTAATTAAACTACCCTAAGTGAAGTGGATTCTTTAGGGCAAAAAGCTAGTTTACCCTAACGTATCTTAAATTTAAAAATAGTTCACTCTACACAGAAATTAATTTATTGTAATAAACTGAACTATGATAAAGGTCTGTGTCCAGTCACTGTCTCATTCAAGAGTCTAGAGCTAGTACGACCTTTCAAAAAAAAAAAACAAAAAACACCACACTGCATCTTCATTCACAGACCAGAAAAGAAACTTGTTTTTGTAATCTGATCTTCAGCTTCTAAGATTACTTACTTGATTTATTCAATCAAGAGAAAATTCTTTCCACTCCCCCAGAAAAGACTACAAATACCAAAAGTGGGCTCAACCAATCAAAAAAAAAGCAGTCCTGGTTAAACAGCCAGGGAACTCCACCTCTTTCATGATTGACATTTCCTAAAATTTCAGCAGCAAACAAAGCTGTTACATTGATATTTTTTAAAAACTCACTTAGAATTATCTGAATAGATTATAGTGTATTTACTTAGGCATAATTAAAGTCCCATAAATTTTCCTAATGAGACTTTGCTTATACTTAAAGAGATTTTTTCACAGCACTTTAAATAATGAAAGTTATATATGTATTTATCTATATAAAGAAAAGAAAACGTACTGATTTTACCATGTTCATCACTAACAATTCTAAGATTCAGGCAACAACCCACTGTGCTGGAGTTGAGGAATGATTCAATTTGGTTTAAGAAAGTGACGTGATTCAATAAACTTTCAAAGGCACAAGTGACATGTGTAACACACAGTCCCCTAAAAAAGAATGGGAAATGCCAGGACTGCTTCAGGCTTTTGCAAATCTCATCCTTGTTGTAAAAGGAGGAAAATTCAATGCAGTTCTGCTAATCAAACAAGTCTGCTGGCTTTTTCTGAAACACCAGAATCTCCCACCCTCAGTTATTATGTCAGAACACTCCTGAATTGAAGCACAATTTTATCACTGCAAAGCTATTTATAAATTGCCTCAGCAGGCACGTTGCTGCCCTAAAAAGACCAAAATCCTGGAATATGCAGTGAGAAATCTGTTTCAACCGTATCATACAGTGGATAGCTAAGCCTGACACAGAACAAGAGAGATGCCTTCCTTGCTGGTGCCATCACATTGCAGAAGCAGAAAAGAAAAGACATCCTCCCAGAAGTTCATTCCTGGCACAATATGGTCCCTTCTCCATGCAATGCATAAAAGAATTAAATCACAGGAGGGAGACATAATCAGCAATAACCAGAGTTGGAAGAGGCCATCACTCAAGCTGTTTACTTCCCTTGTTGGGTTGCCACTGTTTCCTGCACATACCTGTTCACAAGCCAACTGACCAGGTGTTAGGAAAAAACACTGCCAAGAACAGCGCTGAATGTAGTTCCCTTCCTCTTGAACTTACATTCATGGGAGAATGCAGAGATGGCTTTAGTTTGCTTATAAAAAAATAAGACTCTTGTCTGTCCCGTCACTAGTCACTTCATATCTCAGAGTCTGTACTGCACAAGGCTTGATGCTATTGATTTATGTTCCTGCACTTCACACTTCCACCCTAGGAAAGAACACAGCTTGTCAAATACTCCTTGGTAATTAACATGATATAATCTTTCTGAATGCACTAGCCACCTTGGGATCAGTGAAAAAAAAGAAAAAAAAAAAATCTGTAAAAGATCCAAGTTTCAGAGCAGTGTGCAGTTGAACGATCCAGGCTGCACCCTGGTTTGAGACCAACGTGATCATCACATCTCCCCCGAGGTGGCATGTAAAGGTCCAAAACTATCCCACGGTACACAGATGAAAAGAGAACAGTGTTCTTCTGCTAGTCATTATCTAACAAACTTCTACGGCAAACCCAAACACCGCATCTCATATTTATAGATGTTATAAACAGGAAAGTTCTCTCGATTACCTTTTTCTGTTAAAGAGAAACATTTATGCAACTACTACAGATGTCTTTTTTCCAGCAAAATCAGGAGAACCCAAACTGACTTTGTGAGCTCTAGTGCCCATTAAATATTAAACCACACATAGTCCCTCCTTCCCAGCCATGTCACAACATACGTAATTTGACTGGCTTGCAGGTATGCAGCCTCCCCGTGTCAGACGAGAAAAACACTGACCCTTAGCAATACAATCAGTGGACATCACTTATTAATATTTATATTGTGGCAACATTCAGAATCCAGCTAAACTTGGATTGTCAGTATTACATACAGTAAAAGCACTATTTTTTAGAGCACTTGCCCCTGACAGCATACAAGCTAAACTGGATAAAAGGAGGGTATAACAAGAGGACAGACAGAACAGGACTGGGGAAGAAACACAGTGGCAAAAATCATAGAATATACCCAATTCCTGGCCCAGCTGGGAGCAATGTTCAAAATTCATTTCTGTTATCATGTTATAGGGTTTTTTTTATAGATAGCACGGAAGAGAAATTTTGAAGAGGTGCTTCCAATATGTGGAAAAAAAAACTAGCATGGGAGAAAGGGTTTACGTATAACATGCTGCAAATACATTTGAAAACATAACAATAACAAGAGTTTAAGCTATACAGCTCCATTTAAAAAGAAAATTCAGCAATGCACAAACACATTTAAAACCAATGCAATTCTAGGTTGCCTTAATAAAACCCCGAATAAGAGAAATGATAAGAGAACTCTACGGATGCTAGAATAATTAGACCCTTCTTGTCCTTTCATCGTACAACTCTTCAACTCTTCCTGTAGTGGGAAATGTATTGAGGTAAAGGCTTGTATTTAGACTCCCTCATTTAACCTGCTTTAAGAAATCTTTACAACACGTACCCAACACACATCTGATCTGGTAACATTCCTTGTAGTTTATGGTCCATTTACCTCTGTCTTCAATAGGCACTAAGTCCCTATATATTAGAATCAGTAAAGTTGAAACCTTCCATTTGTTTCTCATTTTACTATGACATATTCAGTGGCTATTACTTATTTTTGATGGATTATTTCTATGTCAACAAAATTAATAATATTAATATTAACATGCAACAAAAAGTATCTACAGATCTAAACATACTATCACACTTTAAAATTTCCTTGCACTATCCCAAAGCAATTTTTTTTTTCCCAAGACAAAGGAATTCCTGGCCAACGCACAGTGCTAAATCTTGGGATAGGAAGGCATGGCTGGAAACGTGTATCAGGACAAGCCAAAACCCATCTTACTGCTCACCGTTGGGTGATTAATGTTGTGTTATAGACTACTCATAAAGATGCAGATAATTAGCATAGCCTGGGTCATTCAAAACAGTACAATGTCAAGTGGGTCTTCTGGGTGCTCTAAAGTTGGAGAAAAAAGTGTTTCCAGTTAACAGTAATAATGTTATTTTCTTCATACTTCCTTCTTAATGGTTTTTGATCTTGTCTTTAAACAAAAAACATTTCAATTTTATTGGAATTAAACACTTCAGCAAAGAATTTTGAACTACTAACATATTACAAGCATTATAAATACAATTGTCCTTGCTTTACTAACCACACTTGCTATTTACATGTAATTTTCTGTTGATACTTTTATTCACAGAATCATAGAATCATCTGGGTTGGAAGGGACCTTTAAGATCATTGAGTCCAACCACTAACTTAAGACTGAGAAAAGCACCACTAAACCATGTCCCTAAGCACTACTTCTATACATCTATTAAATACCTCCAGGGATGGTGATTCTACCATTTCCCTGGGCAGCCTGTTCCTATGCTTGACAACCCTTTCAGTGAAGAAATTTTTCCTAATATCCATCCTAAACCTCACCAGGAGCAACTTGAAGTTGTTTACTCTTGTCCTATCACTTGTTACATAGGAGAAGAAACCAACCCCCACCTCTCGAAAACCTCCTTTCAGGTAGTTGTAGAGAACAATAAGGTCTCCCCTCAGCCTCCGTCCAGGCTCCACAACCCCAGTTCCCTCAGCTGTTCCTCATAAGACTTTTTCTCCAGACCCCTCACCAACTTTGTTGCTCTTTTTTGAACACGCTCCAGCACCTCAACATCTTTCTTGTAGTGAGGGGGCCAAAACTGAACACAGCATTCGAGGTGCAGCCTCACCAGTGCTGAGTACAGCGGGACAATCACCTCCCTAGTCCTGCTCACCACGCTATTACTAATACAGGCCAGGATGCTGTTGGCCTTCTTGGCCACCTGGGCACACTGTTGGCCTTCTTGGCCACCTGGGCACACTGTCGGCTCCTACTCAGCCAGCTGTCTACCAATACCCCAGGTTCTTTTCTGCCAGGCAGCTTTCCAGCCACTCTTCCCCAAGCCTGTAGCGTTGCATAGGTTTGTTGTGACCCATGTGCAGGACCCGGCACTTGGCCTTGTTGAACCTCATACCATTGGCTTCGGCCCATCACCCCAGCCTGTCCAGATCTCTCTGTAGGACCATCCTACCCTCAAGGAGATCAACACTCCTGCCTAACTTGGTGTTGTCTGCAAACTTACTGAGGGTGCACTCGACCCCCTCGTTCAGGTCATTGATAAAGATATTAAACAGATCTAGCCTCAATAACCGAGCCCTGGAGAACATCACTTGTGACTGGCTGCCAACAGTATTTAACTCCATTCACCAGCACTCTTTGGGCCCAGCCTTCCAGCCAGGTTTTTAGCCAGCGAAGAAGCACCCATCCAAGCCATGAGCAGCCAGTTTCTCCAGGAGAATGCTGTGGGAAAACGGTGTTGAAGCCTTTACTAAAGTCCAGGTAAACAACATCCACAGCCTTAAACAACATTCGTATCGAGTATCAACACATGCATATGGCTTCAAGTCAGTCTCAATTAATAGTCTGTCAGCAGTTAGTTCTTATTTATTTCCTTGTTCAGTTGCTACAGTCTTGAAGCATGTCATAACTCTATTAAACTTGTTAAATCTGCATAAACAATTTATTCAGTCCTTGTATTGAAAATATCAGTAAGACTAAAGTGAGACAACTCACTTTTGACCTCTTCATCAGATGTGGAAACTTTGTTTTTAACCGGCTGTCACATTTCACTTTTTCAAAACACTAAACCACCATGTGTCGCTGGTTAGGAACAATCCTATAAGACAACAGAGTTCAAGCAGACTTACGATAATTGAAAATCTGAACTCCATTAAAGATAAAGTCAAACTTGTAAGAAGATGATATTGTGAAACAGAGTAAGTAGATTTTTACTTAAATTTTACATTCAAAGATCTATCTGCACATTTCAAGAGTTTAAGTATGTGACCAGTTTGTTACTTAATGGGGATGCCATGCAGTTGGACTATATGCTTTTGTACAGGCCTCCCAGCTTCAGAAAAAACCCATACATTATCATAGAATCATAGAATGGTTTAGGTTGGAAAGGACCTTGAAGATGGAGTTCCAACCCCCCTGCCATAGGCAGGGACACCTCCCACTAGACCAGGTTGCCCAAGGCCACGTCCAGCCTGGCCTTGAACACCTCCAGGGATGGGGCCTCAACAACCTCTCTGGGCAACCTGTTCCAGTGCCTCACCACCCTCAAAGTGAAAAACTTCTTCCTAATGTTCAATCTAAACCTGCCCTCTTCCAGTTTGAAGCCATTCCCCCTTGTCCTGTCACTACATGCCCTAGTAAAAAGTCCTTCCCCAGCTCTCCTGTAGGCCCCCTGTTAATTATAATTTAATTTGAGACATAGACCAAGACCAAAATAAGTCTATTTTCTGTTGATACTTTTGAAAATTAAAAATTAACCTTCTTCATCTTCCTGTCCTTCATCAAAACTATATGGGATGTCTAGTATAGTTACTTTTTACATTTTCAAGATACAGAAATACTTTAGGTTAAACTCCTTTAACCTGGATCACCTGCTTGTGTTCCTATTTCAGACAAGTTTGTTTTCTAAGATATAAGGCATAATGGGGGATGACATCATGTTCTGATATTTATTCATTGTTAACTTCGGTAGCTAAGCTTTGTTCACAGCTTAGCAAAACATCATTTCATGATCAGCTTACTGTTATCATCTAATCCTGTTCTATCTTTTCAGTTATTTGAGAATTCTGAAGTAAATCAACGACAATTTTATCAATAGAGTTCATTTTTGTTTGCATGGCCAAAAATAATTATTCCATATAATTTATCACAACTGGCACAGTATTTTTTATCTTGCAGTTTAAATACACATAGGCAAGCTGTTGGATTATTTTAAGGTTATATCTGAACCTATAAGACACCAGCTGCCAAAACATTCAAAAACAGAGTTTAAATACGTTAACTCGTATTTTTACCAGCTAACTCTTACAGATCAGAAAATAAATACTTTCTGGAGAGGTTCATCTCATAACATCTTTGTTGGTGACATGGACAGTGGGATCGAGTGCACCGTCAGCAAGTTTGCCAACAACACCAAGCTGTGTGGAGCAGTCGACACAATGGAAGGAAGGGATGCCATCCAGAGGGACTTGGACAGGCTGGAGAGGTGGGCCTGTGTGAACCTCATGAAATTCCACAAGGCCAAGTGCAAGGTCCTGCACATGGGTCGGGGCAATCCCAAGCACAACTCCAGGCTGGGCAGAGAATGGATTGAGAGCAGCCCTGAGGAGAAGGACCTGGGTGTGCTGATTGATGAGAAGCTCAACGTGAGCCAGCAATGTGCGATCGCAGCCCAGAAGGCCAACTGTATCCTGGGCTGCATCAGAAGAAGCGTGGCAAGCAGGTCAAGGGAAGTGATTCTGCCCCTCTACTCCACTCTCATGAGATCCCACCTGGAGTACTGTGTCCAGCTTTGGGGCCCCCAACATAAGAAGAACATGGACCTGCTGAAGCAACTCCAGAGCAGGGCCACAAAGATGAACAGAGGGCTGGAGCACCTCTCCTATGAAGACAGGCTGAGAGAGTTGGGGTTGTTCAGCCTGGAGAAGAGATGGCTCCGGGGAGACCTTATAGCAGTCCTCCAGTACCTAAAGGGGGCCTACAGGAGAGCTGGGGAAGGACTTTTTATTAGGGTATGTAGTGATAGGATGAGGGAGAATGGCTTTAAACTTAAAGAGGGTAAATTTAGATCAGATATTAAGAAAAAATTCTTTACTGTGAGTGTCATGGGACACTGGAACAGGTTGCCCAGAGAAGTTGTGGAGGCCCCATCCCTGGAAGTGTTCAAGGCAAGGTTGGATGGGGCAAAACCTGGTCTAGCAGGAGGTGTCCCTGCCCATGGCAGGGGGGTTGGAACTCGATGATCTTTAAGGTCCCTTCCAACTCTAACCATTCTATGATAACACCTTCTCAGAGTTGCCTAACCTTGCTTTCTCTTGAAGGCTGAATAACAATTAGATGGACTGCAATTCACAGCAATCATGGCAATTCCTATGTTTCTGTCCACAAGTAACACCATTGCCGGGAGTGCTCTAAGTGGTAATGGGCTATGTCTCAGTGTTAGAAGGTCTAAATTAGCAAGAGTGCCAGCACATCTGATTTGGGGTTTGGCAAACGTACTAGTTGAAGTGGTGTCTGTGGATCCCAGATCTTACTGAATAAGTAGTCCTTTAAAAAACTACACCTTTCTCATTCTAAGTGTATTGTCACATTATTTCGAATTACGCTTTTATCCATCACCTGCTCAACATTATGCATCATGACTATCACAAAAAGTTCTGCAGTACTTTGAAATAATTTTTCAATGCACGTTCCAATTTCTACATTCTACATTCTGCCTCTGAATTCTACTGAGTACCCAAGCCAGCGATCTTAATACATTGTGGGTGCTTACAGACTTCTTAGCACAGCAGCTAAATCAGGCTAAGGTTTAGTCACAGGAAAAATAGCACAAATTTCTTTTGTGATGCCTTCCCTCTATTTTTCACTAGACAGGTTCACCTTATTTCTTCTGCCCAGGTAAAAAGCATAGTACGTACACTTTTCTATCAAACTCCCTTACTCATTTTTCCATTTCTCTGCAAGCACCACTCAAAGAGTGCTGTATGCAGTTTGAAATAACTGGTTGTCAAACTACAATATTCACTGCTGCAACTGTAGAGAAGGCTAAATTAAGACTTCTATAAAATGCCTTAGATGAACAAACCCATAGCTGTGATACAGACGAAAAATTCAGTGCAAAACCAATGGGCTTTATACAAGCGAATGAATTAAATGATTAGAAAAGGAGGGGGTAAATGAACTGTAAAAACAATCAGTCAGTGTAAAGAAACCATCCAAACATGTCAGTGCGGATCATTACATAATGTTCTCTCACGGTACTTGTTGTGAGAAAACCTAACTGTTTCTGTTCAGGGACAGAGTTTTCACCAAGGTAACACTTAAATCCCAAGAGCATTGGCTAACACTGCACAGACATGCATTTGGTTTGCATGTGTTTGAATCATGTATTTATATTTAAAACAATGAAAAAGTACAGAGCACTGTAACATCAGGATTACAATCTTGATTTGGATATGTGTGATTTTGCACGTGTAGGCTCAGCCACTAAGCAAAGGAAGGTGAGAGGACTGTGGATTTCAGTGTTACCTTGTCAAGAACAGTTTATTTGGAAAGGAGCGGGCGGAAAAAAAGGGTACCTTTCTCAGCCAAATTCCCAGTACATAGCACATCTGGAGATGGCACGGATCACATCAATATTGTACTCCGTCCTCTCCACTCCTGTGATCCTGGACAGATACAGGACTTGGCAAGTCTAAACAATGTCAGTAGAAAATAACATGTAGGGACTTGCTGCTTGTACAAAGATCATCCAATTGTATCTTATTTTCCCGCTCCCAAAATCTGCTTTCCATGGAAGAGCTGCTCTTCCCTGTCCCTTGCCAGGAACAGCTGAGTTTGCTGGCCAAAGAATCTCCAGGTCAGGGAAATATTCAAACAACAATTTAAAGCCCATTACTATTAGGCGAGCAAAAAGCATAACCAAGGTCCGGCCACTAATTTTTTTTTTTACTTATAGATGCTTAGGATAGAGTATAGAAAGAAGGAAATGTTTAATTTGAAGGAATGTTCTTGACATTGTTCTTTAGCGTTTATATGGCTATAAGTAAAGGTCATTTCTAACTGATACTAGGCTGTCTGGTTTTTTGGCTTGGTTACTTCAGATAAGTTGCTTTCTCCTCTCTGCCTACCTACAAAACAAAACAACAATTGCAACGTAGCCCAGCTAGCACTCACCTCTTAGCAAAACATGTGGGGGGTACAGTCAGTTCATGTGTTAATGTTTGAGCTCATAATCTAGTTAAATAATAGTATGAGAAATGTATAAAGATAACAAACTCTGTCACTTCTTAGATTTTCAACAGAAGGGACACCTAGCTTTCTTCCTAGTTCTAGCTCTTCAGACCTGTTTGAAGCTTTCATGACCTGGCCTATGCCTTTGCTATTCTTTAGTGTCTTTCTTATACTATTTATTTCCTTCCAAGTTTTCACAGATGCTAATTTGGCCGCCTGCAATCCAATGCTCCATACGGCATTCTCACCCACATACTCTTACACTTCCATAACAATCTCTTTTACTTTGTGTTTTATTTTGCTTTGTATTTTTTTCATTTACTAAATTTATTCAGAATGTTTTCCTTATTTTTCTGTATTTTATCCCTGTTGTTCTGTTACTGACAAAATCTTTTTCATTAATTGCCCTGTCATACATGCATATGGATACTCCAGCACACCACAACTATCAAAACCACGGCTCAGGTGAGTTACGTGATGTTCGCTTTGTGAACTGACATTTCTCATTACACCTGCAGAAGCTGAGGCGAGGCCAAACAGCTTGCCCAGGCTCTTCAGAAAAGGCTGGCTTAAGGGAGGTAAAGGGCTTCAGTGTAATTTACTACATTCCATTCTTAGAGATGGCACACAAACAGATTGGGAAATATATTCCTCTGCTGGACAGATACTACTTTAAATTCATAATATTTGTATTGGTGCCCAGGAGTTGCACAGATCCTGTCCTAAAGCATAAAAACAAATCTCACTTTCAGCTTGATACCAACTTGAAACCCCCTTTTGTCATTTACAAAAATATCTTCACATTTTAACATTTTAAATGTTGAAATTAACTGGTATAACTCATCATTTCCCAGCCTTCCCCCTTGCCATTTTGTCCAAATTGCTTTAAGAATTGCCTTTCTGGCACTGGCCACCTTGTCTCTCTGGACTTCCTATAGCAAATTCAGAACATGTTCGCATTTTTTCTTTTTAGCATATCAGTGCCCAGGGTGGTGTTAGTCTTCTTGAGTCTCTTCTTTTAGATCTGATCTTTTTCTTTCCATGACTAGTACTGAAGCTAGTAGTGTAGCTGGCTGTCAGAAGAAAGAAAGAGACCTAATGGTGACAGATGAGAAACCTAAATAGATGAGGGAAAAAATTCATCAGCAGTTGAGAGGGAAGACAGGTGAAGTGCTTAATGGGGTGGAGACAATAGAAATGAAGAAGTTGAGTGCCTGGGGTGAAAGAATGACCTACAAGGTAGGCATCAAACTAGCTGCCAAATTAGGCAACAAAGTCCCTCTCAGAGAAGAATGACTTGCAGGTAGTCACAGATCCCAGGCTACGTCGTAGAGAAACTCCACTACCAAGAAAACAAAGACCAAGGCAGTAGGATGACTCTAAGGTGCAGACCCTTATATTTGAGTATCTAACTCTCACTGATCTTAATTGAAGTTAGGTTCACCAAAACATTTGGGGATCTCAGTCATCTTCAGTTTTATATTACAATCAGCTAACATATCCACAGAGGACTTGCAACTGTACGTCACATCAATGAAGTTACTTGTCTTTTAGGAAGGAAAAAGAAAAAAGAAAGTTGTATAGAGTACTTTGTCCAAACTTTTGCATCATTTTCATCACAGAACCCTCCCTTGCTCTTTACTTCCCCTGCAAAGCGGATAAATCTAGCACCCGAGCAAAAAGGGCAGTGGCTGGAGAACAGAAAGCAACAGTACAAATTCCCACACAGAACCACAGAATGGTTTGGGCTGGAAGGGACCTTAAAGATCATCGAGTTCCAACCCCCCTGCCATGGGCAGGGACACCTCCCACTAGACCAGGCTGCTCAAAGCCCCATCCAACCTGGCCTTGAACACTTCCAGGGATGGGGCCTCCATGACTTCTCTGGGCAACCTGTTCCAGTGTCCCATCACCCTCAGAGTAAAGAATTTATTTCTAATATTTAATCTAAATCTACACTCTCTCAGTTTAAAACCTCGTCCTATCACTATACTCCCTGATAAAGAGTCTCTTCCAATCTTTCCTGTAGGCCCCAGGACTCACTTCCCAGTAGCTAAGATGAATTTCTCTCCCTCTCCCCCCATTCCACTTGTTCAAACCACAGATAATCACTTATAAATAAAGTGTGATTAATAGTGACTCCTTAAAGATGACAGTCCCTTAGGTGAGGATTATGTAGGAGACAGACTTGTGTTCTATATAAGAGACTATAAATCCCTTCTAGTCTACAAGTCTATACAAGACTTGTGTGTGACAAAATTTTTTCTTTTTCCAAAAACCTGACCCAAAGTTTAATTTGATCACAAAAAATCAGTAACTGTAGTTTCTTGTCATATGCTGCATTTGGGATCCAGGACATCTGAATTATTACTTTTCTCAGCTAGATATTTGAAAATGTAATGCTGGTTCCTCCAAACTCTACAACTGATAATTGTCTTTATTTGTCTTTTTCAGGCTACCTATTTTAAGTCGGATTCTACAAGTTTGTGCTGCTTGAGTAGTACTTTATTCCACTGAAATCAACAGAGAACCAATTTAAATAAAATGTATTATATACTTGATTTGAAGAGGGTTTTATGCTTAAGGAAATGGCGCTTCTTCCAAACAAGATATCAAACACTTAATTTCACAACATGGTGCTATAATGTTTAATTGCTCACTCAGAAATATTACCAGAAGAAATATACTTTTCTCAAATAAATCAAACATCCATCAAAACACTAATTTATGCAGTTTTCAATTTGCATTAAATAAATTACAAAGAAACACTGTCACAAGGATTTTTCCTTATAGACAGACCATTGTGTCAAACTTAATTACTCAGCATACGTGAATTAATTTGCATCCTGATTATATTACAAACTGAAAAAATAACAATGTCAGAATGATGAAAAAAATTAAACCAGAGATCAATTATTATGTTGGAAAGGACAAAAGGATTAAGAGAACTGAAGTATTTTGACACTGAATGGAATTATTTCTGTTTGTACAGATAAATTATTTGGTTTATTCACACACAAACTGACTTACAATGTATATACAGTAGCAATGATGAAAACTTCTAGATCACTATAATTAGCATATAAAAATAAAAATGATATTTTATGTTGTGAAGAATATCAAATTGGTATTTCCAAAATTTACATGCACAGTGAGTAGAAACCAGCTATTTGAAGCAATACAAATAATTAACATCCTAGAAGTTAGTATATACAAACAAATAATTTTAGTCACATAGCCGCTGCACAGCTTAAGTTACTCATATATCATTTTGCAGGCTTGAAACTCGTGTATCAAATAGTTGCAGAGACATTACCTTGGAACTCGGTAGCTCCACGGAATATAACTCCCTCGTTATTTAACTGAATAAAAAACACTGAAGACCTATCTTTCAAATATGAAGCAGATGCATGACCCTGTACTTACACCCATGCATATTTTCAGTTATTACACTGGTTACTGGATAATATCCTTAATATTTTAATGGTGTAACATTAACATAATAAAAAATATGAGAGATGAAGAGGAGAATAAAATACAATAGTTTCAGTTGGAAAGGACCTACAACGGTCATCTCGTCCAACTGCCTGCCCACTTCAGGGCTGACCAAAAGCTAAAGAATATTATTAAGGGCATTGTCCAAATGCCTCTTCAACACTGACAGGCTTGGAGCATTACCTTATAGTAACTACTGTAAGGTTTAAACTTCATTCATTAGTTAGTCCCAAAAGCTTTTAAATGCATAACTATTTGAGAAATACTATGTAAAGTAGGTAATGGTTGAGGATTGCTCTGATTTTAACTCTAAAAAAAAATATGTAATGAAACCATGCTTATGACATGACAGAATAATTCAGTCTATTGAAAAATAAATCAACAGCAACAAAAAAGCAAGAAAGATCAGGACTTGCAAGGTTGGTTTTTGTCAGAGAAATTTTCCAGCTTCAACACTGAGCTCAGATTTATATAATCAATTTTCTTTTAGTAAAATTAGCTGCTGTTGCACAAAGCAGATTACAGTGGAACTGGTTTAACCTTGTACTAGCTGAGATCTATGCATCTCAAATGAAAGAAGCTTTTCTACAATGTGTTGATGTTTTTGTACCTTCCAATTTTTCTTCAATGCATGGTAATTCAGCTACAGCAGCTACTATCCAAGGTATTAACTAATACTAAATCTCTTGATGTAGATCTCTCTTATTCCTACAGTACAATTCCTATAGCTGGACATACAAATTTGGCTAAGGTTCTACAATCCTCCCTGCAAAAAAGCGTTTCAATCCAAATTGTCTCAACATTTGAGATTGTTTTACCTCTTCCTGTTTTGAACCGCTCCAGATTCATTGGCAGTTTCATTGCTCTCATGCTCTCCTCACCTAGCATAAATAAGAAGGATCCTTTTCTTATAAATAATTAGAGGATCACAAATACCTACTGTCTAATTGCCTTCTGCATGGAAAAAAAAAGTCAAGAAAACAAAGGAATTCACTAGACATTTACAAGGGGAATGCTCTTAGCTAGAAGTGAATTCACTATATGTGTTTACATCAACAGATAGCTACAACAGGAATGCTCTCAGCTGGAAGCTGGGACGAGATCCAGCCACTCTGCACTTCCATTTGAAAAGTGCAGAAGGCATTAGGATAGGAAAAAAGACTCTGGCCTTGTGATAGCATGTTGTGTCTGTAAAAGTACTTTGGCTAGTTTACTCCTGGGACTCTCTGGAGGTTCATGAGTGTCCAAGCCTGCCAAACTGCACAGTCTTCACAGACCTATTACAACCACAGTCAGACCAGAACCCTCGCCTCCCTGCAGGACCACAGCACTCCTTTACACCATTAGTTGCTGGTTTCAGTCTGGCAAAATTCCTCTTCACTTCTATCGGAGTTTTACCAACATGAAGACTGAACAATTTTGGTCTTTAAACATAAAGAGATAAGAAGTTAATGCACTAACCAAATCAACCAGCTTCATCAGATGGATTTTAAACTCTACCTAGGAGTTTCTCCAAGCTACTTGGTATACATCACTTGTATGGCTTTGTGGTGGGGTAGTTTAACAATAACCAAAAAAACTAAGCTGCATGTACAACATTTTGTTATCTTTAGCTTTCCAAATTTCTCCAGGAACACTAATTCCATCCCACTGCGCACCACCTTTTGTCTACGTTTGCAAAGAGGTCTGGTTTTATATTTTCTCACTCCTCAACTGACCAAGTCAGTGCTATCAAAGCCTAACTGGCTTCCAAGTTATAGCTTATACAAATTATGAACTAGAATGCTCTTCTGTTACTGTTTTAAAAGGCTCCTGCCTCTGACTCATTCAGTGTCCCCAACACTAGTACAGGTGGATTCCTTGTCCTCATCTGAAGCAGAAAGTCATGAACGACTTAGCGTTTAGCAAAAATGAGGGAGTTTGGGCTTAGGGAAATACGTATTTTCTATCGGTAACAAACCTGTTTGAGGACCTTCCCCTCCTATCCCAGTGCTTCTATAGCATGCTTTGTTAGAGGCCTCAATCCTTAACTCCTAACCCAAAACTGCAAATGACTATATATGTTCTTTCTCCTTTCAGCACTTGGGCTCTGGGTAGTCAGCTTTCTAGGTAATGGGAAGAAAGAGTGGTCTCTTAATTGCTGTAGATGCTTTCTACCCATGTTGGGACAAGCTATTAAGTACTAATTAAATACCAAGTTCAAGATGAAAGAAAATTAAAACTGCACATCTATTAAAAGAAATAATTGTTCTCTAATTTAAATAGAGCTCCTCAATAGTGCTCAGGAACATATAATAAAGACCATGTATGGGTAGGTGTAATTGGATGCAGTTGCCTTAGGAACAGATGTTCAGCATATAAAGCAGGAAGCCTGCTTAAAAGGCAAACTCAAAGACTTAAGCCTGGTGGGTGAAACCTGGCTTGACTGAAGTTACTGACAAAAGTGCCATGGGCTTGGAGTCAGGGATTCATCCCAACAGCTTTTCTAATTTTCTCATATTTGCAATATTATTACACCTGCAGAGCTGAATAATATTTTACTTTGAGCCCGAAGCGCTTTGCTGGATGTGCATTTCCCACTTTCCTTTGTGCAAGAAGTTCATCGAGAAACAAGAAGTACCTAGGGAGTCATAAGAGAGTCTAGGTTTACAGTCTAGAGGTTCTGGTAACATTCCCACTTCCAATGTATTTTCATTTTGTAGGCAAAAGATACTGTGCTTTTAGAGAAGTGCTATTGTAGGACGTAAAAGAATTTGACATGCAGAAAGAAAACACTCTCTGGTATATGAGTGTCATTTTAAAGTAATATTAATAGCAAAGATTCCTATAAAGATGCCATGCAAAAATATTTTCATTTTCTGGGTTTTCCAGAAAAAAATACAGAACATCTAATATCATTTGCCAGAACGACTTCCAGTGAGATTCACCTTCTACTATGCACATGCCAGAAACAGAAGGTCCAAGGTATTGCTCCCAGTACAAGATTCAGCAAGTGTTTCTTGTCCATGCATTTCTCTACAAAGAATATACTTGTTCATGCTTCTATGATTTACTGCCCATTATTGTTTCCATTTGAAGAGATATTATAGAACACAAAACTACTTCTCAACCTGCATGAAGTCAGAACGCATATATAGCCCTCTACTTCTTGACATCACTATTTGCAAAAGACAAAGATTTTCCTACAGCTATTGAACTACACATTACTAAGGTGTAAATTTTGAAATAGAAAAGGATACTATATTTTCTGTCTGTCTTTGAAACAAGAAAAGCAAATAAAGAAGCTGTTTATTAAATAATTCTTCCCAAAGACTGGGAAGTAATTTTATAAGCAAGAACTGGAGGTTAAATTCTACGCTGCTCCCTCTAAAAGGATCATCCTAAGTCTTACAAGCCAACTGCTGGAATGCAGTGATTTAAGATGTCTTTGTGCATGCTTCATGTGTTCTCCTGGGATAACCTGGTGAGTGGGAGAAACCATCCAGGAGTCAGACAGACACCTGAAATCCCTGCAGCCATGCATACAGTAGTTCTATTCCTCCATGTTAATCTAGTTTTCATTCCAACTTGTGTAATTTTCCAGACTGAAAAAGAGAATCTTTTTCAAAAGGGCTTTACTCCCTATATATTGGGAGAAAGTTCACGTGGCTGGATGCAGGAGTTCCACAATATACCTACAATGCTAAGTAAATGTGGGCTTACATTCATTTTCAAGTCAAGACCCACCTGTCATTTCTATAGCTATAGAGACATCTTAAATTTGTTTTGAACTCCTGAATGCATCATCATTTGCCTTGTCGGGGCATAATCTCTGGCTTGCATGAAACCTGAGCACCCAAATTCAGGCCCACAGAATACACTTGTAATGTATGTAAGAAATAGCTGAAATATAAGACCTGAACAACAGAGGCCTCTAGTCACAACACATGGTGTAGAAGCGTCAGGAAGCTAAATCTGTAGAAAAAAAAGCTCTTTTCTCACTGCTCTTGCTCAAATTGAAAGTGATCCAAACTTCTAACTTTGTTTGTAGACATTTTCCATTGCTCTACTGCCTTTTAGGGTTTTGTTTCTTGCCTGCCTTTTTCTACTTTCACATTATTTTGTCATTTCTTCTCTTTAACTAGCCTCTGAAAATCAAACCTAAACATATTTCTTTACATTATAAATGTCTTGTTTCTGAAAGGAAGAAAGATCCACAACTGAGAAGTTACCAGGCCAGTGAGACACTGTAAAACTAAATGCCATACAGCAAAAAATAATTTCAGCAAAAGTACAAGGAACAATATGTTTTCTGTTATTAATTTATGTTCCATGGAAAGTGCTACCCAAAAAACATAAGCAGCAGCTAGTGTCTAAGCTGAAAAATTAAACATGATTACCATAAGACTATTACCATGTTAGTCTGCCTGAACAATTACTGGTACAAATGGCTGCATATTTTATGAAATCAGTCTCAAAGCTTTCCAAAGACATTGCATAAAGTGAGCAGGAGAGCCAACAGAATCATAAAGCCATGAAGATGTATTTCCTATTTCACAGTGCAAACACTGCACGGTTAATGTTAATCCTGGAACTGAGTATTTCAGCTAGGGCAAAAATTTGCAAGCATATAATCCGTACTGAACACCTGATAAACAGCATTGTCTGGATACCAGTTACTGTTTGAAAAAGGTAAGCCAACTCCAAGCTTTCAGGACATGACCACAAAGACACCATCATCATCGACAAAAGCATGACATCTCTGAAGGGGCATGTCCTCAGTTCTCTTCCCACTTGAGCACAAGCCTGTGCTCTGTTCACACAATTGCATGGATCTGGCAAAGCCAAAGCAAGATACCCTGGATGAGGCAGAGTCCCCAGACTGCCACAGGGCTCACAAACAGCACAACTGCCAGCGGGTTTGAGTCAAATGACTTGGCCTGCTGTCCCTACACGGACAGTGGACAAGTTCAACTTTCGTGCTACTTTGCTACCTTAGCTGGTGTGAAGAAGAGATAGTGAGGAGAAACATCAAATCAGTGCTATTTCCAATGTAAAAGTCAAGGAAGGAAGGGGAAAAAAAGATAAAACCCTTTGGTTGTCACTATCGGATCAGCTCTACCAACTATTATTTATATTGCGGTGGGTTTGGTAGGACTTTGCACCACTGTTCAAAACTGAAAATCTGGTTGCTCTCTTTAGACATATAAGGCCCCTTTTCATGAACTATTGCAAAGGGGGCAGTTACGGCAAAGCAAAAAGAATATTCAAAGTTTCAAATTTCCTTGCCTCGTATGACTGGCTTGCTGACTTAATATATCCTGTTGGCTATGTGATGTCATACTTATTTGTCTAAAGGTTAGGCCACCTAAATTCTTACACTACTGGAATAGCTTTTCTCAGAAAAAAAAGCCCAATTCTTACGTTGGCCAGAAACAAAATGACAGGAAGCAAAATAACGCATATCTGGTACAAAAATGAACCTCACGAGGCCCTCAAGTTCAAGAGAAAAAAAGAGGTATCTGAAACCACTTAGATGCACTTTTTTATAAGGGGAGCTGGCTGAGTGTGTAAATCAGGGAGTACCACCCCTGCATCCCTGCATCCCTCCCATCTATGACATTTTTCATGGAGTGGTTCATAAAGCAAATAGTTCTCTACAGCCTTCCATGCAAACACAGCATCTTTTTTTCTTCCACAGATGTGCTGAGGAATGAAATACCATGTGGCGACTGAAGATAATCAGAGAATCAAAAATGCTCAGGGAAGCAGGTTCTACAAGAAGATATATTGCATGAAGGCTAGCTATTCCCTAGGTAGGAACCACGATCAGCAGATAAATTTCTTTCTCCAAACATAAATGCTCATTGTATTACTGTTCTCAGAGTAGTCATCATTCACTAGCAATAGTGGAAAGTCTATGGCTTCAGCTTCCAAAACAAAGAGACGGACAGAACTACACCCTCAGATACTCCAAGCAGGGCACTTTGCCAAAGGGCTAAAGTTGCATTTATGTAACTTTTCTATCCTTCTCTTTATCCTGAGGCTTATTTGATGTCAAGTAAATGGCAGCAATTATAAGCAGCTGCTGATTTACACCAGGAATATGAAACACAAACACCTCATTACATTAAAGACAGATTAGAGTACAAAAACTCACCTTGAAGACAGCCCTGATATGAGCCAGAGTCTGGTAAAATTAGCTATTAGGCTAATAAGCATCGCTGGTGATGCACTAAGCAATTTCAAGAGGGACAAACATCTGGGACCAAGAGATATTACAGTAGACCAGCACAGACTTTGCAGCCAGATTACAATGCCATTATCTTATGCAATTAATTGCTTTTATTAAACAAACCATTGATTTAAGTTGCAAATATACACCACACAGTACATTCCAGAACTATTACAGAAATTTACCCTGATGAAGGAAGGTTCTCCAATAAAGACAGTTCTAAAAGTAAGCATTTGTTCATAATTCTTGATAGTGTCCAAATTCTTATATTACAAATTAGCTTGCTCCCTCCTTATTCCATATCGCTATAGAGTAGTTTGTGTTTTTAGCAGCAGTCCATTATTATGGATTCAACACATTGATTAGTGAACACATTCACATTTCTATTTGAAAAAAAAACAAACAGTTCACCAATGAAAGAAGTCTCAAATGCCAGATACCACTCTTCAAAACTGCTAACATGGGACTTTACAAAGACATACAACTAGCTTTAGTAGTAGTTTTTCACAATGGAGACTTCAGTGGTATATTCTACAAAAATAACAGCATTCAGTGATAACATTTGTTAAGGGTATAAAATGAATGCTGGAAGCCAACAGACCCCTAATTGCTGTCCCATGGACTGTTTTGCATAAATGACATACTGTAGATGACATGTAATTAAAGCTGCGCTGAAAAAAAAAAGTTGAAAGCAACCAATTAATTTGTTTAAAGAGCAAACAAACAAAAAAAGAGGGGCCATTTTGTAGGTTGTAATTTTTAGTTTCTTCGCTGTGAAAATTAGATACAAAATATAAAATATTTATCCAGCTGCCTAGTTAAAAGTGGTGGTTACTTTACACAGTTAAAATTGTTTAGTAAACAAGTTACTAGATGTTCACTAAACATTTACAATTTACTAAATATTTACTAAACAATTCAAAATGATTGGTAAAACAGTTCAAATTACAATTTGCTTGGCTTGCTGGTAAGCAATTTCAAACTTAAAATTTTGACTAATAAAGCTCTATATTGTAACAGGAACCAGTTTTCTGCTTAGCGTTGGCCAAAAAATACTTTTCTTACCACCCACCAAAAGGCAAAGAACCTTCATGTCTCTTCTCCATTGGAATAATCTTGAAAAAGAGACTTCTGAAAGGCTGACTATATTTCAACCTCCCTTTTTCACGTGGTATCTTTGCAGCTGTTCAGTATTCACCACCTGTACTCCTCTGCCCTGTCTCCCATGGCCTGATCATGCTATTCCATACTCATTCTCAGTTGCAAGACCACCCAAAGAGTTAAAGCCCACGGGGGCTTCTCCACAGGTTCCCTTTGCAATGAGAAATGTCTCCTGTAATACTCTGGGATATCCACTGCAGGCTTATGATTAGGTCTCTGAAATATTTTAAGAGACTGTCTCTGGGGACAGTTCTTCTCAGTTACAATGAGTGCTATACATACAGGGAAATGGCCTTAGGAGGTTTTGTGTGAGCTGTCATGTGCATATAAATCAGTAATATCCCTGGTTTGTGTACTACCATGTGTAGGTTTAGCTTGCAGCAGCAGCTATCACTGACATTTGAAACAACAACACTATAGTACTTTTAAATCTGCAATGCAATTCATTACCATTGCTTTTTTTCACCTGTAGGAGTTACCATGCTTTCTTATTTTTTCTTGCTAGCATAATAATCAATTGTGTTAGTATTGCCAATGAAGAGCATTAGAAGAAAATGAGACAGGCCTCAGACACCATAAGCCTGGGTTAAAACAAGGAGATAAAGCACATATTTTCACTTGTCTTCTAAGCTTCTGGGGGGAAGCTGACCTATAGATTGACCCTGGGGCAGCTATCCAAGTTTCTCTCCCAGAGCAAAACATCCAGAGTTTACTCCATGTTTTCATCTGAAAACATGATCATTTGACCTCAGGAACAGCAACATGAACGATACCACCAAGTCTTGCATTAGCTAAAAGAGCATTACATTCAGTATGTATGTATTGGAAAGCAAGTAATCAGTTTTAAATGACTCCCTTACAGCTGGCCCGAAAACATCTTTTCCCAGAGAAAACAATACTCTTCAACTTCTTTGACTTCTAGAGATTCCTGTATATCACCTCAAAAAATAAGTTAAATTCTCGCTCAGATGCAAATATGCAAAAACAATATTTGCACAAATTTCAAGCATTAATTAACATTAAACTACTACCTTGAAAGGCTATCAAAGTTTGGTAACCAGGGTATTTTCATACGCAGACAATTATGCTTTCTGAGCAATGTTCAGGACATTTGTAAGCCAACGTGTTACACTATGTTACTTATATTGGTAATAGCACTTAAATTCCATGTCCAGGTCAAGACCTACTGTGCTACATGCTGGATGAGTACTACATTGAAATTCTGGGCATTAAAACTGTGTGGTTTATTTTGTTATTGTTGAAATAACGATAAGAAACATTAAAAGTAGGAAACTAAAGTAGCAGGGAGGAGCAAAGCCAGAGAACTTCAGTTTCTGGACACAATCTTTCCTTTTCACCTGAACAACAGCATGCCACTTAAAAGTTGCCACTGGAACAACCTGTAATTCTTCACAAGGTCAAAGTCTCATAGAAATGTATGTTCACAAGCAATGAACCACAGACTTCAGTCAATTCCTACTAAATAGAACTGAGAAGAGTTAAAAATACATACTATTCTCTTAATATTCTTTCTTCAGGTAGAGCAACATCTGTAAGCACACAAAGAAGGTAAGTGAATAAAAGTGGGAGGCCAGGTGATCTCTTGGGCATCTAAAAGGAGGGAGGGACCCATATAATCCTGATTTGTCCGTAACAAGTCTGTATTTAGGAACACAGGCTAAGGATATTTGAAAGTCCCTGCTTTAGAAGAAAGAACCTAATCTTAAACAAGGAATAGAAGAGGGTGATCTGTAGGAAGAGGCAAAGACTGCAAAATAGGGATAGCTGGCTCAAGCCCAAATGAATGTATTTAAAATACTAATCACATAATGACAGACTGTGATATTGAACCACCACAAAATAGACCTAGTTAATGTAGAGAAAAATGAATGTTTGGCAAAGGTGCTAGCTGTGAACATTTCAGGTGGAAACAAGCACCCTGGCAATTGCTATAATAATTAAAATACACGAGTCTTCCATACAGATCAGCAAGGCAGTTCAAGAATTTAGTGACACCTGTATTTCTCAAGAAAAGCTCCTAGGGACTATACTATGAAAAATATTTAGAAACCTAATTCCTACTGATAATAGCACTAAATGGAAACTTAAAATATGGCTGTTCACCTCCAAACTTGTCTCTGCTATTAAACTGAAGTCACAGACTTTTAGAGGCAGAAATCATGGTAATTTACTTAACCTTCTGCAAGAGAACAGCACTGCTAATACAGCCCTAACAATGGTTTGATCTCCATACAACAAAAAGGCTGTCACTGGGACCTACAAGTTTTGTGGTATTTTGTTGTGTGTTTTTTTTTTTTAATTAAAATCTTTGATCCCTATGTGTTAATTAAAAAAATTTAGAAGTCAATTAACGTACCTCTTGTTGCTAACTAGGATTTCACAAATATTGAGCTCTGTTATTGATGTAGCTGCATCAGAGTATGATTCTACAATCTGACTGCATCTTACGTGTGCTTCTTCCCCTCTGCCTTTGCATTTCAGAAATCAAATCAGATGCTGCAAAATAGTCCCCATGGGACAAATATGAATATTTGATTTAGACTGGAGAGCAGTTATTCACATAATTAGTTACCCTGAAAATCAATAGTGAGAATTTCAGAAAAATAAGAACTGTCAGATTGGATCAGGACACACTCCTATCCTCTTTCTGAAGGTGGGCAAATTCTACGGAGGAAGGTGCAGGAAACCCTCAACAAGAAGACCCCTCCCAGCCTAAAAGGGGCTAATATGAATTCTGAATAATGAAGTTTAATGTTATCTCCAATATTTTTTCCAACTTATTACAATTCTAGATCTTGTCAATGCTCTTAATAACAAGCCCTTGAATTCTTGATTTAATGAACAAATTACATGTTTTCTTAAAAATTATTTTTTTCCTACCAGTTTTTAATTGATGGTTTTTCAGGTTCATTTACTGTCCACCTGTTTCTCTCTTACAACACAATAAGAAGAAAAACTCTCTGTCTGCCTGAGCAATACGTGCCAGTACTTTCCATACTTTTGTTTCAACCTCTTTAAGGTAAACAGACAAAACTCTTGAGACTTTTTATAGATTGTCTGTACTCCTTCTCCTTGCTCATCTCAGAGCCTTCTGTAACCTTTTTTGAGAAGAGATAACCAATATTACACAGTGTTTCACTAGGCTGTACCACTAAATTCTCTGAAGGCATCATAACACAGAAGTACGTTACATCATTCCAGTTCCTAAAATCTGGTTTGCAAGTGCAGTCAAACAGCAGAGGTCTTCCCTGAGCTGTGTACGGACCCAAACTATTCCCTCTCATCAGCTGATGTAATGATGTGAAATTTTGCCGTTAATTTTAGCATTTTCAGGAAACACAAGGCTTCTATTTGTTATAATTGAATGCCATTTGCTGACACTTGAGCTATTCACTTGGCTGGGTAAGGTGTCCCTAGAGTAATGAGTCCTTTCTCGTTCTGTCCAATCCATATCGGTTTGTGTCTTCAGCAATTTTCACTTCTTCCTCCTGTCCCTCCATCTAATTTATAAGTATATTAAAAACTGGAGTTGGTACATAACCTTGAGTTATCCCTGTATGTTTTAAATGGCCAGTTTTTTAGCACAACAAAACTAGTCTCCAAGCAAGTTTTGGGGTCACGGCACCATCTCTGATTATCTCTGGTAGTTTCCCTCATGGAGTTTTGTTAAAAAAACTAGCAAAAGCTTTCTGAATGTCTCAAACAATTTTACACATACATACATATATATATACACACACATACAGTCTAAATAAAGTATGAGAGGAATACACTTCAGTGTGAGGAAAAAAAAAAAAAAGATCTGGCCCTACAGGTGATTAAGTTCCAATAAAAAGAATGTCACTGAGAGAGATAGACCAAATCTAGATCAGACTAGATTATGGACTTATTTTCCGGAAAGTAGGTCCATTATTAATGCACTCATAATTATACTCATAGTGCCAACACCACCTAAATGTCTACAAGCACGCACAATAAGATGACAAAAAGTACCCAGGGTGCAATTTGAACTTAATAAAAATCACTTGTTCACAGTTCTTGGGCCAATTAAACTTTCTTAAGTGGAAAGTCACAAAGAAAGTCCATATCCCCAAACTGGACATAAGCCCTGCTTGAAGGAGTATTCAAAGAGGTTTCAAAGTAGTTGTTACAAACTTAACTTCCCGCTTTTGATGATCTACTCCATTAATATGCATTCAGTCAGCTATTGAGCTGATGCAGATCAACACAGCTCTGCTTTAGCCATGCCATATTATACCAGCTAGAGATGGGTCTTTTCTTCTGCGTATTCTTCTACATTCCTAGCAACTTAGATTTTAAATTGGCAATGACTTCACATAACCTATTATTTTTAGACATACATTTATGAAACTCAGACACTTTGTATATTTATCCCCCACCACTACAACTCAAGTATGTCATTCTGTTATTCAGAACAACTTACGAGAGAAAATATAACCAGAACAGCAGGCTTAGGCTCAAAATTAACTTTTTCAGACAGTTGTAAATTTCAACAAACAGGTTATAATTGAGGAGCCAGAGTGACCTTTATTATTTCAGAAGGATCAGCCATAGGAGCTCAGTGTGACTTCAGCTGGACTATTAGTCACTGTCAGACAGAAGCACTAACATCCAACTCAGTCTGGCATCAGCATATGATCTGATCCTGAAAACTGACCTGAATAAACTTTACTTTAAAGAATGGTCCCAATCCAGGCAATGGAATTGCTCTTAGAGAAACCCCATACTCCCTGTGAGTAAAGTAGCAAATATCAGATATTTCTATCATAATCATAATCAAGAAAAATAAAAGGCTCTTAGAGAAGAAATCTTAGACTATTCTATCAGTAAAGTCCTATTACCATGCAATCAGGAGTGGCTTTTCCTTGTGGAAAAACTGAACTAGTACTGTGTACCATGCTTTCTTATATCATTCTCTTCCATTATTAAGCACACTGCCACACAGATAATCCAGGGGTAAACATTTCGGAATGTTTACACTTAACACTTAGAAAAGTACAACATGAAAACAATCACTTTATCAGAACCAGTCCTTCCAGCAAAGCAATGATTTCTGTTACAGCAGAATCCTTTTCGCAACAAAAACCCCTGTGATGTTACAAACGATACTAAAATAACCAAAATATTTTTATCCCTTCAGGTAAATTATTCTTAGAACTTGTTAATTCATGCAATTGCTGCTATGGTGATGAAAGATGGACAAGAAATAGGGCATTACACACAAAAATACTGGTTGATATATTACAATCACTCAAGGTAATCACTTCCTTTGTAAATACGTATGTGGAGGAATATAGCTATGTCTCTATCACAGGAAGTTTCTTTCTCAAGTGCAGGAAGAAACAGCTCCACTTGACATAGAAAAAGGCTTAACATTCAGATCAAGGGCTGACAGACCTCTAAAACACTGGAAAGACGCACTCATAATGTATTACTTGTGAAAACAGTACGAGCATGAATGCACTGGGCCTTTTACACAGCTGTCACAAACACGGTAATCAGCATCACTAAGTGCGTCTGCAACATTAAAGACAAACATCTGACCTATTTTCTTAGCAGAATTTAGCTGTCGTGATTCTTAGCACTACCCTCCCGCGAGCCAGCAACCGCCGAAGGACCAACGCGACGCGGGCACGGAATTCTTCGCAGGGAGTGAGAGCACTTCCACGGGGCGAGTTTTTCCCACGGGTAAAGCGATCAGCCCCCTCGCACCCGCACTCACCGGCCGGCTCCGGACCGCCGTGGCCCCCACGCGAAGCCCCAGAGCTTGTGTCCCCCCCCTCGCAGCCCCCCACTCCCGGCCGTGCCGGGGGACTCACGTTTGTAGCTGGCGGCCCAGGGCTGGTAGCCGTAGTAGCCGGTGATGCGGAGGATCCGCTCCTCGATGGAGGTGAGCCCCACGGAAGCGCTGGTGAGGTCCTCCACGGAGCGCGACCACTTCAAGTCTTCTTTGATGGCCTCGTCCACCACCAGGTACTTCAGCTGCCGCAGCTGCGGGCTGATGTCGGACAGCCGCCGGGGGCTGACATCGGGGGAGCGCCGCATACCGCTGGGGGCCGGGAGAGGGGCGTCAGCGGGGACGGGGGTGTATTGGGGGTAGGAGGAGTTGGGGGTGTTGGCAGCGCCGCCGCGGGGGCCGCCGCCCTCCGCCGGCCCGAGGCGAAGTTGGCGGCGGGACCTCCGCCGGCAGCACCGGGCGCCACAAACTTTCCTCGCCACCCTCCGCCGGAGCGACCCCCGGGGGCGGGCGACGCCGCCAGCTGAGGTGAGGTGAGGTGAGGTGATGCGAGGTGTCCCCGTCCCTCCCCAGCCCACCCGCCCGCCCGGCCTGCCCCGCAGCGGTACTCCCAGGGTGGCGGCTTTGCCCCGCGCGGAGCCGTTGGGGAACTCCCGGATCCCCATGGGGAGCAGCAGCGATGGCTGGGGGGCGCCCAGACTTCACGGCGGGGCGAGCCGGCGGCGCTCACCGGCCGGGTCAAAGGCGGGAAGGAAGGAAGGAAGGAAGGAAGGAGGGGAGGGAGCGGCGAGGTGGCGGCGGCCCCCGCGGCAGAGGGTCCCCCGGGCCGGCGCAGTTCCCCGGCGGGAGAGGCAGGCAGGCAGGCAGGGAGGGAGGGAGGGAGANCGCGGCCAGGCTTCGCCCGCTCCCTGCCCGGTCGAGGAGCGGCCCGGTGCCCGCTCCCGTGCTTCTCTCGCACCGCCGGTGGGGCGGGGTGCCCGGGGCGCGGCCCCGGCGCTGAGGGAGCCGAGCTGCTGGGGTGCTGAGGCGAGGCGGGGGGCGGCCGCCGCCCGCAGGGAGCGCGGCTCCGGCAAAGGGCTGCGTCGTTCGTCGCGGTGTCTCCTCGTCCGGCGCCCGTTAGGAAGGAGTGATGGGGGAGCAGTGCGAGGGAGCCGGGGCAGGGGCGGGCTGCGCCCCCGCGGCGGGCGGAGCGGGCTCGCGGCTGCTGGGTACTCCCCCTCCCCCCCTCCCGGCAGAGGGGACGCCCGGTGAGGTGATGGGCCGCAGCCCTGAGGCGGAGGGGTGTCCCTGTGCTCTTCGGTAAGGCCGGGCGGGGGAGGTAGTGGGGGGGGTGGTATCGCAGCCCTAGCAGTGACGGACCACCCTCCTGATTTCCCCATAACGCTGCTGGACCAGTAGCATAGACACCTGACCTTCTATCAAACAACATCTTACGTTGTTAAGTAGAAAACACGCAGTTAAGCTTAAGTAAATGCACGAGCCTAGAGGTGTACCTAATGACAGAGGTTGGAAGGGACCTTTGGGGATCATCTAGTCCAATCCCACTGCCAAAGAGCAGAGGTTCACCCGGAGCAGGTTGGATAAGATCACGTCCAGACAGGTTTTGAATGTCTCCAGAGAATGAGACTCCCCAGCCCCTCTGGGAGCCCGTTCTAGTGCTCTGTCACCCTCAGAGAAGTTTTCCTCATGTCCTACATTCCAGTTTGTGGCTGTTGCCCCTTGTCCTGTCGCTGGGTACTACTGAAAAGAGTCTGCCCCATCCTCTTGACATCCACCCTTTAGATATTTACAAGCATTGATGAGATCCCCTCTCAGTCTTCTCTTCTCCGGGATAAACAGACCCAGATCTCTCAGTCTTTCCTCATAAGAGAGGCGCTCCAGTCCCTTTGTCATCTTTGTAGCCCTCCACTGGACTCTCTCCAGTAGTTCCCTGTCTTTCTTGAACTGGGGAGCCCAGAACTGGACACAACACTCCAGATGTGGCCTCACCAGAGCAGAGGGGGAAGACAGCACTTTATTCACAAACAAAAAAATTAAAATCCAGTAATAGATACTTAGACAAAATTTGATCACCTACAAGTAGAGACAGTTGAAGTCAAAGAATTTTTTTTTGTGTATATGTATGTCTCATGGAAAAAAAAAAAAAAAGAGAAATCCAAGGAGAAACTTTTACCACTGCACGAGCTCATTTTATGTAGAACATTAAAACACCAAGGTACTGAATGTGGAAGCAAGCTGGTATCAGTTAAGTACAACCTTTCCCTATCACTGACGGTAACATTAGAGGATCACTGCATCATTATCAGAAAGAGAAAGTAAAAAAATCTCCAGCAGATGAAAGCCAAACTAATTACCATCTTAAATACACATGTACTGAATAATGTACTAAGTTTATTTTATTTCCTATGCAACCCTTATTTTGAGCCTGTGAAAGTGGAAATATTTGTTGCTGTGCAGGTCGGTTCCAAAATCCAATACAGGTGAACAGCAGTGATCCAGCAGTGCAGAGAGTAACTGTGCAGATGTTTGATACTGCCTACCTGCAAAGCAACAGCGCTCCTTGCAAGGTACACAAACCAATGCAGAAGGATGATTTAGGTTAAGATGACAGGATGAAAACACAGGGTTCACTAAATCTACAGATACTGATTACTGGCTTGATTTCAGTCTCTTCAGGGCATTCAGAGCACGATTGGTGATAACAGGCATGAACGGGATTAAATATTTCAGTCAGGCCTCCTAAGCCCAGCATCATTCCATATGCAGAGCCCATGATCTTTCTGGCTTTAAGTGATGGACAAGGATAGGATTTCATCTGAGAATTGCCTGTAATGCTGTATCTAGTGTAAAATTCCTCTATTATTGCAGGTACAAGATTCTCAAAGTGTCCTAAAAATAACATAATACAGGTCCAGAAATGTAAGTCTGGGACTGGCTGTGCTCAATACAGGACTGATTCACATTGGCGTGAGAAAACAGTTAGTATGAAGTTCTGAGTCTCAGGGCAAGCAAAGGTTCCAACAACCAAGCAAGTGACACTGTTGACCAGCCAAGCAGTGACACCTGCTGAGCACTCACCTATCTCTGAGCATGGGCTCACACAGAGGAGCAGAGGCTTGGTCAGCCCTGCTAGACATTTTGCCTCTAGCACTGAGGTATTTCACTGCCCCTTTTCTATAGCCCCAGAGACGAGCCACAGAAGTCGGAGGCCTTATTGTACAGATCTCCGCTATAATATGCCAGAACCATCTTATTTCTCTGTCCAGTAAAGATTGTTTTTCTGCTGTTTTATTCTTTCCCAGCTGCTGTCACTTCAAGGTGTAAATTAAATGATGAATGGGTGTTAATGCTTTCTCCTGTCATGCAGGCACGTGACTTCAGACAGCTTGGGTGGCAGTGCTGGCAAACTTGAAGTGAGCATGCATCTTGTGAAAGAGGAAAAAAAATGCACGGGAGTGAAAATTTTAAAGTTCACTGAAATGTTTAATAAAAATGGCATTTCAAAATTAGGATCTTATCAAACCTTTCTGTAAGTGATGTTTCTTCTTAAAAAATAGCAGCTGCTGGAGACATGCGAGTAAAAAAAAAAATCTTGTATGTATTTTTTTTTTTATTATGTTTAAGCATTGTAGCTAAAACTGAAACATGACAACATGGCATTGGACATTAAAAGATAAAGTATGGGATCCCACATGATTTGGAATTTGTAAATATATGGAGCTATTTAAGATTTTTAACATGAGGAGAGAAAAAGCATTGTAGTATGCTAGCAATGCTACCAAGAGTAAGGAACAAGTTAAAAAGAAAAATTTGTTAGGCAGTATATACCTATTTAAGGAATAGTGGGCAAAATGGAGCAGGATTTGACTCTGAGTTTAGGTTGGAGCCACCTAGCATGGTACGCAATACCAAGCTGAAGGAGGTTCAGCTTTTCCAAACCCCTTCTAGTGCATTACTTTAATAAAACACCTACAATCATCCAAACACAGAATAGTTAGGAAATAGTGTGGTTTTTAAAAATGGCAGAACACTATAGCAAGGGAACAATTAATACTTATTCCAGAGTGTAGTGACTTACTCTGTCCTGTTAGATACACCTTTTTATTTTTTTCCAGACAACATGAAATTATATGCTTGACTGATAGTCAGCTCTTAAAAGGCACAACCATTAAGATATATTAGCATTATGTTGTCCTCAATGTGATGCCATGTCAGAGGAAAATATATTTTAAACTGTATTTATTTTCACCTCCCATCAATATTAGCTTGCCAAAAGTTTCTCTGGGGTGGAAGTTTACGCTTACCAAAATACTACTCATTTCATGAGAATTTTTGTATTTGTCTCCCCACCTCCCCCGATAGAGTTTTACATTTAAAGGATACAGTGACATTAGTAGGATAAGATAGCAAAGATATTTCATTGGGCAACAAAATCACAGCTGCAGCAACTACAGCATGAAGTTGATGTGTTCCCTCTTCTCTAGAAATCACCCCTAGGAACTGAGTCTTTAGAAGACAACCCAAGTCCCTCCTTAAGCAAGTACTTTTCTAACTGGATCTTCTGTAGCTGATGTATGCTCCTGCTTCTTAGTATTTTTATGCTTAGCACTGAAGATATATACCTGAGCCATTAATCAGATGTTCCTGCCCCAAGGGTTTTTTGGTGTTAGACAGAAATACAATATACATGATAAAAGTCCTATATAATATATGGAAATGCTTGCATAGCAAAACTATTAATTTTCTCTAGCTGGGGTCAAATTTGACATCCACAGGAAAATGCTACCGTATAACCGAAGTGGCTCCAGCTGAATCAGTGGGGCTAATTTTACTATGCTATTCAGGCTAGACAGGAGTGCAGTTTTGAATGTAATCTATTTCACACACAAAATATTTTGTATTAGCAACAATAAAATACACAGCTAGAAGCTTTCTAGTCTATCCTGCATAATCTTGCTTGCACTCATGTTTTAAAATATTTAGTACCACCTTTAAATGGTTTAAATAAACTCAGAGAACCAAGAAAAACTGATAGAGCAGACAGAGAATGGCCAAATGCAAGACTGAATAATAAGCAAAAGTCAGCCTGACCACCTTCAATAGACTCACACTTGCTCTCTCAAGTAGAGAGAGAGGGAGACTGTTTGAGAGAGCAGTCAGATGAATTTAAGACATGTTGCAACACATTTTTCATGTGAGCTCCCATGTTGTTCTAAGACCCCTGCCATGCACCGGCAAAACTAAACAAGCATCAGAATAGCCAGTCTGACTCCTTGCTGAAAGCAACTGGAAAGTTCTAAAAATGATGATGTAGCTGCCTGTTGTAGTCAGGAAGGGACATAGAGAGTCAGTGTCCCGGTTCCTGGGAGATATGCTGCTTTATAGAAAGCTGATTTTAATCTGCTACTTTGAAGCTATGGAATATAAACTGTTTTGTTTCTTCTTTGCCAGATGCAGTGGAAAATAGAAGTTCTTTATATTTGGAACTGAAAATAGTTCTATTGGTTGTTTAAATATTCATTGTTGGATGGGAATTGCATAAAAAATTTTTTAGGACATCTCGTCATGTCTTTATGGTGTATGAGCCCTGCCGTTGCCTCTTTTCCCAGTTCAAATCGAAAACTGAAATGCAAAGAGCAGAAAAATAGTAACATTTCCTTCCTCCGGCAAGAGGCCCCAGAGGGACTGCAGGTGTCAATGACAGAAAATACAGAACAGCAGACCTCTTCAATATCTCATATTCTGAGAAATGCCAGAGGCTTGAATCTCAAAGTCAATCTGCATTCTACATAGCCTTGGTATCCCTTCATGTTCTGCCATTTCAAGTAATTTGTATCAGAAATAATGGGCTACAAAACAGAGGTTAAGGAAAGACTAGATACCATCTTTCCAGTTTTCTGTATTTATCTGTGTATCATTCCTAGTTTGTCCTTTTCACATCGTTGACTACAGTAAGAGTTCGGTTGAGGCAGGAACCAGTCAGGGAATAAGGAAAAGGGGGAATCCTGGCAACAGCTATTACCCTGGCTAGCCCATGAAAACCCCAGGGGATGGGGAGAAGCACAACAGCCACAGAAATACAGGGGAAAGATTGAAGGATTCTGGAGAGAACTTCAAAAGAAAGCTTTTAATGGATTTGTGCTCAGGGAAGGCAGTTGCTTCAGTGAATCAGAGCACAGCATTGATATTACGTTTAAAGTTGCTTATCTGGAAGGTGTGCTAACCCCAAGAAAAATCTGATCATTCTCACCCTGCAGATAAACTTTTGTTTTTCTAATTTTGAAGGTGGTTTTTAAAGTTGACATTTTTTTGATGGAGAAAATGTGTCACTAGCCTTAGACTGTGCAGCTTTCTCGGCAGGAGAAATTTCTGAAGAGAAAGGAACACTTGGAGACCAATTTGACAGGCAATTTTTACTGTATAAAATTAACGGCAGCTGTTTGAAGCTGCTCATGTGTCCGAAACATCAAAAATCCCACAGCTGAATTTTTAATCTGGGAGCACATAGGATCAAGGAGCATTACACTGTTGCCATATGGTTATGTAGAATAGGGTATAGCCACTTACTTCTATGTATGCATTTTGAACCCTATTCGTAAGTTAACCATGCTTATTTTTCCAGATCTTCTGGAAATAGTTTTGGAAACTACTGTAAATATCCTGCTACACTGACCGAGACCCCACTACTCCCCACAATATACAAAAAGGTGTCCTCTCTTCACCTTTTGTCATCTACAATGGATATATTTCATCATATTATAAGGACAGTATCTCACTGCACTTTTTTCTAGCTGTTTTTTGATATGAAAAGACTTCATTAAAAAAAGATCCATTAACAGTATAAGTTTTTAGCGAGACTAGCGGTAAGAACCACAGGCAGACAATTTGCAGAGGTGCTATACAGGTCCCTCCTGTAGACAGCAACACCCCTCTATGCTGTACACCCACACATAGGGGCAGATGTTAGCACTACTGTGAGCCTCAAGGCTGCACTGCTTCTTAGTATAAAATGATATAACTTTAAAAAGTGAATTCTTTCATCTTGTATTTCTTTAGTAGATTATTTTATGGTGGTGATAAATTTGGAACAATGAGATTATTTGATTAAGCTTTCTCAGTCACTGCTGAATGGACTGCCCTGCTTGTAGAATTAATAAAAAGGCCAAGGCACCTCATTAACATGCTTGGTATTGAGCTGGATTGGCAGCGGTGCGGTTTAATCCTGCCAAAGGGCATTTGTTGAGGAGAGTCAGAAAGCTTTTAAATCATATTCTTAAAGGTTGAGTCAGGAGAAGATGACCTTGCAAAAGCCGTAGTCCTGAACTGTCCAGATTTCCCCCCGGCCCATTCATGCCAGAGCTGCTTACTGCACAGAACAATATGTTAAATAATATGGCTTCTCCTTGTGTAGTTCAGGCTTGATTTTGCTGTGCATGCTGATTGGGAAGCTAGATACAAAAGCTTAGTTTGGGAAGAGCCGCACGCGCTAGCATCCTCGAGCATTTTTTTAGTAGCTGAAAGTACATGAGCATCACCTGATGGTCTAAAGGTAAACTTTCATTTACAATAATTGATATAGACCCACTGTGCCACTTTCACCAATGCTTCACATTCTGTGTAAGGAATTACCACTCAGAAAGACATGGAGAAAGTGGATGAAAAGCACCATTTGTGCATAATCATGCCTATCAAAACAAAGATCAAGATTAGTGTCATCATTGCTGTTTAAATTCATGCATCCATGGCAGACATAACTGCAGAAAGTTATTATGCAATTTATTCCACAATATAATTCTCATACACAACAGCCTATAAAACAGATCTCAAACTTCTGTTTTGGAAACATTGTTTAGATTATTTACTTAGACATGTAGGGTGAATGTCCCAGGTAATTAAAACATTCTTTACAACTGGTTGTCCAGATGGAAATAGTTTTTTGTATGTAGACACAAGCAGCTGCATTTCTCAACATAAATGAGGAGTGCTCAAGCAAACTAGTTTCAAGTCATTAAAATTTAAGGCAAAGTTATCCACCAAGATCAATCTAATTTATTTTCATGCTGGTGAATTTTCACCAGCTTAATGGAGTTGTCTCCAACGTATAGCTTCTGAATTTGCAGGTAGGCTCTTATTTTGAGGAGTGGAATGATTTTTGTGATTGATCACTTTATCATATTTTCAGAAGAAATGTGAGTGCAAGAAAGTTTTATTGCAAATGTCTTAACTTCTTCTAATTTTGCTTAAGCTAAGCACATTAAAACTTCTTAAAAATCAGTAGGTCCTTGTGTTCATTTGTTGGTAATATTTCTTCTAAAGTGCATTTTTTTATTATTCCTTTTTCTAGACTACCTTTATTGGTTTACATATAAGGGAAAACCTTTAGCTCAAAGTTTTCCTTTGTTGGCCAATGCAAAATTCCTATTCAAGTAAAAATAGGGGAATGTGAAAAATCCAGCAAAGACAATTTAAGCCATATTAGCAACATGATAAACATGAGACAGTACATGGAAGGCAAACTAAAACCCGTATGTAAGGTAGGCTTAGATATCGTCACTAGGAAAGGGACACTCACCTTCACTGTCTTGAAATACAAATATTGTCCTTGAAATAGTAATCCAAAGACAAAAATTACAAAAAGGTTTCCTAGGCTATAGGACTCCCTTGCACTTCAGGAAGAGCCACTGCTGTATGAGAAATACCAGAGGAAAGAAACATTCTTGAGGCCACTGTGGGTTTTTTAATTGAATATTTGGCTATAAAGATAAGGAAAGATGCTAGCCTTGATATTCTTTTGTTAGAATCTGTAGTAAACAGAAAAAACAAAGATATTGCACACTTCCCCAACAGGATTTTTTTTAATGCCTGCCAGAAATATCAATTTTAGTTGAATCAAATAGCTAAGAGAAAAATTAGAATAATTCATTTTTATTTTATTTTTTCTCCTACTGCACAATAGAAGGATGAAGCAATTGAGATTTTACACACTAAAAAGTTGAAAAACGGTAACATTTTATGCTTTACTGTGCAGCGAAGAGGTAATTTGCACCCTTTGTATCTCACATGGGATTTTTATATTGCCTTCAATGTAGTTTTTGTAAACATTGAAAGGGAATTAAAATAGCCCCTATAAAACAGAGTCATTATTACTGCCTCAACACTGAGCTGCAGGTAGTTTTTTTGCCATCCTCCGGCACTCACATGCATATATACCAAGAGTTTTAGCTATCAGCCGCTACTAAAATTAATGTCTCGTAACCTTAAATATGGTGATTCTGTACTAAAACAAAATAAATCCTCATCACAACAGATTTTAGCCTGCCTTTTGGCACCAATTAGAGACCGAAATTGTATTTATTTCTTTTGTTGTCGTAAATAAAAGGGCCTTTTTTGCGACTTCTCCTCCCACCTGCTCTATTGTCAGTTACTACGATACCATTTGAGACAAAAGCCCACTCACACAGTGGGCTCCCCACCTCTCAAGTTCACTTCATGCTGTGTTAGTCCATAAAACACTACCTTGTCCTTGCAGGGCTGAGCAAGAGCTCCCTTCTCTCCTCCAGTAGTTGTGGACGTTCTCTGCTTTGTCAGGTATAGCGCTCCTGAATATTATACACAAGCAGAGATATTGTAACGTACAGAGACTTTTTTAAGCCTAATCTCAACAGTCAAATTAAAAAAAAAAACCTCAATAGAAATATATAGCTCTGCTCATGAAGTTGAGGAGAAATATAACAAACATGCAAGTTATTAAGATTTTTCTGACATTGCGATAATCCATGGGCTAGCAGGCTAATTCTAGGCTCTGGTACATCTCCCACTAAAGATTAAATATTCGTCTTTCTTCTGTGATCAGTAGTTTTCGTAGCACATGCTTTTTTAAGTATTGAGTTATTTTGTGATAGTAGGACAAGTAAAAAGAATTCTACAAAATAACTAATGAAAGGTTTCCATTGACTGAAATGGGGTCTTCAAATTAAGCTGATGAACAATGTTTGTGCTTATCTAACAGTTTTGCCAGTTAGTAAATCCAACCGGTGACTTTATTAGACAATTCTACAATTAGTGGCTAGACCTTCCAAAACAGAAAACAACAGAAACAGGAACATCTGTACTAGGAGAAAATATGCAAAAATCCTAGCTGCCTCCTGGTTCTTCCAGAGTGCACTTATACTCCAAAGAGAAATTCTTCGTGGCATTTAGGGAACCTGCATCTATCATGACAGCACACCACCAGATCATATGCAAAGGTTTATGGAAACCCCCACACACTCCCCATGAGGTAGCCTAGGGATGAAAGCTCTTTTTCAGGCTTGTGCATCAGCAGCACAAACAAAGGTTCACCGTTTAGGTGATACTTACCACTTCAAGGAAGGAGAAAAAAGGGGAATTGTTTTCACTTTCTCACTTATTTTATTCCCCCAGGAATGCACAGGGTAACGTGTCCTTTACTTAAGTTAGCAGATCAGATTATACACAGAGAGGATGCAGCAAGACACCTTTACACAGTCTCACTGTCCTGTAGTTGGAGAGACTGGGCAGGGGAAAAAAAAAAAGATATAATACAAATCCTTTAAAGCCATTTGTTATGAGAAAGACAATACATTATTTTTCCTGTTTGCCTGGGACAGAAGTAGTAAGGGACTTACATCTCCGCAAAAAACTTACAGTTTAGATACCAAGCAAAACTTTGTTTTGGTAAGGATAGTTACCAACAGAGAAATGCCTCACTTAGGAACGTTGCTGGAGCCTCCACCGCCGGTATGTAAGCAGCTAGACACACATCTGTCTAGGGATGAACCCTGCCTTGTCCATTTCTGTTCTCCACAGTGGAGGTCTCAGTATCCATTGCTCACTGGCAGCAGCCATTTCAAATGCCAGGCCAAAGTTATGCCAGAAAAAACACAGACTGAATATTAGATTTCTAGAGAAGTGTTGCTGCAGTCGCTCCTATTATTCCATTTAACGTTTTGTATTGCATTAGTCAATAGCTACCTCATTATTTGCAGCCTCCTTGGTTTTTCCATTTTATTACATTTTAGTTGTCAAACAAGATTGAAAAGAAATAAATCCTGGAGCTTAGGTAATGACTTGTTTTCCCTTTTCTGAATGCTCATTCTCTGGTAAAGAATGAACCCTTTTTCCACCCCCCTTCCAGAGTTAAGCTATCACTTCATCTGATAAAATTAAGTTACTCCTGATTCTTATGCCTTACCCGTGGATGGTCATCACCTCTATCGTGTATGAGCCAGCTTAGAGCTCCAGAGAGTATTATCTGTGTCATGCCTTTCAGAAGTGCAGTTTGTAGCACTAGCTTTTGAAGAGATTCTTTGGTGATATTTTGTAAAGATACAAGCGAAGCACAAAAGATTTCCCTGCAGCCTGCAGGGCAGGGGGGTGTGAGGGGAGCACTGCTTGCATGCTTCCCTGGCTCCGATTTCACCACATGTGGAAGGCAGTCATCGAAATGCCAGGAGCAGCCAAGTCGCAAAGGAACAGTATCTGGATGAAGGATGGCCCTGATTTCTTCATCAGCCCCTAATGTAAGTGGAAATTACCAAGAAAGACACAGAACCTCCTCCCCAGCACTCAGAAGGGGGACAGGAAGCTTAGTGAGAAAAAAAACCCCAACCAACCCTGAACATCTGTAAGAAGTCAGAATACCATGGAATCTAAATTGCTGAGTAGCTGACAAGAAGGGCTATAGTTATCTACCAGCAGTTACAGCACACTGTTTTCTTCCAAACTTCAGCCTGCCCCCTGTTACCTTGTCCTGAAATAGGCAGGGTCACCGCAGAGCGCCCTCTTGTCACCTTGAAGTCCAGCTGACTGCAAACATACCTAGGGGTTTTCATCTAGTGCCACCTGTGTTGTGGCATTACATAGCCTAGACAAACATATATACAGCATAGAAGTCTGCGAGAGACCAACTAAACTGATTTACAGAAAATGTATTCCCCCCTAGAAGAGGAGAAGTGAGATCTCTCATATGGCTGTCACCATTTTTTTTTAACAGGGGAAAGAGAGAGCTAATGTGCAATTAACTTGTTCACCTACACTAAACATACCAACTATACTTTTAACTAGAGTTTAAAAAAAGTTCACCCCCCACTTAATTTCTATACCTTTCCTAAGCACCAGTTGATTTTATTTTTTTTTTTTTTAAGGTATTTATCTACACAGACACAATTGCTGCCAATGTTAAGCAAAGGGCAGTAAGAGCTGAAGGGAGGGATAGGAAGATATCCCTGAGTGAACTGTAGTTCTGGGGTGTGAACCTGCCTAGTGCCAGCATATGTGTGTTCTTACCCTCTGCTAGTGCCTTTCCAACAAGGTGCATGTGCCTGCACACACACACAGCTCCAGACTACAGCATTGATCTACTCATTTTCCGAGCTGCTGTACCGGCTGTGCGCCCCACTGGAGCCTGCTCACATGGGGCTCAGGCATTTTTGCTATCTTCTGCGGGAACATGACCAGCCTCTAAATAGGCAGAGGATCTAGCTGGAGAGGTGTATGAAGAGACTTGTCTTCCCTCCCTTACTCTACCTGGGATCAAACTCGAGCATTAAATTTTTAACAGAAGGACAGTTTTGTAGTCTCTCTCCTCTTTGATCATCGAGGAGGTTTTAAAAAAAAAAAAAACAAAACAACCCATTGGTTCCCTTCCTTTTGAAGTCATACCCAGCAGGATCATTAGTGGTAGGTAAGCAGACAGATGTAGTGCTCAGTGTTAGATTTCCACTGTCACCATAACAACATTTAGTCGTTATGCTGAGCTACCATCATTTGAAATGAGACCAACAAATGCTGCAGAGTTATGGGTGGGTGACACAGCTTTCATTTTGAGACTGCTCTCTCCAACAGCGAGCCAAGAACCTGAAGAAGGACCTGTTCCTTCTGGACCAGAGGCTGGGGAGTCTCTGTGCTTCATAGAACAATTGGGAACTTTAAGCTCTGCTCGTCTCATGAGAAGAGACGAAGCTTTTGCAGGCTTTGGCAATTCATTGTGCAGCTTCTGGTTCTGGCTAATTTGCAGCTCCTGCTTTAGTTGTCAAGCTCTAAAGAAGATTCTGGAAATGGTTCCTTTCTCCCCCCTCTCCCCTCCACCCCTCAAACTCTACAGACCATCATCAGATGCAAATGTAATAAGCTTAGTTTGAAATTTGAGAGTCACTTATGCATAAACACTGTGTTACATTTTCCTTTTATAATCATAGTATTGGTGGAAGGTGGTGTTTGAAGAGTAATATAAGAAAAGTTTCCTTTTTCTCCAGAAACCAGATGTTTAAACGGTGTTTAAATAATTTCCAGGCAGCTACAAGCATTATCCACATGAATTAACAGTCCTAGCTTATCTGCAACAAGGTAACACCTCATGCGGCTCATTAAAGTCATAAATCCATCTTAGGGGCAGCTCCTTCACGGTGAAGTAGAATAATCTCCTTTCATACTGGTTACTTAGTTCTAGACTGGCAGGCAGTATACATGGGTAAGTAAGGACCTGGTTAAAACTGCAGGAGAGTTGTTTCGAATATGTGTTTTAAGGTGAACTAAAGTGATTCCTAAATTTCTGTCCCATTTGAAGGCAAAAAATAGGAGATCCTTAGGCAGGACACCAGATGCTTCGTGTCAGAAGGTGGTGAGAATTGGCAGCAACCTGCACATCACTGGTACTTTATGATGCTTTCTATCCAAGAGTTGCTTCTATGAAAACAGCATTTTTCTGTGCTGTAGGTAGCTTCAACTCTATCATTTAGAATGTGACAGCACAGCGCAAGAGAGATTTAATTAATATCACCAAAACACTGTGGTGGACACAGAAACGAAGGCCCAATTCCTATTTCTAGCACCTAACAAGTGATAGTGAAGCTCCAAACACACTTTTCACTGGAGCTGACATTAATCCTGTCCACTTCGCCATAGGATCACCTTGTGTAACTTGTCCAAACCAAAACAACACACCCAAAAATCCATCAGTAACAGACTCCTCAGGTAAGCTCACCTAATGTTGAAGATCAGAAGGTGAGAATAGTTTGACATTCAAATAATAGCGCAAGAGTTTGCTGTCAGGAAGAACAGAGGAGAAATAGAGGGGGACCTTAATTTAGGACTTGCTCACCACAGTAGTGTTGGCAATGCTATGCTGAGTTTCCGTAAGGCTTCATTTCTAGTGACAGCAGTACAGGCAGCAAAAAAGAATCCCAATGGAATGAGTTTTGGTGCGGAATAGCACCAAGTCACTAGGCTGTCTCAACAGACATAAGTGAAAAAACCCCACATTTCTTTCTGTTTGGAGAGGTTCATTTCAGAGCAGCCTACAGCCTCCAGGTGGTGCAAAAGCAAGGCTTTGAACAGGTGAATTTAGCACAAAGCTCCATGCAGAAGGTTCTGCTGCTGCCACGCTTTGCCACGCTAAATTACTGGCACTTTTTAGCTGTTTCCCTTGGTGGCTCTACTATTCGTCCTCTTTTTCCTTCCTCATAACATTTTTTTTTATTGTTTATACAAGCTTCAAGATGGGATAAATTACTATGTTTTCGTGCAAATATATTTCTTCTTGTCTGTATAATGAACTCAATTCATTTGTTTATAATGTTACAATACTGGCTTAGCTAAACATATCTGTAAGTTTCAGTGTTAGAATGAAAATGAACAATACCACTCCAACACAAACTCTTCACTCCATCAGGTACACTTTTGTTAGAAAAAATACCTGCTTTAGGTTTTCCATTGTATATGCATCTATAGTTTTCCACTGCTCTGCAGATTATAATGAATGTATTGATCTTCTCATGTGCACACATACAAAGCTCGGCAAGAGAGCTCTGCAGTGACAACGCACACATACTAATATCCTAGCTGGAATGTCAGGGGCTGCTTGCGGGCACTAGTCTCTACTTAGACCTAAAAGAAACTGAGCCTTCATTTTAGAGTAAATTAGAAACAAGACAGAGGCTACTAGACCAAATACAGAGATTTGAATCAAATAACTATCAACTGTAAAAGCCAGCAGTTCATGCTTACACCAAAGCAAACTCTGAGCTCAGTAATTCTTTGTCTGCAATTTCTACCTCTAGTACTATGAAAACTTAAAATCATTTAGGTTGGAAAAGACCATTAAGATCATTGAGTCAAACCATTTACCTAACACTGCCAAGTCCACCACCAAACCACATCCCTAAGTGCCACATCTACACATCTTTTAAATACCTCCAGGGATGGTGGCTCAACCAATTCCCTGGGCAGCCTGTTGCAGTGCTTGACAGCCCTTTTGGTGAAGAAATTTTTCCCAATCTCCAATATAACTTGTAGGAATCATGAGCCTCAGAGCAACACCATGAGTAGAAGTGTAGAAGGAGTAGAACAACAAAACAGTGTACTTGTGCATCCCAGTACACAGCCTTTGATCAGAATAATCTCCTCAACCAGCAAAACCCTATGGCCCAATGGCCTACATAGTGCAGTAGTGTAATCACCAATGACCCTAATCGTAGCAGTTGTTTGTAACTTTAATCACATGGACATCATCTGCTTTCATTAGTGTTTTTTAGGCTGCATCCTACCACACGACTTGGAAACTTGAGAGAGGAGATAAGGGTGCTTGCTGGCCTTTGGTTTGGTGAATGTGAAAGTTAATAGCAGTTCCACAGAAAGAAGTAGTGCAGAAAGAAGCAGCTAAAAGGAGAGACTGTTTGCCAGGTTAAGTAGATGACTTAGCTCATATTATAGAGGGTAACATCTGTACCACTCTTTTCATAGCAAAAGGAAGGAGAAAGTCAGAAACAGATTTAGACTCCACTTTAGTATTTGCAACTATTAGAACAATTTATTGGGCTGGGTCCACACACTTATACTTCATGGAATATGAACTCTGTACTTTGGGGCTTTGCATTGCTAATTGCAGAGAGGTTGTTAGAAGCATTATCATCTGAGTGCAAAAGAGTTCAAAGAGGACAGAGAAAGGTAAATTCTAAACCTAAGAACAAAGAACCAGACCAAAGATGACAGCTAAAAGCCCTAAGAAAGGAAGGCAAAGATCACAGAAGACAGACAAATCCCTGGGATTCCCAGGCTGGCTGGGACTATCATGTGTTGTTCATCATGCTGGCTGGTTCATCTCATACCTCTGGCACTGCTAGTTCACCAGAACTTTCTTAGGGACATGGTGTAAACAATTAGATCTTCGGTTTCTTGAGTGCTTGTGGAAGAGACAGTTTTATGTTAGCTCTCTATACCCAAAGCAATAAGAGCAGAACACCTCACACCTCCATTCTGACATGAAGACAGACAGTGCTTTTAAAATGTACAGAATCTGCCTTTAATCAGTGCTTCACATTTGTGTATTGTAGCAGTGAGCTATATTTAACATCTTTTCTCATGATCCTGTCTCTACATTTGACTTTTTCAACATTTCACACTTTAAAAGAACAAGACACAGGTGTCCACCTGTCCATTTGTCAAAGGGTAGCCTAATCACTAGGTAGGCAGTTTAGAGTTTCAGGATTATGCATTCTCCTCCTTTCACATCTCTCCCCCAATGGCTCACTGACTGTTCCCGAATAAAAGAACCCAATAGGTTTGCTTGCATGAGCTTTGCTCTTCCTAAGCTTCTCACACTGATGGCTATAGCACTGTCCTAGGGGAAAAAATGAGATTGAACGTCCTTCAGCAAACACCGGGTATGAAAACAGATCTCCCACTTGGGCTGCTTTTATCCCAACAACATCTCAGTCCTGACATTTTAAAATTAGTGGCCACACCTGCATTTTCTGGAGGGATGAGGGGTGCTACCCAGATTCTGAAAATTAGCAACTGCCCCCCTTGGAAGACCAATATTTCTTCTGGATTCCAAGGAGACTTTCACACAAGCTAGAGGCAGAGTTGCACAGCTGAGATTTCTGACCAAGGGAAAACGCACCAGCTCAATAAAGGCCGTTTCTACAATATTATAGTTCCGTGTCTGATTTTCTGGCATATTCAATGCTTTAATCATCATCTTTATCCATCACAGAAATCCAATAAGAGCTTCAGAACTGATCCTTGATCAGATTATAGCGTTGAAGTCAATGTGAGCGGTAATCCGTTTTCTGTGGCCAGTGAACTTGCACTTGTTTATCTCTGGGACTACTGTGGGCAAACATATGAAAACACTGTAGTATTGTTTTCGCCAGCACTTGCATTCCTACTTTAAGCACTTTAATCAACATCTGATCTTAAGTTCCCAACACTATGAAAAAATGTTTAAGGGTCACCCAGTTGAAAAACATCACATTAAAGATAAATTCCAAATGTCTTTAAATACATTCAACGATAAAGTCCCTGAACCTGTAATAAACAAGTACTAAAGGATTTTACATGAAAGTGAACATTAAGAAGATGCTCTTATCTTTGCATACTTAACTGTATGATTCTGCATTCATGCATTTGTATCATCATATTTAGGACATTCTACAATTGGCTTAAGAAATAAAAACAGCACCATGCTTTGTGAAGAGATTAATGAGGTGCGAGTCTTGTTCTGTCTTGATTGCTTTCTCTCTGAAGTTAGCATATCCTCACTCAGAGCACAAAACAGTCTTGTGAGAAGTGTTTGCATAAACCCTTTCAATCCTTCAGTGACTTGAGTCTGATCTATCTTTCTGACCTTTTACTTCCATTTCTCCTAGTTGACTGGCTCAGTGAAACCAGAATCAAGTCTTAAGGATGAGTCTTCAGCAGAGCTTAGAGTAGGAAAAACATATCACTGGTGTGACCTACCCCCCCACCCCTATATAGAAGGTGCAAGCACAGAGGTTCCCCAGCTCTTGGTTCATTCACATGGTGCACTTCAAGTCATCTCATGTTGGTGTCTGCATGTTCCATACACTACATATGCTGCTTCCACTAAATAAGATCAGATGGGTCGCCTGATTGATTGATTTATGTGTCCTGTTAGAAGCCAACTGAAGAAGCCAGACATCTAATTCCAAAGCTTCTTACAATTTGCTCAAACTTTACCGTTGAGATAAATGTAAGTGTATGCCTGTCTACTCAGCCATCAACATGAAAGAATTTCAGTGTTGAAAAGTACTGAGCTACCTGAATGCTTAGAATTTTTACTTGATATAATGTCAAGGCTGACATTGGCACATGCATACTTGTTTCATTAATAGGGGGAAGATTCATTCAAACAGCAGGGAAAGCAGATCTGGCTTTGCAATACTTTCCCAAAATACCATGCACTTGCCTAAGCTAAATAGGTTTTATCAATATCTTAAAGAGCAGATTCCCCCCCCCCCCCTTTTCTTGCATGCTTTGATCAGCTGCGATGAAATTAAAAAGGCTGTTGCTCTTTGGCTTTAGCCCTAAAATCCTGTTGAGATGAGTGGTGCAATTAACACCTCTGAAAGCACTTGCTTGACCATTCATAGTCCAGAATATCATCTTTCTCAAAGTAAGGGTTGTGTTTTGTTTGTTTTTTTATAGTTGGCATTTATAAATATCAATAAATGTCAGAGGCATTAAGTAGAAAAATTGTTCTAATGTACAAAATGCAACCTACAGAGAATTGTCTTTCCTGACAGGACCACATAGCTTCTCACTATCCTGGCCTGAACTGGAAATATCAAATATCATCACTCTGGAGCTAAACAGATTGCATCCAAGTTTTGATTTTTCAAAGCACTTTAGCTTAAAAATAAATTTAAGGAGTGAAACTTCATTTTATTAATTCCTAGCTGCTCAATTGTTAATTTTAATTAAAAAGCCCTGTTAGAGTGCAGTAGAATCAAACTATTCTTGTATTAAAGTGTTTATTTACTCTTTATATTAAACAGAAGATGCACAAATATGGAGGAGAATTTAGGCAGGTACTGCAGTTACCCAAGTGTTCATATTTGAGTTTGTTTAGGTCTTAAGTAGATTTTGGAAGAGCTCAATCAGTTACAACAAGGGGCATTTGCCCGAATCTTTTGGAAATAATGCATTTATAGATATCTTGATCTTTTCCTGAGATAGCGGACTTTATATTTTCTGAACTTCCTGCTTTTTTTGTGTGTGTACATCTACTATGCCTAACTAGGGCTTCTTTAGAAGATGAACTACTACATTCAGCAGTAGTCACCTACTGCAGTTCATCATTCAGAAAGGGACATAGGGAAGAGCTCAGTGGTCCATTGTCATGCTTTGGATGCTATCTGGAGTCCTGAGCTGGCTCTGAGGGTGTTGCAGCCCCCAGTAAGCATACCCAGTGACAAACAGACTTGCTGAGATTTGAAGTCAGGCATATCCTCCGAGATCCTTGAGAAGATAATTCAGCTCTGACTCATTCAACAGGCTTCACAGGGCTTTCAGAATACTTTTCTATATATTATATGTCTTCAGGAGTGTGAAAAAAAATTAAAGTGACATCACAGGGGTCTGGCAATTTTACCTCCTGCTTTTCTCGAAGCACAGGAAGAGGGCAATCCAAGAAATCAGTATGCACAGGGAAATAAAAGCAGACTTCTTAGAGAGGTTCCCTTTATTGAGTTTGGGGGTTTTTTGAAATATTTCATAGCTCCACAAGACAGATCTCTTAATTTTGCAGTTCCATCAGATCAGCGTTCACTACTGCTGAGATCTCACTGACTTTGTACTGCAGCTTGCAAGATGCAGCAGAACACTTAGTTCCCAATCAAAGGATCAAGCACAGTTTACCCAGACAGTTTTAAGTAGAATGGGTTACAGCTCAAATGGTTCCCTCAACAGTGATAATAGAAACCTACAGCATCTGCAGTCAATGTTGAGCACACAGATCACATGCCAAAGCAAGCCTTATTAACAGCCTTCTGTTACTCCTCCTTCTCACTCCGGGTAGGAGTAAAGGCTTCAACAATCACCTGCCAGTGCTAGTGAGATATACATCACTCTCTCAGTCCCATTTTTCCTCTTTGAATGTCAAGTTCTCTTACGCAAAGAAGAAACAAGCAGGACTTTGGAGTAAGCAAGAGCTTGAGATCTGCAGTCTGTTCTCATTTGCAATACAGCTGAAGATATCTGGAAGGTTCCTTGTTACTAAAACAGATTATGTAATTTCTATTTTCTACATTAAACATCTATACTTCAATGTTTTGTATTACAAAGATACATATCCTAGTTCTTGTTAGCACAATGAATATTTGTATTCCAGTAGCAACTATTTATAAGTTCTATGACCATGAAGAGGAAAAAAAAAAGGATATCTCTTAAGACAGTTAAAAAAATATGTTAACTATTCCTCCTATTAAAGCAGGTAGACCATAACGCTAGCAGCAGTGTAATGCAGAACACACCTGTTAAGAGATCACCAATTCAAAAGCTTTTATATCTCAGTTATGCATCATATATGTGATAAGTGACTTCCCCTTCCAGCTTCATCAAGATTAAGTGTTTAGACCACAAATGCCCTTTATTCTCATATTGCTAAAGACAATTATACAAGTACAAAGAAATTTCATATAAAAATTATGTAACTGAAAATAGGAATTGGCATTAATCCACTTAGTGTTTAAGCACTGCAGTTCTGTAGTAGAACCCAGTTAATATTCAGTGGTTACGTAAAACATCTTCCAGTGAGCTAGAAGTGTGCCCAAAGTGTGTCAGCTTCTGAGAGGAGAGGTCAGTAAAACTATCTCTTTATAAGGGCTCTTTAAAACAAAGACTTGGGGGTTGTGGTTTTGCTAGCATTTAACTGTGTTTCTGTACTTTCCATGAAAAATCCCTGTCCTAGATTCATTATCAGTATTTCTCAGCGTATCCCTAACAGAGCTTTGGCACAAGATCCCCAGCCAAAGCCCAGATGCAGACATTTTCAGGGAATCATTCCTTTCCAGCCTTTCCCTCAGCAGCCCCTTTCCACCCCCCTGCAGGCTGGAGCTCCAGCCTCTCTCAGCCCTCACCAGAAAAGACATTTTTCCACTTGTTTCCTCTGTCTTCCAATCTCCGTGCACAAATAGATGGTGACAAAGGTAGCCACAGATTACTTCCTAGTGAGAATTCCAGAATTCCTAGTGAGAGTATTCAGACACAGCTCTTTCTACTCTGAAGATAACATGCGAGTCTGCATTCATACAGATGCAATAAATCCAGAGTATATTCCATGGAAACAAAGCTAACCATCATTCTTTAAAGGCAAATATACTTCAGAGAGTATCCCTTTATGAAGAGCACATTATACTGAATTATACAATTATTAATAAAAGTTTGCTGCAAAATAAGAATTGATGCATTACTAATTATCAATTTGTTTTTCTTTAAACCTTATTCTTTCTAAAAATTGTTTCTCTGAAGAAGTTTATACAAAACCGGTATCATCATGTCCTCCTGGTATCAGCACTGTATTTTGTAAACCACACTTTCATAATAACTAAGCAGCATAAGAGGTTCAATGCCTTCAGCCTCCGAGGGTTGCAGTTTGAGGTCTTGGCTGGTGTGGGACAGGGGGGTTGTGGAGTTTGTCCTTTCCCCTCTCACAAGTATATCTTATGGCGTGATCGCACCTCAGAACAGGCCAGATTCCAAGACTAGCTTAAAATGGTCTGTGTTGAGGAGTGCTTTACTGGGATTGAAATATGTGCTTATGTCACATATTACACTTGCACGAGGGAGCTGAGGTACTGGGAGGCATTGCCCTGTTGCCCACCAGCACCGGAGCCGATACCTCTGCACGCTCTGGGCTATGACGCGCTCTTCAGAAGTCTAAGTTACCAGTTTCTCACTGGATTCTCACCAGAAATCTTTTTAGAGCTACACGGAAGGGAGAATGGGCCAAGGTCATGTTTGCTGACATTAGACCTAGAAAAAGAAAGGACTAAATTCCAATTTTATTGCTCTGATTTTATGTTGTGCCATAATTGCAGAGCTTCATTTCCTGCCTATAAATTGAAAAGCTCATTGCAATACATTTTTGCAAGCATAATCGCATACCCACGTAATTCAATCCTTACTGTATTTTACAGTGTGCATTAAATGAGTTGCATTAGAAAACAAACTCTATGGTTGTTAACACATTTAGGGAATTAAATCAGGCTTAAAACCATTGCTGAAGCATTTGGCACAAATCTCAAAGGCAAATCTTAATACAGGTATCTGTTATATACCCTGTTCTGTAGTTACTTATTACCTCTTTGGGTAAGAGAGGGAGTGCATGCCAATTACACTGACAACAGCTGCTAATAGAGTCGTGCACCTCTCATAAATAATGTTTTGTGTGCACCTCAGTAAATGGAGGGAGGCAGGCAGATAAAAGCCTCTTCTGCAGGGACTCAGTTGGGCGCAATTCCAAGGACAGCTTTGTCTTCATTTCACCCCAGAACAGCAGGGACTAACTGAGATGCTCTACACATCCAGAATCCTCATCTGCAGATGCTCTGGGTCTACAGACTGCCCAACATAAGGCCGTGAAGTTCTAGCCACCTCTAGTCTAACTTTCTTCTGAAAGTGCTGCCTGTGGTCTGACAGACTATCCAAAAAACACCTGATGAGAAAAACAGTTTAACAGAAGCAAAGGACTGTGGCGATCATACATACAGAACACAGGCAAAGCCTCAAATACACACTCAGCTTCAACATATGATTAGCCATGGATTCTACCACACAACCACCAGCAGCACCTGCCTCAGACACAAGCTTTGTTTCCCCTGAAACATACACTCACACAAGAATATTTATTCCTCACTGCTCCAGTATACGCAGTTGTCTCCCTCAAACCTCATCAGACCAGTTCTGTTACTCACACTATTTCAAAGTTTCACTCCATCAGTTCCTGCTATGGAAGGGAGGTGTAGCCACTAGAAGGGAGCTCTGAAACTCTGGGTCTTACACAGTCCAGGCAGGTGCAACTTAGTCCTTCCCTTTCCAGTTCCCTCACAGTTTTTGGCTTATGGTCTTCTGTTGGTCTAAGTGAGTTTGTAGACACGTTCATCACTGGCAGACACATCTTTTTTTACCTCTGGTATGACTAACAAAGTGGTAGAGTACTAAGAAACTTCGCAAGAGTAGCTGACATTCTCCAAGCTAGCCAATGGGGATTGCTTAAGTCATTTGTACAATACTCAGAAAATATTAGGTGGCGAGGGTAGGGAAATAAGAAAAATGTGAGTTGTCTTGATATGATTTGCTTCTCAGTCATGAGAATCAATTATGTCTTTGTTCCTACATCTGTGCAGTTCTTTGTAACCTGGACAATTATTAGAGCTTTATGAAAGACAAGAGAAAAAAACCAAACCATAACGCTTTACACAGCATACACCATGACCCAACAGATGAGTTTAGGTCTCTGGGATCCATGCAAGCACTTTCTACAAATTTCATAGGCTTACACTGCTAGAAACACAGTTATCTTTCCGACAAAAAACAGTCTCCTGGGTGAAAACAAGCACTCAATGTTTTGGTTTTTTTTTTTTTAAATCTCCTTATTAAAAAAGTAATCTATAAAACAAATAATGTAATGTCTTTAAAAGGCAGTTTGATAAATTGTTTATTCTGATTATTTTTAAATTGAATATCTTTAAGTTGCAATTACAGTTACTGCAGGAACCTTACAATAATAAGACTGCATAGGAAACAAGGATTCGTAACAAAACATCAGTTTCAACTGATAATTGCTACAAGTAATTTCTTTTTACAGCCAACCTTTCACCATTGTGTTCTTAATATTCAAAAACCCAAGATAAAAGGTTTATTTTGTACATTTTATACAGGCAAACTAGAGCAAGGAAACCACAGTCCCCCACACACTGACCAACAACATGCCAGCTACCAACTTTGGGGAGGAGATGGGGTAGGGAGTTGCTCCAGACTATTAGACCAGAGGAAGAGATCACATGCAAGGAAAGGATGAAGGGACCACAGAACTCAGGACTCAGAGCTGAAACCTCCCACATGTGGTCACACAGCACCTCCTCCAGGAGCCTCCACCAGCTGTGCTACTGAGCCATGAGCATAAGCATCTCCCTTTTCCCATAGCGACTTGCAGAAGCCCCAAACAAGTGCTCTTTGGGGCTCAGCCTCCCCCAGGTCATCTGGGGCACAGACACCCACCTAGCCCTAAATATGAGACCACAACTTAGCACCACAAGACACTGGCAGATACCAGGAGTATAGGAGTTTCACACCAGCAGCTGGACCTCTGGAAGCTGCAGCCCTTAGCTCTGTTGCTTTGGAGCACCAGTAGAGCCCTGCAGCTCCTGTGAGCCCCCCAACTCCATCCCAAAATGTTTACATGGATCAAGAGCTTCCTCACTACCCCTCAGAGAGCCTAAATGCAAGTTTAGGGAGGCAAACTGTGCCAGAGAACAGTAGTCTCAGTTCAGTCTTCCATCTCCACACCATTTGGCTGAAGCCCTGCACCTCCTTCTTATAGATAAGAGGCCCATGGGGAGTTGATTTCATAAGTCCTAGCCTTGAGACTCCAACTCACAACATCAGATAATGCCCTTATATCACTGAGAACAACAAAAAAAAAAAGACTTCATTGTGGCCCAGGCCAATTGATCTCCTAAGCATAGGTGCAAGATAAGAAAGATAAGAGACTGGATGGCCTGCATCCCATGTCCTCCATATTGCACACCATTACTCCTGGCTACCTATTACTTGTGTAGCCCTCTCTCTCCTTACAGTACATGGATGCAAAAACACAAGCAATACATACATATATGAGAGAACATGGGTGAGCAAGATCAGTTTTGCTTAAAATAAGATCACTTGCCCCTCCCATAAGAGCCTTCAACATGTTGTGTTACATTCATTTCCTACATGCAGATCTCACATCTCATTTTTCACCCCTCTCTAAGACTACTTTCCTACCTTCCACATCCAACAGCCTTCCCTTGGTGCTCTCCAAGCAGCCTCTCACTGCTGGCTCTCCAGAGAAACCTCCACCCACTGCTGGCTTGTGCCTTGGAAGCTCCCTTTTAAAGCAGTTGTGCCTAATTGGCAATTTGGGCAAGAGGAGGAAGCAGACTCCTTTTAACCCTTTCCAGGCTGCTACAGGGGGAAGAAAAGGGTGCTTATACCTCTGCATGGGTTACTATGTGCCAAACTTGAGCTGTTATTGTACTTGTATTGCCAAGTGTGCTGGTCTGGCTGCTGGGGCAAAACAGACAAAGGCAGGACAACATTTCTGTGGGGTGGTGAGGCTGATATGGCAATACAGTATTCAGCTCCATCACTCCCATTTCTGTTGGCAAATGTTCCAAAATCAAACGAATGCAAAGAACTGTTGTGAAGTGGTTCAAGGGCTGAAGGAAATTCCCCACAGTGAAAGACTTTAGGAGGTATTTTATGTATTTTGTCAAAGAGCCTGAGAGGAACATTGACTACAGTGTGTAGCTGTCTGCATGGAAACAACAACAACAAAAAATCAGTATTAATGATATCTGTTATCCAGAAGTATAAAAAAATTCAAATGAGAAGGCTCATGTTTTAACTTTGTATGAAATGTAATTTTCAAGAAACCACCCAGGAAGAAAATTAATGTATTCCTTTATTCAGCTTTCATCTTCATTATTTCAGATATTATAACTTGGTAGCACTTTCTTTTTTTTATTCATATAAAAATCAATATACCTCTGTGCCATCAATAAAAATTATTATATTTAAATTATAAATATTGGAATATTTATGTGGTAAAATGTTATTAAACACAGAAAAATGAAGCTAGTATGTGACTCCTGGTTACTTGGCTATTAATTATGACTTTGGCAGAAACCTAATGTTTAATATCTTTTCTAGAAAGGACCATAAGTTTCTAAGATTTTAGGACTAAGTGGCAGGCTAAGGCTAGAAATAAGCTTCTTCTCAGAGGAAATAAAGTGATGAACATTCTGTTTTGGATGTTAATCAACTTATGGGAGATTCCTAGAGGGTCTGGTAAAAAAGTTAATGGGTTTTCTCCCTGGCAGATCTCCTTAGAAAATCTACTGAATATCCATGTGGAACTTAAATCATCCTTCTAACTGTATTTTTAAATTGATGTTCTTGAAATAGCTCAACAGAGAAGGTATTCTGTGTTAACTTCTGTAGTTATGACAATAGTTTCTCCAGCAGTCTACTGGTTTAATCTTTATTAAACCCTGAAAAGGTTTTCTCGAGAGCTTAACTGTGGTTGAAACCATGCCAGCTTTTGCATGATTTTATGTAATTTTACCTTCTTCATGATGTGCTGAGAGGCGTCAGCAGCTCAGTTTGCCTCCCTCTGGAACGGCGTGCTGTCCGTCGATGCGTAGGTGACCCCAGGGGTGGAGGGGTGGTGATGCGCCTCAACTGAACAGATCCATGGTGAGCCCTGACCTTCTGCACAGCCAGGCTGAGGAATGGCTGTGTGGAGCGCAGTGCAGATATCTTCCAGGCAACGTGCCAGTGTGTTTTTAAGTGTGGCATGAGTGAAGACATGAGTGTGGGGATGTGGCTGGGTGATAGGTCCTGGGTGCTTGGAAAAGCTGAGAGATCCCCAGGTTAGAAACGGCCATTGCAAGTGCCCTCTTCTTTCTAACTCAGCCCCAAGGATCTGTGCCAAAAGGTCCTTTCCTGCCTTCACACAGGATTTTCTGTGTTACTTTGCAGGGAACATCTAAAAAGTTTAATGGGGGTTCAATGGGCACGTTTTTGGGTGCTCCTAGCTCCTCCCTGACTTCTAAATCCAACAAACTCCAGCCAAGTGAATGCACTTGCCAGAGAGCATGGCTGTCACCTCAGCAAGCCAGCCTTTGCTCCCTGCAAGGGATATCATGGGTGCCAACACTATTGATGTTCATCTTGGTGTGACCCTGCTTCTGGAAGCTGCCACAGGTCCCCACACCACCCCGGGCACATCCTTGATCTGCCTTTCTGTGCTCTGTTTAGCCAACAACCTGGCTCATAACCTGTTGTTTTGTTACAAAATCGCTAAAATGGTACCCAAGGGAAATATCAGACCAGCTCTGGCTCCTGGAGATGTTTTGCCTAGGTAGAGGACTGCCTTTGATGGCTCTTGGGTAAATGCCGACAGGCAAGGTGGAAGCATATGTCCAATGCTGTTAAAACCCAAAAGACAGCAGTGGTGGAGTGGCAGAGGAAAGCATCCATACTCAATGAAGCCTGGGATTTAGTTACAGCTTTGCCTGTGCTCCTATATTAGATAAAGCTTTAGTAAGTTTGTCCATCCACTTTTTAAATTCATGCTGCGTTGCTTGCCCCATTGACCTCCTGCAGCCGCGCAATCCACCAATTAATGAAAAATTGCATAAGGAAACAGCAAATAAAAAAGAATGCCTCTTTTGGGCTGAGGATGCAAGAAGACAGAGCTGTGACAGCATTGCAGGTCCACCAGAGGTTCAGGCTGATATTTTTAACCTTGGAGCAATAACTACAAAGTTGTAGCTGTCTTTTAGTGGGAGGTGAGTAAGACCATTTTTGGTGTTTGGTTTCTGTAGCACACAACCTGGTGGCTGAAGGAAAGGCCCTCTCTACCCCAGCTCTGAAGAACAGCTTGCATCTCTGTTGGTCTCTTTTGTTCTGGAGAGGGCAGGAGATGCCTTTTTACCTCTGTGACTCTCTGCACTGTGGTTACCAGGGTCCCCATCGACCAAGTAGTGACAGGAGAGTAAAAATGATTAATGAAGCAAATTCTCCTCACAATGACATTCTGGATATAGGCATGTTTCTATAGTAACAAGAATGTCTTCAGAAGAATTTGTTGGTTTATCTCCTGGGTTAATTCTATGGAGTCTTACAATATTTGGAATTTGAAGCATCTTTCTGCTCCACAGAAAGCAGATCATTGTTTCCCTCATAATGAACAACTAAAAGAATGTTTTGACTGCCATTTAATATTACTAAAATAGGACATTTTTACGATTTTGTAATGCCAACAAACACCCCAAACCAGCCCGCCCCACCTAAAAATAACTAAGCATGAGAGAAATATCTCTGGAATATGCCTATAAGAATGGGGGGAGGGATCAGTCTTTTTCATTTGGTAGAGTATGGCAATGTCTCATGACAAGAAAAAAAGAAAAGGTGTTTTTCTCTAAAAAGCAATCTCTTTAGTTAATAATTAAAGCATTCTATAGATTCCAGAATACCATATAGTATTTCTTTCATAGGATGCAAGTTTTGACAATCACTCTTCTTGTTTGCAGGTGCATTTGTACAGGCATTTACATGGGGTTTTATGTCAATGTGATATACAAACTGCTTGGATTTCCAGAAACACTTTGACATTCTTTTGCATTGCCCTGACAACAGAAAATCACAGAATGTAGTTGCTTCACACTGGCTGTTTTCAAGGGGTCCTCCACACTTTCAGAAAGGATCAATGTGTTTCCGAGTCAGTATCTGTATTGTGCTGAAATTACTTTGTGGAGCAGAGAGTTAATTCTTTCCATTTTTTAATTATATTTTAAAAGAATAAAGATTTATTTTCCTAAATATGAGCTCCATGGCTTTCCTCCCTGTCTTAAGAGATCTTTAGGGCAGAAAGTGCACTAAACGGTCCTACTTTTAGGTGAGTTGTATGCTAAGGCTCCCTCCAGTACTTTGACTATGAACATCAAGGGTCAGTGTGGTTCGCCTACCCAGAATGTATGAGTTTGATCTGTGCGACACCCTGTGCCCTTGCAAGGCAAGGTCAGTACACATCTGGGGCCTCTGGACTGGTCCTGAGAATACAAGTAGGACAGGCTCCCTAAAACCTGCAAAATTTTGAAGTGGTTTAGCCATGAATATAATAATAATTAAAAAGAAAAACTGTTCTAAAAGATGTTGGAGACTATTCTGACCTTTCTTTTAAGAGCTTTACCAAATCTGGACATGATCCTGGGCATGACCTAGCTGACCCTGGTTGAGCAGGCAGGCTGGACTAGGTGATCTCCAGAGGTGCCTTCCAGCCTCAACTCTTCTGTGATCAGAGGGTTTTATTTTCTGCCTCGCCGGCTGCTTTCTGCAGCAGTGTTCCCACACAGCTCAAAGCTGTACGACCAGGCCAAGACTTCTTGTTACACATGCTCATTTTGTGCAGTGCTGGCCACAGGGGACAGAAGCTTGTCAGCTAGCGGGAGGCAAGGAGAGACACGTAAAGACATTACGGAGGATGTGCAGAAGTCACCAGGGAGAACACTATTCTTCTCATTACCTGGGAGGAGGTAACATGCAGCAGGCTGCAAGGTGAGCAGCAGAGCTCTGGCAGATGTGCTGTGCGCTGCCGTGGGACCTCACACCTACTCTCCAGGTGGCCCTGGGGCTCTCATGCCGTCTTCTGCTCCTGTGGGATCTGAAACAGATAGAGGAAAGGCTGAGGTGGTTCACCGGGTGGGTTTAGGAAGTCTGCCAGTAAGATGCAGAATGCTCTGATATCCTAGATCCCCCAAAAACACTATTGAGCTCTTCTCCATCTTCAGTTTTCAGCATCACATAGCTGTCGGTTGATACACCTAAACAGATACAGACATAGATAAACATATACATTTTACCAACTTGAAAAAAATCTGGTCATACTGTTGCATAAAACCTAGGAATAAGCATTACTAAACAACCTAATGGAATACTAACACCCACCCACCCTTTTTCATTATTACTAATCAAGTGTATTAAACTTGCAAAGAAACACAAAGCAGTCAGAAAGGTGTAGTATCTGAACACAGATAGCAAAAAGTAGTGCCTGAACACTTTGAGACCCTGAACCATGTGAAAGGAGCCACTACAAGTGCAATATACTCTATGATTTTCTGCATTTTGTACTGTAAATACCTTCACTTATGCTCTGACAATGGTGTCAATCTGGGCAAGCAAAAACTGTCACAATGAGTGTTAAGAAACCAGTAACCTGGGAAGGTGAAAAAAAAAAAGTAATTCTCTGCTTGGGAGCACCTGTGGATATGACAGATGTCAACATCATGGCTCATACACATGGAGCCAAATATCTGCAGGGGTGATTTTGCAGCCATACAAACTTGGGAATAACTCTGTGTAAGAGAACTTGGAACTATTTGTTTGTAGTAAATTTGTCCTGGGTTTAAATATTTTTCTCTGTAGAGTTTTCAGGATAATGTTCAGAGACTGCCAATCACACTCACATCACCTCACAGAAAATAGAATATCTGCCATGATTTCAATTATTACTTGCAAATATGCCCAATCATCTATGTACTACTTGTATCTAAGCTGGCAGTGTGCAAGATTTCAATCTAATAAACTATTTTCTTCCTTTCAGATCCACACTTTTGGTACTTGAACCCAAGTACGTAACAGTTGAAAACCATTATGAAGACTGAAGCTTACAGTGTCCATCTGTTTCTCCACAGAGTTTGAGCAGTATGTCCCAAGGGCTCGGATTTTCCCACTTCAGCATCTTTTGTGTACATAAAATAGGTTGAAGAATTACATTTCTTCTCAGCGTTTTCACTGAATTGGAATACATGTGGAATTTTCTTAACACCTAAAAGAAAGGCACTATAGGTGGTGTGTGTTATTTTTCTATATGTAAGGAACTTCACTATAGCTATATTTTACTTTGGATAATAAAAGTAAGTTGGAGAAGTGGAGGGACAACTTCACAATGACTGTGCATAATACGGTATTCATACTGATATGAATAGAAAGCTTAAGTATCAGTGAAATCCTGGGAAATAGGCAGAGATCAAATTTCTTCCTGAGAAAATACTCTATTTTTATTTGAAGACTGTAACTTGCTGTCACAAGTGTTCATAAGTGTATTTAGGCATTCGCTGTTCAATATACATTTTCTCTATCTTACCTGTCAAGTTCTCCTTACCGCCTGAAATAAAACCAGTGCTCTCCAAATGGATGGGTTGTGATTAGGTGTGCAAACCAAGACAAAGTGTTAATAATACCTGTTAAAATATCTCTACACATTTCTACGGGACGAATCGGAATTGAGGTGGGCAGTAAGAATCTTTTTATGCAGTGTTTCCACTTCTGCTTAGACCAAATGCTGCCTACTTCAGCCAGGAGAGTCCTGCTGCTCTTCTACAGGGCCATTTGCAACTCTGTGAAAAGTTGTTTTTTTCCCCTCAAGACTACCTAGCTGAGCGTTGGGTTAAGCAAAGACCTCTGAAAGGTGTCCTGGCTGCTCTCCACGTAGTGAATATCCCAACCCACTTTCTCCTGAAATCTGTTGGGATCTGGCTTTGAGTCAGGCTTGATCTAGCTGAATTCTCACCAGCCTCTGAGGGAGCAGTAAGCTAAGCTATCCTGTCTACTTTAAGGCATTAGAAAGCAAAATGCTGGGATTTTTAAGCTGTGAAGCAAAACAGTTCCAAAGTGTATGACCAGCTCAAGGGTTTCGGACTGCCAACATCACAGGCAAAACAAAGGACTGTGCTGCCTTTCTGTTACCCGTGTCATTTTAATATAACTCTTCCTTGTCCCAGGACTTTTAATGAAAACAACTCTTTATTCAAATAGCGTTATCTGAGGGAGGATGAAGTTAAAGAGCTGTGACAGACTGAAATAATAATAAAAAAAAAGATGTCATATTATCAAAAGGAGTCTTGTGTGACTCATTCGGTTATTTCATGCCTGTATAAGCTCATACTTGCATCACATGTTTTCATTGATTTTCATCATATAAAAATAATACTTAATTTTGAGTGTAATGTGTTCTGTATAAAGATATTTAAAAGTATAATTGTAATCATCTGTCTATAGCACAGAATATTATACCTGGATGCATGGTACTCTCTGAAGTAGCGACAGGAATTTGGAGACACAGTAAATCCTCTGGGCAAGAAATAGAATTGATGAAGCAGTTGACTTGCATATCCTGGACAGTGCAGGTTTCATTTTTTGATTAAGCACAATTTAATTCATTTTTGGATTACTTATGTAGCAGTGACTGTTCAGTATGGGAAGGTGAGACACTGCACTTGAAATGATTATGCACCAGAGAGTACGTAAGAATAGAGAGTTGGAAATAAAATTGTTTGGAAATCAAGAAGTGGGAGAATGAATATTGCCCTTGCAGCCTTACCATGGTGTGCTTATATGCACACTTTATTGTGGGCTGTAGTATGTGCCCGTGGGCAGTGCTCTGCACAGGACCTTCCTCCTTCAGATCAGAGGATGGAGGTGCTCACGGAGTGAATCAAGGCTGTGCAAGGAAAGGGACTAAAAACAATTCCTGTGCCTGTTGTAGGAACTGGAAAGCGCATGGTGGATGAGTCAGAAAGGATGAGCTCATGGTTGAGCCAGATTAATGCTGCCCGGGATACAATATTTCTATCACTGCCTCAGCCACAGATGACTCTGTGAAGTGCCCCAGGTCACCCAGTGTAACTCTTTGCGTGCGCTAACAAGCTGCGCTTGATGTGACCCAGGGGTTGATTTGTCCAAGTGCTGAGCTGCAAACGGTGTTAGCACCCACGGCGCCCAGTGCTCTCCAAACACCAGGCTCGGCGTACTGACCCAGGCACCCCTTAAATCCAGAAAAACCCTGTGCGTAGTAATGTGCAGAGGTCCCTCTATATTCAGTATTGGCCTCCCACGTGTTTCATTGGGCTAATATTATAAAAGTGAAAACCACAGAATTTATGGATTAGAGCTTTTCAATGCCACCAAAATATGAATTTCCACTTTGAAGGCACTGATGTGAGCAGTACGGAGTATGCTATAGCTGCCAGCTATTTTGTTTCCCCCAAACAATGCTTTCTAATCTAGCCTGGGACCAGCAGTGGAATAAAAACTACCCTTAAGTTAGCCCTTCATTCACTTTCTTCAGCTGTTTTCCAGTATCAGTAGCCTCTGTGCTGCTAAAAAAATGCATTCGGAGAGTGTTAGTTTTGCAAGCCAAACACCAGCACATCGGAAGCCTTGGCATTGGGACAGACTGTGGAATGGTAATAATACTGTCATGTTGCCTACAGATGCCTTAATGTAGTCTTTATTTAAATGATACTTTGGGGGAAAATAGAGGTGCTGAGCAGTAACAAATCGCACCCAGATTTTCAGGCTACAAGATCTGTACTGCTCACCTGGCAAACTCATGCCAGACACTGCTTTTTCTTCCACGAATCCCCTGATCCATACTAGCTCTGCTCCAACCTCCACTGACTTCAGTGGGCCTTAACTCACGTTGCAGAGCATGGGTAAGGCAAGTCGGTATAAACTGCAAATCAAACTAGTATCTAGAAAAAAAAAAATCTCATTTAAAGCTTTTTGATTAGCCTTAACCTGCATCAGAAAGGAAAGATTATGCTTTCATATGTAGCTTTTCCTAGTATCCCTCTCTCATAAGCCTTTTTGAGACTGTGCATTCTCCAGCTTTCGTGAATGCCATCCTTCACATTTCCAAGGCTAGTAAGTCTTTTAAGGCAATGGGAGGTAATGATCTTACTTTAAGGACAAGAAAACAGATGAAGGTAAGAAAGCTGACTAAAAACCTGGTTAAGCAGACTGAGTTCACGGTTCCTTACTTATTTCTTTGGATCTAAGTACTTAATGGGAACATTGTCATTCTGCTTTAACTCAGAAAACAGAATTCATCTAAGTAAAAAAAATGAACTGTTAAATACAAGCAAAAAAAAAAATTAAGTGTCTGAGATTACAATACTGACAATATTCTTTTTGTAATATGACAATAAATTTATAAAATAAGTATTTTTGGTGTACTGTTTCAAATCACTGAACCTTTTCAGGCCAGGCTAACTTTACTAATTTACTGCTGTTGAAACTAAGTTAGCTGTCTGAAGTCTATGTTGTTGAAGAATGCATAGCAAAGAGACAGAGCTTTAAAACCCACGTACATTGCAGCCAACAACTTGTGAAAGATGTATCAGTAATATTCATTCATGGGAAAAGCAGAAATCTAAGCTACATCATTAGTTTCACTTCAGTATGTTCACAAAAGCTAGAAATTCTATTAAGATTTTAAAGTTATTTTCAATTGCAAACACTTTGATTTGACAAACCTTTTAAAAAATATTATTTATCCTATAGCTACATACTTCTTGCAGAATATTATACGTATAGTATTAATAGAAATCTGGCTAACTTTCAATAAGATTTTGTTTTGGAAGGTGCAGATTCACCAGGCAACCAGATCCTGTGTGTTGTGAACAATTAATGTTCTTAGTAATTCATGTACTGTGCAAGTTGTTTGTTCTTCAAGTTCATGCAGTACCTTGGTTGCCCATTCAGAGTATGTTTGATAATCCTAAGAGAAAAGAGCTGCAGTATAATCAAAGAGAAACAGCAAAGCTCCTTCAGACTCTGAAAATACATACAGTAGTACAAAGAGTATTCTAACGCGAGTTTTATGCCAAAATATTTTCCCCTCTTTTGTAGATCCTAAGATGATAAACTACAGAAATTATTTTAGTGTTTTCCTTGAACCTACCAACCACTCAAGACTATGCCCAACGCAGTCTCTTTGGCATTTCTCAAGTAGGAAAAAGGATAGAACATGCTGGGCAGAGCGCGTTGCCTGGCACATGGAGCTGAGACCGGAGCCTGGAGCACTCAGAGCAGAGCACTACATCTGGCAGCAGGAGATAAGACAGTCTCTGGTGGATAAGAATCTCTTTACACCCAGATGTCAGAAGAGTCCTCCCGCGTTGAACTTGGCCTTTTTCCCTCGCTGAGGTTCTGAAAGGCAAGCAGAGATTAAGCCAGGTTTCCTTGACCAAATGCTGTCACTGTGTGCCATAGTGCCCACCAGTGCAAAAGTTCTCATTGCAGCAATAGTTTTGCTTCTCTGGATGTCCTGGTGTCACCTGCCTATCTGGACCACCCCACATTTCTATGGGGCGACCTCCCATGTTACCTACGTTGCGGGAAGGGAGGTACCTGTTCTCATATGGACCCATCAATATATTGTTTGGACCCTACTGCAGCAAATTTATGTACAAGACTGTATAGTGCAGCTGTAATTATGACTAAAGGGGACAGTTCTTTCCAGACACATCCGTTGCTTTACAAGCACACCTGGAATTTGATCTAGCAAATACAAAATGCCCATTGCTAAGAGTTTGCAGCTAATCTGGGCTGGCAAGCAGAGGATCAGAGTCACTGCAAAAAGAGCGTTCATGCTATTGCAACAGTGCCATGGCAAGCTCTGCAGGGAGTATGAGCAAAGCAATTTTGACCTTCATGAAGGGGCTGGCCAAAAAAGTAACCATCCCAGAAGACATACAACCAGCAAGAAGACAGCAACCAGCGTTAACACTGCACATCTGAACACCGCATCAAAATATCAGTGCAACTCACTAGAGGAGAAACACCTCAGCTGTAGCAGAACAGCAATGTATTTGCAACTCAGGCAACAACTGCAGCATAACATTTACCAGAGACACACTAAGCCTGAGGCAAAGCTAAAGCATAGAGATGTCATTTTGCCATGCATTGATAGGGGGAAAATTACAGCAAAGCTGGGCTTGCCAGGAGGTTTTGATCAAGTGTATCAGCGGCTGTGTCGACTGAGTAATAAGGCCAGTTGCTAGGTTTTTAATTACTGCCTGGCACCCAGTTTGGGGTCCTAACGTGTAAGTTCTAACACGACAAGAAGACGCCACAGGGCTTCCTGGCAGGTGGATTTCATTCAGCTGGTAGAGGTTTTTCTACAAGACATCACAGAGCCATAATGAATTACTGTGTGTGTGGCCTGAGCTCTTCTGCAAACCTGTTCAAGAATCACATATCCAGGTGGGTTTAAATTAACACATTTTACTCTCTCACATCTGTTTATAGCTGCTGAGGCTACGGACGAGAATAGGACAAAGGAGACTGAAGATCTGAAATATGGTAGGCAACCACGACTGCCTCTGGTGCGGGTTAGAGCCAATTTGTACAGAAACTATCTGAAGAGTACTTATCTGTGCACTGTGGGTGTTAATACAACTCAGAGCCATCTTCACAAGCTGCGTGAAAGTCTTTGCACACAGGTACTCTTAGGAAGCCGTTACTCTCTTAAAGGAACTCCCATTAGTTTCAATAGGAGATCCAAGCTGATACCATGGGAGGTCACAGACCCATTGAAATTTGCAAATGAAAACCATAGCTTCCCATGAATGAAATACTTCTACAGAGATGCCCAGCAAATTTAGACAAAGTTTAGTGTATTCAAGCCTGCTCCGATATCACAGGAAGTGAGAATAGGCACCATTTTAGAATCAATTGCAGCTTTCATGAGCTAGGTGCAATTTTCAGAGCAATCATGTCAATTCTGCAGATAACCATTGTGTGAGTTAAGAATATAAATTCTATGATATAAAAGAAAGAGAAAAAACCAATTCCTTTGAGTTCACATAATTGCAAATGAAAGACAGCAAGAAACATCAGGGAGTCACTTTTCACAGAAGCGCAGGTAGCAGGGGCTTAATTAGCATTGGATCATATGTATTAGATGGCAAATGTGTAATGAATAGCTGGCACTTTCACATGAGACAAGGCTGATAATCTGCTCTGTTCTTTGAGGAAACATTTGTCTATGTAAAGAAATGATCCTGGCCACAAATAATCACAGTGACTGCTGTAGACCTGCTAAGAGAAAAAATTTGAGCCTAAATCACCTAAAAATGAGCCTTAAAATGTATATTCAAAGACCCTGTAGTTTATATTTGGCAGAAAACAGAACCTTCTGCCAGATTGAGCCACAAAAGAGATGTACAGTTTACCTTTCATGAAAACAACCTCCAGCAATCTTTTGAGTTGCTTTGAATTTATTTTCCTTGCATCTGACTAAGATGAAGTATGTGTCATGTTTAGAATCTATACTGGTACATTTTGGGGACAATTTTGTAGAGGTGTATTGACTGTTATAGGTTTTAAAGTTACTTGAATTTTTGCACCAAGATGACTAAAAAGAGAGTGAATGGGTTGAACACTGTATAGGGAAGCTGGTGGTGTCAGGGAAAGGTAAATGTATATAAGTAATCCCATTTCCACACAAATGAGACACCAGTTGGGTTTGTATTATGTCTTCATATAGATGTTACAGAATTTACCAGCACATTTCTAGGGACTTTTCTTCAGCCTCCAGCCTGCAGACCTGGCCACGTAGGCCAATCTTTGACAACCATTCCCTCTTGACTTAGTAACTTAATAACTTAAAGACTTAGTAATTATTTTTTTTTTCTTTCAAATTTCTCCCCCTTTGCCTTGGAAAAGTGTTCCATTTGCAGATTTCTGCTAATTACTGCTCTGGCGACAGAGGACCTGACTGTCCCCCCCTTCTCCAAGCTGTCTCTGCAGACCCACTCTGCAGAGCGAGCCCAGCCCTGGGCAAGTATATGTTTACAGTAAACAAAAATTTGAGGCCTCTTCTTTCAGAGCACTGCTGAGTTACCCGTCTTGCTCTGTCATGGTTTCAGCATTTGCCAGAAGAGTATTTCCTACAACGCCTCCCCCTTCCTTCCTTTCCCCATGTTGTTGTGGTTCCTGCTGCACAGCCAGGACAACCAGGGCTCAGCCAAATCCTGTCACTGGTCATCCAGTTTGCTCACAGATCAACCTGCTATGTTTTCACTAACATCATAGGAAATAATCCTTCATCTGCCAGTCTGTCGTGGGGAATAATCTTGAATTTACCAATATGCTTCTTCACACAGCACAGCAGAGTGTAGGTCTGAACACTACTTCTTCCTTCCACGGTCCTCTAATTAGACAGAAAATAGTACCAGAGTGTTGAAAAAGAATGCTTCCTATTATTATGCTTCTCTTACTTTACCCTAATTTCTGCCTTTGTTCCACACTGCAAACATTGATTGATTCTACAGGGAGTAAGACGCAATAGTTCACCATAGAAGAGGACAATAAAAAAATCAGATTTTCATCTGTATGTTGTTCATTTACCTACACAACTCCAAAACAGACTGTAAACAAGAGCTCTTAGTGACCCAGAAATTTCGGAAAATTCTACTTGTTTACTGCACCTTTTCTATACCAGCATTTCCCCCTGCCTCAGATATTTCTCATAAATCCCTGAAACAGAGCTTTTAAGGGTCCAGGGAAACACTTCAGCCAGGGGGATGACAGCTTAGCTTTGGCCAGAACTGAACTGGATTTGTCTGAACCTTGTTTGAACAAGACCAAGAATTAAAGCATGGTCTTTGGAGACCAAGCTCTAAACTGGACAGATAAATTATTTTTATACTTGGATGCTTCTGTTTACCTCATTCATGACATATTTAGTTTAACAGCTTAATATTTCTTTGAAGAATCATGAGGTAAGAAGATGATTTCAGAATTGCTTCTCATCTATATTAGTAGATTACAGACTCAGTTGCAGAAGCTCTCTGAATTCAAACTGATCAGAGAGTACAGAGATGTGACAGTTTGTCATTAAAGCACTGAAGATTTCTTCTTTGTCCTTTTCTCCCTAAACGTTCAAACCCCTCCCTTATTCACATACATGTGGATCATGATTGTCACCTCTTAACCTTCAACCACAGTAAATGAATAGATTAAGTTTTTATATCCTTTTCCTCCCGTTTTAAAATCTTTCTTGAATCCTTTTGCACAAAGCGCGCTAAGAAAGACCCTAGAGCAGGTTGTTGTATTCCTGCAGTGGTGGTCTTATTATCCTGTACAGAAACAACACACTATTTCTGCCCATGTGGTAGTCCCCTGTTTACACATCCTTTGGCACAGTGTCAGGCAGAGTCTTCATTCTCACAGACAGGTATTTGAGTAGTGCTGCAGTGCGCAACAGAGCGGCGTATTGTGTGATTCCCTTTCACTCGGGAGGAAAAATACAAATCTATTACTTAATCAGATTTCAGTCCCACTTTTTGTCTTCAATATTGATCGACTACAGACTGTTGTTGCTTTTTTTTAAATTAAATACTGTTTACACAATACAAGACAGGTCCATACCTATAGCTGTCAGTTTAATATCTTGACTAAGTACTCCCTCTGTTCATACTTCCATTACGCAAATGTCTTTAAGAGGGAAGTAAAAAATAGCAATGACATATATATTCATACACATATATAAAAATATGTATGTTAATAGGTATATTGATATATGTTAAATATGTACTTGTAGACATAATATCAATCCAAATTAATTATACTTTTTAGATATCAAAAGAATAATTTTAAAAGTTTTTATCAACATAGATATTTTGTGACATAATCCTCTCCCACTCAGTTTCACTGAAGCATGTTTGCCTTTTGAGCACTAGCTCTAAGCTCTTCTTATTTGTTCCAGAACCACATTATTTTCCTCCATGAAGCTGTATTGTCATCAGGCCTTGCTCATAGGTAGATGTAGGAATTAATCGTTAAACTAGAAACATTTTTTAGAGATAATTCTATCTAGCAGACACAGAACAATCTTCAGCCGGTGGCAATACCTTGTTTAGAAAAATCATATTTAGAAACTTGGCAGGTATTTTGCCATTGGCAGGGATAGCCCTATGGTATAGGTTTTTAGACTTTAAATTACCCATTATAATGCAGATCCTTTCTTACATATGAAGGAGCTGCTTATCTAGGTCCTTCCTCTGATTTGGGAACCCTTGCAGACTCCCTGGCAGCAAGTCCAATCACCAAATCAGGGGTTCTCTACCCTCCCCTTTCAATTTGTCAATAATTACAGCAGATAACATCATACCCTATGCAAAGTGCCAGTCCCTTCTGCCTTTCACCTGTCAGCGGTTCACTGGAAGCCCATTTTTTTCCTTTTTAGCTGGTAGATTGTGTATTAGAAAAAAATAAATTCCAACACGTTAATAGATCCAGATTTAAGTCAAACTGAAGATGATATCCCAGCATGTTATGACTTTATGGAAACTATTTGCGTGCAATTTTTACTGGATTTCTTTTTCTATATCAGTGGAAAGGAGGCTTATGAAAGAGTTTCTACATATTATTATACAGAGCAACTTGTTTATCAGTTTGTTATTCAAAATCTTCATTAGGCACTCAACAGCTAATTTAGACTTCTGAAAACCACAAGTGGTCTGCAGCTTTTGAACCTCAAGCTACTTTCTCACTTGAGGCACTTGAAAACTTGTGTATGTGATATATATATAATGAAGTTTGCAATGGAAACTGCAATCCCAGAAGATCTTCCTTTCAAGAGCTAATAGGATTTATAAACCCTATTTTCACATGCCACTTTTATACACTAGATACGCATGAGCACAGTTTCTGGTTATTTATTTCCAGCTTTTCACATCAGCTGTATGTTTTCATCTCCTTTTTTTCCCCCCAGTAGGAGAACTTCTCCACGCCTATTAAGTAGATACACCTCATCTATGAGCATAAAGTAAGGCAGAAAACAAGTAGAGATAATATGTGACTTCCACTGGTCTCCATCAAATCTAGTGCCTTATGGTACTGCCATATTCCTTAGACTTTCAGCCATGCTCTTCTGGAAAAATAAAATGAAGTTGGCTGCTCAGCCTGTCTATAAGCAGCAGGTGGTGGGGAGGGATTTTGTGTGCATGCCAGAAATCCTCAACTTGAGGAGGAGAGTCTCTTAGCTGCAACTAAAGGATGGAAATATCTGCTAGCAGGTCAAACTGAATGCAAAATCCCGTTAAAACTGACAAGGAGCACTGAGATACATGACCTGAGCAGCAGAAGGACAGAGGGCCTGTGATGGTGAAACCAGGACACTGCCAGCCTGGGGGTGATCTTCCAGTGATTTTTAGGGCAATCGGTGAGCAGACAGCCATCATTTTGACAAGAAGTTTAAACAAAAAGGGAACATACGTGACTGGTGAAGAGCAACAGGATAAGAACATCTGAAAACTTCGGCCTGTCAATTATGTGAAGAGAAAAACACATTTATATAAGAAAATGTGTACAACACTTGGGCTAAGTGAAGGTGGACACACATATTCCCTCCAAAGTGATGAGGACAGCATAACTATTTTTTTTTCATAAATAAATAAAAAAATCTGCCTGGGAAGCAAGCTATGGCCTCACGTATGCTCAACTAATTGAGAGAAGTCAAGGTGTGAAGGCACTGGTCCCAGACTAGTACTGAGGACCTGCTGGAGAACGAAAGCATTCAGGTAAGATGCAGAAACAAGCCTCTACCCACTGCATGTGTCACCTTTTGAGGACAAAGGCAGGGAACAGCAAAGTGCCCAAAGTGATCAGGTGAGACATGGGTGTTATCTGCTAACATTGGTGCAGTGGAAAGCTGGAAGAAGAAATGAGAATGGTGACACCACCCTCCCTCAAGAGTGTGGCGGTGCCCAATTAATGTCCTCCCTTGCACCTGTTGCAAAGATTGAAAAAGAATTCTCCGTATCCAGGCAAGAGGTGCTCATACTCATTTTTTGAGTCAGGTGGGCAAATACTGTACAAATGGAGGCCGCAAGTGCTATTTGATATCTCCCATATCCCTCCCGGTGTTCAAAGAAGCTCCAGGAGAACTTCATCTATGAATTTTGGTCAAATTAAGTGGCTGGTTTTGAACGCATTAAAAAAAATACATAGATGGGATTAAGAACATGATTTTGTTTCAGAAATGGTTACTTTTTAAAAGTATATTTAAAAAAAATGCTTCAATTAATTTTAAAAAATCAAATTTATAGCTGTCCTAATATGTGCTAACACTTGATAAAGAAAAGGGTAATTAAGAGCTCCCCCTCACAACAGGATTACTTTTCATATACAACAGTCTGCCAAGAACCCACAAACCTGAACTTTTCCTGTAGATTCAAGTACTTTTTTCTTTTTTGTTGTTCAGTCATCAAACCAGGAGGAAGAACCCCAATCCATTATCAATTCTACCCAGACAGTAGGCAGCAGATGATGACCTGTCGTATAAAAGCATCTGCCTTGTGTGATGCTGACCATACAGAGGAGGCGGGTGTTGAGTAGACAAACCAGACCCACATCCAACTATTCCTTGCCTCTTCCCCTACCCCTTCTGTTGATCAGGTCCTGTCACTCAAATGATGACTTTCTTTTAACCATCATGCCAAATACGTAGCATACTGCACGGCATTGGCAGCGCAGACACTATTCAGTTCTGCAGTTCTAGGGGGAGAGCCATAAATTTAAGAAGGGCCATCTCCTGGCGTGTCAGCCATTTACCTTTGTAGAGAATTTCTACCGAACACGCCTGTGACAAATCTCTTTTCTCCTTCCCTTTTCTTGGATTATGAGTATAATAAAACACACCCTCTGACGTTAATGGTCTGGTAATATTGGTTGAACTATTTGGATGCTAGGAGACACCACAACTGAGGTCATTTGTTCAAACAATGTATTGGATTACAGGATTCTTTTTACTTTTTGTTTTGCTTTTCTCTGCAGGACCCATTTGTATACTGAACGAAGTAGGATCTTGCTTAATACAGCTATTCAGTGTTTTATCTCACCTTCATCGTCTTGTCTAACCACCCGGTATTTCTGTTCTTTTGTGACAGGAGAATTGTCTCTTCTCCTGCACTTTTCTGCGCACTCACACTATAACGTCTGAATACATAATAAATAGGTGTACATTTACTGTCACAGCAATCTGGTGTTGGGGGACTTTCACTTTTTACAGGTGGAGGATCAAGAGAAATTGAACTGTCAGACCATCCATTCATTGTACAGTCAGCTTCAGAGAGGCAAGATTTCTCCTTTTAGAGCACTTACATTCCACAAACTTGTAATACGTGGTAATTATATAGTTCTATAACAGCAGATGCACTGGGGACATGGTGACACTAATTCAGATATCCTAGGCAAACTAGTAGTGCTGCAAGAGCCGCAAAGGATTGAAGTATTTGCATTACGCAAGTGAGCGCCGTCCCTCTCATAGCCCAGTGCCACATCATCTAGGCAGGACCTCTAGCTTTTAAACAGCTAGGGACTGAGCTTCAAAGTGATGTGTTTGAGTGTTAAGTGCTTTTCTAAGTCTTACATCAGAAAATAGGGGGTATAAATTAAAGGATTTGTCTCCACAGCAAAATGAGGTGCATCAGCTTTTGCACAGACAAGCCAGCATGGCTAATGCCATGGGTGAAGGAGACTCAAGTAGGCTTTGCAATACATCAGCCGAGGAAGGACCCAGGTGACGGTGGATGCTTACTAGGTATGGCCCATGCATGCAGGCAAAGCTTTTTATGTACGGTTCTGTTTACGGCTTGCAGGAGTGAATACACCACATTTACTAGGCTGTTATGCACGGTAATTCTAAAATGAGGGCCCTCTTAGTCAGTTCCTAAGAGCCATCACAGTCTCAAAGCAGTGATTCTGGTGGGAGCTCAGTCTGCAGAGGCAGCTGCTTGCCTGATGTCAGCGTTTCATTGCCAGAGCGCTCCCTCTCACAGAAGCTTAGAATACGGGTTTTGCAAGATTTCCCCCTCAAAACTGCGCTTTCCTGCTAAGAAAAGCAACATAATTTATGGACTTTTCCAGAAGCTGTCACTGGCAACAGTGAATTGTAGGATTCTCTCCGTGTCAGTTACAAAAGGTCAAATCAATGCCCCTTGTCTGCGTGTCTTAGTTCTCCTTTGCGGCCCTTTTGGCGCAGTCCCTGTCTTTAGTCTTTCTTCCCTCGGTGCCCCATCCTGTCCCATCCTTCTCCTCTCCTGCTCCCCTTGGCCGCATGCTCAGCATTTGAAGGGTCTTGCTCCACTGGGCGCTCCCACAGGACCTCACCCCAGGTCTGCCAACAAACACTTTGTGCAACACTTGTGCCCAAACACATTAGAAAGTAAATTAACATTTCACGTTTGCTACAGACTTGGGCAGGAAGCCCAGAAAGAGTGATTTCTCTCTTACTGTCTCCAAGCTCAAAAATCAAAACAATTGATTCTGCTGCGAAGGGTGCCTGAGAGCCCCGGTGATCTCTGATAAGGTGAGGTACAATTAGTCCCACAGCAAACACAGGGCACAAAAAGCTAACAGCCCAACGGCTGATGTGATGAAAGCTTACAGGGGATAGTGCCTCAAAAGGCCTTACCTCTTCCAATGAGCACCAGATACTTATGAAGTCTGATCTGCATTTGAAGGCAAGCATTTCTTAGCCAAATAAATTACAAGTGTGTGAAACCTTGAAGCCGGGTGTGCTGTTCCTGCCAGCTGAACAGCTTGGGAGAGACTGGCATTATACATCTGAAATGCAGAGGACTCAGAATTTCTTTACCTTTTTTCCTTTCACTCGGCCTTAACTTTTTGGTAGAACAGAAAGCACCATTTTTGAACACAACAAACCTCACTACAGCCGTGGAGGGTTTATATTCTGCTGTTTTTAGAAGGAAGTATTGGATGTTAAGGTCTGCATACAGGTGGGAAAACTGTATAAAAAACTACTAGGAAAACAATGTGGAAAAGAGCCAAAAATTGCAGAGGATGGAAGGGGAAAGCAGCTGGCCGGCCACACCGGGGACTGCACTGATTGAGCAGGAACTGGAAAAAACTACCAGGCATTGCAGAGAGTGAAATAGGAGCATTGGGAACTCCCTTTAGGTGAAACCTCAAGAGATAGGGAGATGCTGGTTTATTGGCTGTCACTGAGGCCAAATCAGCGAAGCTGAGGCCCATGGGGAAAGATTAGATAGAGGCAGGTCGGTTATTTGGGAAAGGAAAGGAAAACGTGTGAAAAGGAATTGCTAGGTAAAACAACTCCTGCGACTGGGGCTCTGTTGATTACCTGTTGAACATCTATGCAGCTGATCAACACAGCCCAGAGCAGGACAATAAACCTGTTTTTGTAAGCATACTGTGCCCATCTGGCTTGCTTGCCTTGTCAGAGGTCTCCAGAGGATGTCCTTGAATGCCAAGCTTGGCATTGGAGGGTTGGAGGATGGACTGATCACCACTGTAACATCACTGGTACTAATCAGTCTTCCTAACATACAACCAAATTTATATTATTTATTTTCATTTTAATGAAGATTTAGTGCAAGAAGAAGTGTTTAGAAGTAGTTAATGTTATTGCAGACTATTGGTCTAAGCCTGTTTATGTTCTTCTGCCTCATTGTCCTTTGTAGCAGCCCTTTGCTGAGCATAGCCACGAGATGTCCGCGCTCCAGCAACACCTTGGTGTTCTGGCCGTACCCTGTCCCACTTGTTTTCCTTCATTAATATGCTGCTCAGGGAAGGCTGCAGGACTTGCCCAAACTGGGCACTTTCTGGAGTTGTTTCCCTCAATAAAGTGGTACACAGGAGCTTGTGTCTGTGCCCTTGTCCTTTTTCCACACGCGTGTGCTCATCTCCATGTTATTCCCTGTCAAATACTTTCCCTGGTTAGCACACCAGAAATGAAACTTCGGCAGTACAGAGGACTCCGGGGGGTGCAGGCAACAATCAGTCTGTACTTGGGCCAGTGGGTCACTCTCTTAATTCACCCATGAAGAAAGTTTGGGAGAGAAAAACAAAATCTATTACATGAAAAAAAAAAAAAAAGGATGCATTTGTAGCTGACAGCCAGCTAAGGATAAACTCAGAAGCAAAAGCTCTGGCAGGCTGCAGCCATAGGGTGCGATCCTTTCCCAGCCCAGTCACACAAAGGGTGGTTTGACAAATCAAACACAAAAAAGCTGCAATTCTGCATGTCTCCAGCAATTCCCTCAGCGAAGTTTAGCATGATATTAAAAAAAAGAAAATAACCCCCTGACTCCTCTGCCAGGAGTGCTTGGTGTGTGGTGCCACCCGGGGCATCCTGGCCGTGTGGGCAGAGAGGAGAGCCTTGCCAATGTCATGGCTTCCTTCAAGCCATAGCTGCCCTCAGCTGAGGCCATATGAGATGTAGGCAGGGCATGAGCCTCCCTTAAGGATAACATACCAGAGAGAAGGGCTGCAGGCAGGTGGAGGCCTGTAATTGCAACTACAGGTCCCCAAGCCCTACGTCCATACAAGGCACCTCCAAAAAGGCTCAAACCCCTATTCCGAGTGGGCTTTTCCAGCGTGCCCTGTGTTGGGCCCCCAGGAGCAGCACCAGAGCCTGGGCTTGGTGCTTTCCTTTGAGAGAACACCCTCAGCCAGGATGTTGTGACAGACCAAGCACCTTGGGCCAAGAGACATACACTTTCTCCAGAAAACAAGAGAAGGGTCCTGTCCACAGGTCATGCTTATCTGGTGTGCTCAGGTCCTGTGCCGCCCTCCATAGCTACAGCTCCTGCCTGGCTGCGGGGTCAAGCACAGCCTCAGCACACATCCACACACTCCACAAGCTGCTGCATGGGTGAGGCTTTCATACCTGCTCAGACTCAACCTGGCTGGGGGGGTCTGCTGTTTTGTACACTCATCCGTAAATGATCACCTCCTTCTCACAGGCCCTGCACACACAGCATGGTTTCTTATGTCCTACTTTTATGGGTTAGCACCAAGCAGGAAACGCATTTGAATTGTTGCATGCAGAAAATACAATTGCTGTGTGAGATTTCACTTGACCTAAATCCATCCAAGCACTGGCATTACGAGGAACTCAAATGGAGGTCACATCATTACAGGTGTGTTTGATGGCATCAACATATACCTCCAGATCCCCACAGGCTTGAGGGGATGTCCCCATGCAAAAATGTCTTCCAAATAAGCATAGTAGGGTCACATCAGACTTCCAGTCTCTGACAGCCTACTTTTTACTGAAGGTTGCTTCAGTTTTCAGAACTTCATCAACATTCATCCCTAACCTCTGACACCCCCCAGCAGTCAGCTGTTTGGCATTTGCTCGGCATTGCAATGGGGTGATTCCTTCCCTCGAGCAGCTGGGCTTCTAAAGGTGCCAGAGACCCACCACGAAGAGACTTTTGCCTGCCAATGGGTTTTAAAGCAACCATTCGCTTGGTGAACTGAGCAGGGAGAGAGGAAACAAGAGCCCAGGGGTCCCCAGAAGGGGATGGTGCAGCAGGAGGTGGTCAGAAGAGAGGGAGGACACAGGTGAAGGAAAAACTGGGAGGAGAAAGGAGTGGGAAATCAAGTGGAAAGTAGGGAGGCCTTATGGCAGTTATGGACTTACGACAGTGATATGGGTGACAGCTGGGATTTTATGAAGCATATGAAAGAGTGACACGCTTTTTAGGCATTTTGAGTCTTTTCCGCTGCTGCATGATAAGGGAAATGCAGCTGCAAGAAGGCATATGGCTCAGATAAGAGGAGGCTAATAAACATATGGATGAGGTTTAAACCCAGCTAGATCAAAGGAATATATTTGGCTATTCTCATAACAAGGGTTTTATCCTTGCCGTGCTATTTCCCCTCAGATAGGAAACTCATCCGTTAGTCCCAGGGCAGTTCAGCTTTTTTCTCCAGGTCTCTGAACAGCACTTGTGAGAGTCTAAAAAGAGAACTGATCTCCCAGCTTACACTTGCTCCCAGCACAGCCCTCTGATTTCTCTCTAGTCTCAGCTTCTCCCTCCCCAGCATCACCCCCAGATCACCCCCACCAGCCCCTGCACCCCCAGATCAAGCCAGGATGCTTCCCCAGCTCTGGCACTGGGCTGGGGAAAGGAGATGCACGCTTGGGTCTTACCCTTCTCCAGGAGTGAGGCTGGAGCCATTGCACATAGATGGATGCACTGACCTAGATAGGCTGCCTGCAAGGCTGCTAACACCTCCTGCACCCGCCAGCACTGATAAAAGCCACCATCACTCTCTGCTGCAAGTCCTCACTCCACAGCTAAAGCTGCCAGGACTTGTTTTAACAGGTGTTTTTCCTGTGCACGTTGCTTAGATTTTTGTGATATTCCTTTTCAGTTAGCCTGACCGTCTGCCGAGGAGAAGCTCTTGCCCTTCAGACCAGAGACCTTTCCCCACCCAGGCCCTGATTGCCACCAGCTAGCCCAGCTGGCTGCCCTCGCTTAAAGGCAGAGCTGCCAGAGTCCCAGAGGATATGCTTTTTTCTTTAAGGAGCTCAGCAGATCACTCTGTGCTTGTTCACTCACATTTAATTCAGTAAAGTTAGCAAACATGTTTAACTAAAAGAGAATGACAACATCTTAAGGATAGCATTGAGTGGGATTTGGGGGCAGGATTTGGTCCATTGAGGAATAATAACTCCCCCTTTAAGGTAATATCTACTTTATCTGTTGCAAAAAATATATAGCTATGTTTACTCTCCATTGGTATTTGCCCGACAGACAATATTGTCTAGTTTTGAAAACACATCAGGCCACACAAAAGAGCTGCCAGATTCCTACTGAGCTGATGATTCCTTTTGTATCCTCGTTTTCCTTATCTTGGGATCCAGGCTGTCGTCTTTAATTATTTTAAAATGAACTGCCGCATCTTATCTCTTTTAGAATATTTTATCCTCTGTTCACTCTTGTATCTCTTCCTTATTCATGACATTAAAAGGAAGGAATTATGATTCTTCTTCTTTGATTATTAGTGGTTTAGCTCATTGCTTCTTAAATTGGGGAAACTTAAAAATTACATTCAGCCTTTCTATTCTGGTTCTCTGGTGTGAGCGTCCTTCCTGGCTGCTCAGCTCTTCCCAGCAGACTTTTCTCATATGCTGGATGATGAAATGCCACATCCTCTGGTTTGCCTGGAATGTATCAGCTACACGATGCTGGAGAAGAAGGACACCAGGAGACCAGAACAACCCACCTGCTTCATCTGCATTACTCCACTTCTCCTGACGCATTAACCACAGGTCTAACATCGTGACCACCGTGTCCCTCCCTGCCAGCCCAAACACTGCGGCCCTTTCCACCCTGCTCGACACAGCTTTTGTTAACAACTGCTGTCTATCGAGGCACAACAAATCTGTGCACGGAGTTTGCAGTCTCCAGGCTGCACTTCATACCAAAGAAAAACAGTAATTTACAGTTGCACCCTGCTCTGCACGAAGGATTGAATACGCCTGTTGGTGTATATGAATATACCCATCAGTGTACATCACTGTCACAGGGCTTAGGTATGGCCTGGGGGGTTGAGACAAACACCAAAGGGACCGGCATTTAGGATAAAATTTTAAGAACTCTTGCTGTGAGTGGCATGAAGAGACTGAGGATCTTTTTTAGATGTTTAAAGTGTTTGTGCATTACCCATACAAGGGCCTTCCCAGCCCCTTGGCATCTGACGGATCTCCAGGGCTTTCACCTGCCATCCCCATCTGTGACACGGTGGGCCCCGTGTGGTCGCTGCGTTGTGGCCAGCCAGCAGCAGCAGCCACTCGCTTGTCACTGTTGTGGCCTGGGTGAGGAGAAAGCTGCTGCACCTGGTGGTGCTGTCTGTGGGGGCTGAGGGCCATTTTCAAAGGTGACTTCAGCATGTAGGCCCTTTAGAAAACAGGCAGGTGGTCTAAAAAGGTCAACGACAGAGCTCTGAGTGGGAGAGGAGGAATTGTGATGCTTAGAAACCAGCTTTTCTTCAAGATTATTTTAATTGTGGCCTCTGATTCACAAAAATTAAAGCCTGATCTATGCAATGTAGTCCCACCATAGCATGGACAATATGTAGGTAAATGCTTAGGTAGCTACATTTCTATTTGTTCAGCACTACACATGCTTCTAGTGATCAATAAAATACAAATTTGGAAAAGTGGGGACTGAGGGAAATAGGTTTTTAGCATTTTGATTATCACAGGCAGAATGTAATGAAGTAGCTCTATGCCAAGACACTCAAATCGGCATCTTATGTGTACATCTAATGTATGAGTGTGCCTGTCAGGAGTCATTTATTTAATATGTTACCATATTAGGCTTAAAATTAAGAAATATTCTGTACAGAATTACAAGCACATGAACCTGCAAACACAAGAGGGTAGCTAAAAGCCAGGACACGCAGATGCAGAGTAGAAGCGGACCAAGTATACGGACTAGTAAGAAGCAAGAAGGCGACACTTGGCAACAAGCTGCAGTGATGCAGACATGTAAATAATTAGAAGTGGCCCAGAAGAGCGGTGTACAGCACCCAGCAAAGCAATCAGAGCTCCACACCGGGGAGCAGAACAGTAACTGGCATCAGAGCAGAAGCTGAAATGAAAGCTGACAGTGGAACAAATGTTGGTCGGTAAAACACAAGCTGATTATATACCAGTTAGCATTGATTCGGATGCCAAGAGTAACAGCAGGCACTGGAGCAGGGTGGGGGAGTGCGAGGCACTGAGAAAGAGCTCGGCACAACAGAGCAGGAGATGATTAAACAAACAAACAAACAAACAGCCCCCCCACCCCCCAAGGAGGAAATTATTAAAGCGGCACAAGCAGGGAAGCTGCAGCCGCCTCCTGTGGGGAGCAAGTTCTGTGGTGAGCTGGCAGACCTGGGAAGCCAGCAAATGACTGGGGGGAAAATGAATCGGTGTCAGTCGTTAGCCAGCATATGTTTGACCTTTCTGAGAAAACTGGCATAAGCGCTTTTATTAATGACTGTGGCAAGGAGATGGGCGGGCATGGAAGGAGGTTTGGTTTCCGGACCATCTGCAATCCTGCCTGCGAAGCCATGGTAAGGCAGGTGGCCACCAGCCAGCCCTGGCCCAGGACAGCCTCCCTTCTCACAGGCAAGGGGAGGTGACACCTGCTTATCCGCACTTCTCTTATGTGGGGGTAGTGGGGGGGTCTCATTTAACCCTTGAATGCTGGCATTTGGATTTGGGGACCTGTTGGAAGTTGTGGCGTGAACAAAAGCTGCTGTTTGCCTGGGGAGTGGGATGTTCAGGCTCTGTGCAGCCACCTCCTATCAGGAGAAAGGGGAGGATAACAAGAAGAAACACCCAATAGGTTAAACCATGTCAGAGCTTGTATTTCATGATACATCGAGCCAGTGTTTCTGTGTCCATCAAGCTGCTTTCTTCTTCTTTCAAGGACACACAGCAAGTATTTTTATTCTCCTTTGTTATATTTTATCAGCAGGGGTAAAGTTAGGCAGATAACAAACCCCATCATGTTCACTGAAAAGAATTAGAAAATGTGATCATAGAAATGGCTGGTTATTACATACAAATGCATACAGATGGAGAGCGCTGCAAAAAGTTATTCCAGTCAATAGCATAGATTGGTCAGCCTCACCTCTACAGAAGAATTTAGGACAGTGACTCACAAGGATTTGTTTGTAAAGCTGGGATGTACTGCAAGAATTATAAACAGCATAAGGACTTGGGTGAAGAGGACAGTATAAGAAGATCGCTTGGTTGGGGTGTTACCAGCAGACATCTCAAATCGCAAATTAGCCCATTTCCCTTCATGCCTACGGTGCAAGACAAGACCTGTATTTATAATGGATGACTGGATTATTTCATAGGAGGAATTAGGTAGCCCTGCGGCTAGTAAAAGTATGAAATGTGATGGAAAAAAAGTGTGGCATAATTCACCTGGGGTCAAAGAAGAAGGTCTGTTGCCGCGCGCTGAGGCGGTACCAAGGGATGCTGGGGAGGAGGGTGATCTGGGTGCACTGCACAGCCATCCGCTGCTGCTTATCCTCCTGTGCTCCACAGCCGGGGAAGATGCGACAGCAGATCCCGGAGGTGTCGGGTGAAACATTTTCCACAGCGGCAGAGAAAGCCCTGGCACTGGATGAGGTGCCGCAGCAGCCTCATTGAGCTGTCAGTGTGCCCTTCTCATCACCTGCCTTTCAAAAAGATGGTTTTTAACAGACAAATGGGAAAAGGGATGCTCAGAAACGAGAGACGACCCTCTCGGTTTCTTACAGGTAGATTAAATAGCCTGTCTTGTGTAGCCGTGTTAACAGAAGGCTGAGAGGGTTGAATTACATTTGAGCAACAAATATAGGAAGGGATGGGAATTATTTCCATTCAGATAAAAGAGGCTACAAGATCAACCAGGTGTACACTGACCCCGAAAGAATTTGTGTTGGAAAGAGGAAGAAGATATTTAACTTTAAGAAATAAAAGTGCCAGAGCAGCCTTTGAACAGGGAGAAGGTACCTGACTGTTACAAGACAACAGCAAAGTAGGTTACAGAAGAGATTGTGTGAACAGAGGGATGGTTCTTGGTTTTGGAAATAATGGTGTAAGATATGGCATTTCAATTCCTTTAGCATTATTCAGAGTTCCAGTTGAAAGGAGACTTAGTCACGTGTGTTTGTGATGCTAGATTTAGCCATCCAGTCCCATGCTAGACTGGTTTCCTGGCTATCCCCAGGCTCCAGGATAGATTTTCTCTTTCTTGCTTGACGTTGTTAATTTTTATTTTGATTTTTACTCTTAGTGCACTACAGCTGTTGTGGGCACCGACAGGGTATTGGTCCAGGTGCGTGGATTCCTCAGTGGCACAGAGGCCACTTTTAGGCACCCCACCGGTTTGTCCTCCCCCCTGAACCCAGAGTGGTCCAGGTCAGCTGAGACAATTTTGCATGCTCTTTTCCATGAGATTTTAAGTTGCATTAGATACCATGGGGGAAGACTCTCATGTTTGGCAGCTGACAGAGCACGAAACTGAAGGAAAGAATATGATGAAGAAAGGCATTGCCATCCGCAGCTGAGAAGTCCTTGCAACTGATGGGCTTTTTCCTCTGACCTGGACTGAGTCCAGTCCTGAAACGTTTCCACACGGCAGTACATCTGGCTTGGGAGAGACCCTCTGATCTTGGGGAAAATTTACCTACAGAAACCACGAGTATTTGTAAAGTGGGGCTTTCAGCCCGTACCCTTCCCAAGCTGAATGCTCGTCCAGGCTTTCTTACTTTATTAGAACACCTGTTAAGCGACAACAAATAGAAAACATTGCATATAAATATCCCAAGATGTAGCAACCCATTTAAACGTAGCCAAAGGAGCTGTTACTTAAAGTATGTATTTTTTACCCAGGAATATTTCCCAGTCGCTAACGGAAATGGGCATGAAGTCTTTTTAACTGGACAGGAGTACTGTTAACCCAAAAACCTCCTTCAGAGCCAGTCTTGCTCAGCCATTAAACACACTGGATGTATTTAGACTAAACCATTTGACAGCAGTATCTCTCAGAGAACCGATAACTGAGTAAGACTTAAGCCTGTTAAAAACGTATACAGCTCTGCCGTGGCTTTGATACATGCCTGCAGCCGATAGGAAGCCTAAGTCTCTATTTGTTTTGAGGTTGTACCTCTAGATGATAAATATTTATCCAGCACCTCCCAGCCTGTCACAAATACTTTCCTGTAATCCATTTAGCTGTGCTTCAGATTAAACAGTATCATACAGGGGAAGAGCTGTTAATGCTACGGCTTGCACGCAGCGTTAAAGTTTGGATGAGAAACAGGCAAAATTATGTTAAAACTGCTAAGCTCCCACGGGAGCGTGTACTATGGATGCTGCGTGGGGGCAAGAATATGAATTGAATTTGAGCAAGAGAGGAACAGAAATTCACATTTCAGCTCAGTGCCTGTTCTTGCTTCCTCACAGTCCTTCAGAGACCTGTTTATCATTAAGGAGTTGAATATGGGCTCTTGGGATTGAGGGAGAAGTCATAGAATCATAGAATGGTTTAGGTTGGAAAGGACCTTGAAGATCATCGAGTTCCAACCCCCCTGCTATAGGCAGGGACACCTCCCACTAGACCAGGCTGCCCAAGGCCACCTCCAGCAACCTGGTCTAGTCCTAGGTCTTGTACATGCTTCTGATTCTTGGATAAACTCTGCCCATCAATAGACTAATCTCTGGTAAAAAAATAGCACAAATATGAAGGGGACAGAATCTGGCTGCATTTCTAGACTGTGATAGAGCCATGATCTATCAGCAGCAGGGATTATAAAATCAATAAACAAGGTAAACTTGGTTCCTTTTGAGAGAGGTGTGAAACTACTGGCTGAAATTGGAGCGATAATTCCTTGTATTATTCACTACATGGTTTTTCTACTTATTTTATACCTCACACCTCACAAGATGTGAGGGGCTATTAAAATGCCAGATTGACCACGTGGCCTCAGGGAATGCCTCATGGAGCTGCCATCATGATGGTGTTGGGACACCATCACGTTGCTGATGCAACACCTCTAAACATGGTTTCAAAATAAGATTGGATTGCCTTCGAGAAGGGTGGTACCCCCTGGATTACAGGATGACTGCAAAGCATAACAGCAGTGAAAAGGTAGAAAAATAGCAGAAGCAAATGGTTGTGTTCGCTATCCCGCTTGGTCAGTTTGGTGCATGTGCACCCTCTTGTTTCTTGGGATGCAGCGAAATGACCTTCCCGGGGTCTTGCTGAACTGGGGTTGTGTGCTTCCCATTTATTCCCGCTTCTCTGCTCTGGCTATCATCTCTGGGAGTTTCCCACAGGCTTAGATGTTGCAGCTGGGGAAGAAAGCCCTGGGTAACTATTTGCCCAGTGGATCTATTTTTGTTCAAGCATTCAGTGTCAGCCTCCTGTCTGTGTACAGATCGATACATTATTCTGTTTAGTCACCAAATTCACGTTTAAGGGCATTCAGGACTAAAACCATTGGAAAAACTATTGATATTTTGAGATTAGTTTTTGTTTCAATGCATAACATGGAAAGAAAAAAACTTAAGCCTTATTAGCCTCCTATGTGAGCAGACGAGATAGCAATACTTGCACCGTCAAAACAATCAGTAACTTGGCATATATTCTCAGGTTTTTGGATTGCTTTGAGGTGGGTCCTCAGGGCCTGACTCGGGACATTACCTTACTCGCCTCGGCATCCCGTGGAGTTAGGGCTTTTGCCTCACCTTGAAAAGGAAATTGCAGCCTCAAGCTGTGCTTTAATCAAAGCCCCCTCACTAAGGGGGTCGCAGCACGAGCGTCCCCAATGCGTATCACAGGGGCACTGTCTATCACAGGGGGACCATACAGCCCTACAGCAGCTCCAGCGAATGCAAGAGAGAATTTTTTTTTGAGCTGTACCCTGAAGTTAATAAAAGTACACCTCCCCTCTCTCTGCAATGCCTGCCCTGCAAGGTGCTTCACTCCCCACCAAAGGAGCATTTATACTCTCAGACGTATGCTCAGCACCTTGTTGATGTCTGAGGTGCTGCCAGGAGGGCGGGAGGATTGATGAGATACCCTTATTGCCTAAAATTAGTGCTCCAAGATTGCCTGAAATAAATCTGCAATTCTCCCTTCCAGCGGGCCGGCCAGGGTTTCTCTGAGCTCTGACAACCTCTTGCATCCTGAGGGTCACCACAAGACGCAAACAGGTCCTGCCCGGCAGGCTGGGCCCATGGGTTGGAAGGGGGTCACAAAGCTCCCGCCTCTAGTAGGGCGCAGCAAATCGTGTTTAAAATCAATGTCTCCGTTTCAGAGACTTAGGATCATCTTGGGCAGAGAGGACTCAGTGCTGCCACAGCCTCTGCCCTGGCCCCATGCATCTCCCCCGGGGGTAGCAGAGGTAGGGACAAACACCTCCTGCGCTGCAGCCTCCGCCGTGCCCCACAGGGCTGGGTGAGGAGGGGCATGAAGGGAAATCTGGGGGTCCCTGGGGAGAGGGAAAGCAGGGTGGTGGGGGCGCGGTGGCTAATGCCATCTCCTCTGTCTGCTCCGTGGCCACAGCCCAGCCCCTCTGCAGAGGTACCACCCTGGGTAGCGGCAGGAGCGTGGCACCTCCGTTTCAGAGCCTGCGCTGAAAAATGAAAAACTGAACGAGAAACGAGCTGAGCTTTTGACAAGATGCTTGCATTCAGCACCCAGGGGAGCCCGGCCTGCTTCGGCTATTAAAGGGGACATTGAGGGATGCTCATCTTCACAGGGCAAGCTGGTAGCCAATGTAATGTGGCCTGTCACCTAGCAGACAAAAACATAACAAAGCCCTATAGAAATGCTGCTTTTGGAACAATTCATTAGAAATTGTGCAGCCAGGCAAAGGAAACAGGAAATTTTTAACAGAGAAGGTAATTAGCTTCTGGGACAGGGGATGAGAGCTGGGGCAAAGCCTCTGTCAGACATGAAAATCTGATGTGTCCTAATACAGCTACCGCCAACGTGTCTTGGGTCCTGTAAGAGGTCAGGAAGAGCATCACAAGGGTCATTTCTGCCTTTAAAAGACAGAAGTGCATCTTTTCTCTCAACACCTCCTAATTTTTACAGATTCACGTGTTCCTACTTCTCTGTGTCTCTTTGCGGTACACTTCAAAGCCCCCCACAACTCAATGTGGAAGATTAAAAGTGAAGTAACTTCAAAAAGCAACACCTCCCTCCCCTTTGATAGTCCCGATACCAAATAATTTCACTCCTTTCTTCACGTTGCAGCAGTCACTGGCGCTTCCCCAGAGGCGCGGGCTGGCTGTCTGCCCCTGCCCCCTCCAGGTCCCACGGTGTCCCCTCCTTTACCGTCCATCTTTGCTATTTACCTTGGGCCTCAGAGCAGCTGCGGTCTCTCCTCTTGCATCCCGGGGAGGCTGCTCTCCCCTGGCCGCTGCCCCGGGCTGCCCCATCTCCTCGAGGCCGGGGATGTTGCTCGCAAGCCTTCCCGCGGCAAAGACTGCCCGCCTCCAGGCTCTGCGTGGGGCTGGACAGCCAGGGGATTTTCTCATGGTTGAGCAGTATCAGGTCAAGCTCCCTGGGAGGTAGGGTATGGAACAAGGTCATCGTCTTCTTTCGTATTCATTTTTTTTATTTTCTCTGAATGTGCAGTAGGAATTGGAGTTAAATGGAGTGTGGATTTTAATTTTTGCGTAATAAATCTCAACAAGGCCTTATTACCCCATGCAAATAGGATTAATCTGAAAAAGCAGCCAACTAAACATTTGGGGGACTTAATCCCAAAGGTGATATTGTGCTTTATTACTGGACATCAATATTTTTTGCATCTCTGTTCAGAAAGCATGCCTCAAATCACAGCTGCCAATTGCTAAACAAATTTAACAGATCTTTGCCCATAATCAGGAAACCAGCCCAGCAAGGCAGAATTAGGATTTGCTAATTCCTATTTAAACTGATACTCCAGTTTGCTGTCTTCTGTTTATGCAAGCATGCTAATTAATTTTTGCCCATGTGTGGCTGAGATAGAAGCTTTACAGTTGTAGGATAACACGGCATTGCAGGCCAGAATAAAATTAGTCTAAATAATGCCCAGAAGCACATCAATGATGCACTTAAAAAGAAAAATAAAATAATTTCATTCTTCTAGATGAGCTATTAGTTTTTATAGTCATTACGTTACTAGCAGCATGAATTTTGGCTGACGTACAGAGAGCGCAGTTGAGTGAATCATACGGTCCTTATATGGCAGATGTTGGAACAAGGTTCAGATATAAACTGGCACACCTAGTGGTGGCTGCAGCTGAAGTTAATGTATACTCATGGGCAGGGATGGGACAGCAGTTACGAGCTGTCCCCTCACCCATACCCATCGCTGCTCTTCCTTAGGACAGATGGTGTACGAGTCCCTTCTGTCCTCTTAATCTCACCTTGCCCCCTGCAGAAGTGACCCAGCAAGGGACAGGTGAGCTCTGAGGGACAGTCAGTGAATATTGTGTCACGTTCTTAAATGGGGAAGATAAATCCAGAAGGTTGAGTGGGTTGATCAGTCTCAAAAAATCAGGCACAGAGAAACCGAGACCCAGTTCTACGTGCTACACTGGATGCTTGCATGTATATATTATATGCTCAAGACTACAAGACCTCTGGGATTAGCACAAAATGGGTTTGGGGAGCTTGGAGCCTTCCAGAAGAGTGGGTTTCTCACTTTTTAAGGTAGAGGTTTCACTTTTCTCTTTCCAGACAGCCTGGACTTCAAAAAGGGAGGCAGCCCCAGGGCCAGGCTGTGCCCTGAGCCATATTTGCCCCTGGAAAGTTTCAGCAGTGATGCTGACTTACACTCCTGCTCACGGGTCTGAATACTTAGGGACCTCAATACAGAAAAACTTGTTACGATAACATGTATAACTTGCTTCAGGGAGCACAGGGACCATCTAGGCTGGGGCAATGCCAAACTGTTTTCCTGCTTCATGGTATGTACAGTGCAACTGAAGTAATAGAGAGCCACAGATTATAGACAAATTGTGAAAAAGCCTAATTCCATTCAACTTTTGTTTCAGATGACTTTTGGCAACGTCCTTCCTCCTTCCTTCCTCTGCAAGTGTTTTCCTCTTACTCCTAGTGACAGGCAATGAAGCCTGGTGAAAACTATGCTGTCACTGAGCAGTCTGCCGGGATGATTTTGTCCTGATGTTGGCTGTCAGCCCGTGCACCTGCTCCCAGCCACACTGTCCCTCCTCATTACCTAAATCTGTCATTTGGTCCCAACTGCCACGCGTGAGGTAGTCTCGTCAGCAAAGGCAACGGCTCTGACAAACCAGCATCATCACCGGCAAAGTAACTCTGCACCACAGCACTCATAATCAGTGGCAACATGATGACCTTTGAACATAATTGGGACAAGAAATCCACGGTAAAAAGCGAGTAGAATGGTAACTTAGGAAGCAATGAGACTAACACTGTAGGCATTAAAAATGACACACATCAAGCGCTTAATATGCATTTGCAAGCATGTGAATTTGCAGAGCCAGTCATAGTGATTTCAAAAATTACTGTTTCTGTTTGAAACAAGCAACACGACAATACACACACTTTTGGCTAGCCAGGAGCTTCGTGGTACCTATTATGACAATGACAGTTACTAGTGGAACTCATCACAGAGAATAGAAACCCTGTTCTTTTGTACTGGTGCACACCTGGAACAACACTGCTTCCAGCTGTAGTAACTTTCTTTGGCTTCAGTAGAAAGCAGACTATTAAAGAATGAATAATAATAAAATAGCATTAGGGCAGTAATGTTTCTAGCAACTTATGGTTCATCTCAGTACCTTTCTGACTACTATTTACAAAGCAAATGGTAATGTGGAGTTGCAAGATTTAGCATCAGCAAACAGGTTCTGTCCACCCAGAGGACAGCAATGTCCCAGTAACCGTGCATAAAAGGCCTTCCCCAGCTTTTCTTCCCTTTTTCAGGAGACCATCCCAATGCAGTCACAGTGTTAGTGCTACCTCACCTGGTTACCGCAAAGCACTTAACTTGCAACTACTTTGGGGGAAAGTAAGAGGTAATCTTCGTTTGATCCTGTGCGGGACAGCCTCTTACCGACCAAAACAGAGAGCACACACATCAGCGTAGCACATCTTCTACACAGCACACCTACACTGACTTTCCATACTTCCTAGATACTATCATAGATCCAGAGCTGCACATTGGTTTCAGCTAGGACAATATTCTGGGGAACCGTTGCTACATGCTTGCCCTCTCCTTACGCAAGTTCACACATGTCTGCTCTTGGCCATTGCCAGAGAGAAAACACTGGCCTAGACAAACATTTAGTGTAATCCAGAACTACTGCTCTTGTGCAAGTACTCTGACATGAACACCCAGCTAGGTCACTTTTGTAGTGCTGGCATTAAAGCTGCAAACCGCGAAAGTCTCTGAAGCTGCCTACTTCGAAAATGACTCATTTCAACCTCCAGCAAGTCTTGTGTTCACCCGCACTAGGTGCGACTGGTGAACCTTTGGGAGAAACTCTTAGGAAAGAGGACATGTTCTCAAAGAGACAAACATGGCTGTTGCTCAGCTCCAAGATGAAAACTCAAGTGGGTTCTTTCCCCCAACACAACTGAGTGGCCTGCTGGTTCTTTCCCTTGAAATAATAATAAAATACATTTATATTTAATGACTGAAAGACGAAGATGGCGAATGTCAGCTATAACATGGGAATAAAGGTATTAACGGGATACAGGCCTGGATCAATTGAAGACAAGAGACTAAGGAAAGGACCCAGGCACTTCTCTTCTGCATACGAGTCATTTGCTCGCATTTCTAACTCCCTCTTGCCCCTTTTGTTTCAGCACCGCCGTTTTATGGCCCATGCTCTCCATTTGGTTTTACATGCATCCACTTCACAGTTTGTCTCTGGGTAAGATTTATACTAAGGTTCTTGCATAATAATCTGTCTCCTTCTAATCTGGATTCCAGTTTTAACTATGCTGATATTGTGTTAGCTTCACATGAAGATGTAAAAGACGTAGGAAATGAAGGCCGTTGTTTTCATCAGTGGTACTGATAACCTGCAATGACAGTTTTTCAGATTTCTTCCAATATTGGAGCAGTTAGGTTATAAACACAAGATAAATGTTATGCCACTATTTTTTATTTGCTATAATGATCAGCATCTGAAACAAACACACTTCGGAATGCTGTTTTTCTATAGGAATCATCGACACAATGCTAAGCTACAATTAATATCAAGGTTAGGTAACAATCTGGCAATAATTGTTCCTCCTCAAGTTGAGGAAGGCTAACTAAAGGATGCACAATCTTGACAAATGCAGACAGGATTTTTGCACAGTATGTGCACGCACACACACCACTGAAAGAAAATACTCCCCACTTCATAGTGCAGGCAGGCAAAAGCCAGACTTTTTATTTAAGTTTAAAATAACAAATACTCACCTACATCACAATATACTGCTTAGTTTATCGCTTCTGCTTTGAATTCTGTGCTTTCTTTTCACGTGTCTACATTTTGCAATTGTGTACACGCTGCAAAATTAACTTTGTATATCATTTAGCATCTGTGCATATCCTTTAGAGCTTAATGTTACACTGAAATTAAAAGAAATCTTGAATTCTAAGGTACTGAAAACAACCAATAAAATTCCACTGAAAAAAACCCAGTATAAATGTTTCTTGTAGTACAGTACTCTTAATTTTATGTCAGTGTCATTTTAATGCCATAGTTTTCAATTATTCACCGTATAAAGAGAAGCTTAGGAAAAAAAAATAATCTAAAATGCCATTCCTATNTTCTTGTAGTACAGTACTCTTAATTTTATGTCAGTGTCATTTTAATGCCATAGTTTTCAATTATTCACCGTATAAAGAGAAGCTTAGGAAAAAAAAAATAATCTAAAATGCCATTCCTATGTCTGTTAAACTCTGGTGATTTATGATATATGTACAGTATATAAATATATTGATGTATATATGTACATATATATTGGTTAACATTCATTATAAATAGAACTGTGTTAACTTAAGCAGTATAAAAATAGCCACTTCTGGGAACATGCAAACACAGTATGCTCTCACCTAATCTATAAAACCCAAAACAACAAAAACCTTTAGCTCTGGTTTTCTATAAATATAAATTTTAATTGAAGACTTTCAGCTGATTTAACCATAAAGTAAGTTTTTCCAGTAAAGATATAAAACCTGTTTGATGCTAGCTATAATTAAGCTCAAACACAGTATATTTTGGGTTATTTACTTTCAAGTATTTTTCCCATGTGCGCTAAATCTAGACACACTGCATTTTTTTCTTTTACAGTAAAATATTACTCAGCTCTAAACACTAAAAGCCAAATTACAGGCAATCTGGCATGCTTGCACTGCAGGGAAAAGGCTCTCCTCTACACTATTCCTATGTGGGAGGCTGTCCTAATATGGCTATTTGTGCTCCAGATCTTTTGTTCATTGCAAAGCATTATCAAGATTCCCATATTGTAGATTCTTAAGGCCAGAAAAGAGAGTACTACAACCACTTAAGTCTCATCTCCTGCTCACTGAAATTCACTCTGAGGTCCCTACATTCAGCACAGTGACTGGTAGCTGGACTAAAACACCTCTCCCGTTACAGCCAAAGAGGTTCCAGCTTCAGAAGTTGAGCGAGATCTTGACTTTTTAGTGACTTTTCCCAAGGGGAAAAAATTTCGGTTCCATCCGAACCAAATGTGACATTTTTCCTTTTTTCTTGCCATATGAAAAACTGAAAAATTGTTTTGCCCTGAAACATTCCCTTCTCCTCCAAAGTGTTCTGAGTACTAGTTAGAAAAGCAAAAGAAGAAAAATGGGCTACGTTCAAAGGTGACACTATTTCTGTTCCTCCGCTTACCTATCAATCAGCTCAGCAGAGAGCACACACTGGGCTGGACTGTGGAAGAAACAGTGCTGAGTCCTTCTGCTGAACAGATGTCAACCATCTACTAGAAGAATGCCATAAGCACATGACTACGACAATTGTGGCATATGCTGAATTTCAGTTCTCTCTTTCATTCCATTCCACTCCACATAGCTAGAAATGCACTCCTACCCATTTCAGGGGACAGAGCACTGAAATGCAGTTGTCTTCCTGCCCTGTAACCCCATCACACCCAGCACTTTAAATTGCTCTTGCTACGTCTCAGAGTTTACAAAAGTATTTCACGCAAAGACAAACAGCATGGAAGACTCAAGGCACACTCTCTTCAGGACACCATTTTTCTTGTGATTGGGGGATCTTTTAAGGAAGTAGGAAATTTGAATGTAAATGGCATGGGCAAAGGAGGGACTGGAGCCTTGTTTTTTCATTCCTAGAATTATTATTTGTACCTGCAAATCACTGGGTAATAGAGGGATGATCTAGGTACTCCTCCCTCCAGCAGATCTATAGATATTGCTCTGGAAATGTTTTCCAGATTAAAATATTTGGTGCGTTTGGATTTAGTCTGTGACTACACTTCTGACAATCAAAAGTGCACATCCCAAACTTTGCTATGTCACCCGGTCACAAGATGGGGTGTGCAACTAAATGAGTTGGATGCCAGTGAAGGCCTACTCTCCTAAAGATATCGGATGAAGTTGCTTGTGCAAGCCTTTCCCTCTGGCACATCTGAAAGCGGTACACCTAACTCCTTATCCCTCACGCAAAATGGCCTAATGTTCCTAGCCATATCCTACATTTTTTCCCTTTTCCCAGGGTGGGTCCCACATTTTTCCCAGAAGTCTTTATGTCAGAAATGATGAATCCTTGTTAAAGTAGCACAGTCTTCCAGCTTTTATATTTTCAGAAAAAAATATGAGGCATTCTATTTCTTATGGTAAGTAGCATAAATGCACCAAAATAACAGTATGGATACCCCTGTATTAATTGTTTAGAGAGCTGTCATTGGAAGTTGGGGACTGGGAAGTCACAAAAGGCTCATTTGCCTTCTGATCGTCCTTCATGGAGGCTGCTTGGTCTGAGATGGAAGAGAAGGAGAGCTGGTCATGTTCCATTATATGCACTTGGTCATCTTCTTTGTCTTTCTTCACATAAAACAACTTCCTAAACTTTTTGAGCTCATGGAGTTCACAGAAAGTCTCAAGAACCACCAACATTGCGATAAGACCCAGCAACAGATAACCTGGGTACAAAAAAAAAGAAAAGTGTTTTAATTATTAGCAAATTAAGTGGACCTGGAACAGTTTTAACCCTGCAACTTTTCCCACCCCTGTCATCTCTGGACAGTATTTTCTTTATGACCCATTTTCAGAGCTCTGTAACTCACTTTGGACTGTCAAATCCTTTTTTTCCTTTTTAATTCTACAATCAACAAGACCCCACGCAATCAAAAAAAAATAACGCCAGTGGCTTTAATTCTGTTACAACTGCACAAGAGAAAAATATGTAAAGGAATTAAATGAAACCTAATACTAAAATTTACCACATGCACACTCCCCCACTTACAACCTTCATGATTAAGTGTTCTTCACAAGATTTTTTTCCCTTAATATTCCTGTATGTTACAAATAGAAGTAAAAATATGGAGGCTAATTATGGTTATTTGTTGTTTGTACCAGTTTAGCAGAATAAATCACTTATGTTTTATGAAAACTTTGAATTATTTCTCCTTTAAAACTGTAAGTTATATCCAACACCCCAAAATGAGTGGAAAAATCAAAGCAACTAGAAATGTGTACAAAACCAATAAAATCAAAATGAAAAATTACTGTAAAATTACTGCTGATATTTTAAAAACCTGACAAAGTTGCTATATCTGATGAAACCTTGAAGACTATTTGCAATGTTTTACTAACATACATAAAGTATCTGAACTTGAAGTGTTACTTAAATGATATTACCGATGACTTTGGTGGTATATTGACTCTGATTTTAAAGGTAATACTCAGCTCTCATAGACTGAGACTTTTGGAAACGGAGCTTTGTATGGTTTAACAGCTCACTGTACCTTTTTTTCTCTTCAGAAATATGCACCTAGAATTTGAGGGAAGGTGTTAAAACGAGCATTTCTTAGTCTCAATATTTCATTAGATCCCTGCTACTGCTACAATTTAATGAGGAGCATTGACTACCTGAATATGTTATCATTTCAATGAGTAAATCAAGCAGAAGCTAAGTGTATAATTATTAGTATAACATGCTCATACAAAGGCTGAACATTAAATGTGCTGAAAGATCAACACAGATTAATTATTATAATCTACCTATGGTCACTGTTGTATTACCTAAAGGCATAAATATTTCACCTGTAGTTACAAATTATTCACTGGCAATACCACTCTCCTTTTCCTTCCAGGAGCACCATTAAATCAATACTGCAATACCAGGTACTGATCTAAATCAGCACTACAGCTAAAATTTATGAATTGTTTTTAAGCGTTATCTCATGACATCAAATGAGAGCTATGCATCAACACAAAGAGGAAGCGACAAAGCTATGCCAATTAAAAGGCATCTATAAATCTGCACCAAATTTTGTAATCATCTCTGAAACTCAGTCTAGCTGACCAGCTGATTTAGAACAGGACTTGTGTTCTAAAAAATCTTGAAAAGCCTGTAGCACTCATGAAGCATTTTCTGGTGGAGAACTCCAAAACTTTTCTTGAAGAGAATTTAGGTTCAGCAAGAAAAAACATTTTATACATCCTGTTCGGTTCCTTGAATTGTTCACATGAAAGGAAAAAGAATAATTTAAAGTTATGACCTTAAAAACTGTTGAAATTAAATATTCTAACATCGCAACTTTGCCTAAAAGCTACTTTTTCCCGTTAGGAAATAAATTGCGGAAAATACTAAGTGTTCAACCGTTTGAAAAAGGATAATTTGAGCCACAATGTTGTCTTCTGCTTTTGAGTTTTCAGACTGGCTAGAATTTTTACAAGACCTTTACTATGCATGACTTTCTCCATTCACTTCATCATTTGGCATCCCCAAATCAGCTCTGCAGATCAGCAGGCTAATAATGAAAAGCTACCGCAGGTAAGATAAACACAACGGGTAGAGTGGGAAATCTTCTGTAACGTCAACAGGCCTGGCAGGAGGATAAAGTGTTCTGTTGGCTACTGCAAGGCCCCACTTCAAGGAATGAAAATTCAAGGCCCAATCTTTCTTTAGGTAAAACACAAAACCAAGTTAATGGACACTTTACCTATGTTAAGATTGCTGGATCATACACAGGAGCACAGACAAATGCATACCGGCCTAAGAAATGGACCTGACAGGAAAGGTTTGTTTTGGCCGTTCAGATCTTCTAACTGACGTGTATGATGACCTGGGACTGTGCAGACTGAAGCTGTATCAGAAACTGGGATGCTTCAAAACACTGCCACTGGAGAACATTGCACTCAGCATACATTCGTTCAGAATGCCAACACAAGGATAATTTTCTTAGCTCTACTTTGGTCAAATCACTGATCACTGTGCCTCTCTCTTCTGTGTCAAACATAATTAAACAATTTAAATTTAACATTTGTGGTCTTGCTTTGCTATCATGTCAGTCTACTTGCCTCTCTTTGACAGCTGGTATGTCCCAGTGCCAGTTTCAGCTACCTTCTGTTACAACTGGAGTCAGAAACTGTGCTATTCTGCCTCATTTCCCATTGCTCCTTGATTCATCTCTGTCCACCTGTCATCTCACCTTACGAGATGACCTTAGGTTACAAGGATCATCTTCCTGGCTCTGTGACGCACTGAAATCTTAGCCCAAGATGCTCATAACCATTTTCATAACACTAATGTGACCATTTTTTCTACTATCAATAAGAGAGTAAGTAGCTATGGTTCAGCACAACGGAATTCTGGTTTTAGCTTTTTCTTTCTTAACTAAAGAAAACTGACCTTATTTCAAGGTTTCCTCTTTGCACAGCTACCTACGATGCCCAGTTTGCTAGCTGACAGCTAGCAAAACAACCACCATCCACAGTATGGAGAGGAAAAGTCTGATGCTTTTTTTTTTTTTTTTTAAAAATGCCTTTTATTTAACTGGTTAGTTTGACACTTACATGTAATTCCGATTTTATACAGCTCTCGGAATTTTTGATTGTAGCCTTCTCCTGGCACATAGTCTCCGAGGCCAATGGTGCTCAGGGAAATGAAACAAAAGTAAAAAGATTCCAAAAAATTCCAGTCATCTTCCAGAACAGAAAATATTGCTGCTGGGATTAAGAAGAAGCACGAAACAGTGATGAACCCAAGGACTATAGCGTGGATGATCGCAACAACCTGCTTGGAGAAGCCCCAGCGAATGTGGAAATACAGTACAGGCCGCCTGGTGACATATACAATGATGCGCTGTACTACTGCTGTCAGGAAAAGCAGTGTAAATGGGATTCCAATGACCGAGTAGATGATGCAGAAGGCCTTTCCTCCATCAGATAAAGGCACTGTGTGTCCATAACCTGCAACAAAGCAGAGGAGGCATAGGTTGAGGTAAAGCTGGGAACTTATGTACCAATTTGATACTGGCTATATTGTGGGAGACAAAGAACTGCGTCACTATCACTATTTCTGAATTCTGCTATTCTTGACAAATGCTGTTCAAAGGTCTGTTTTAAGCAGACAAACCAAGCCTAAGTACTAGGAATAAGCAAGTAAAAATAATAAAAAAAAATAGTTTTATATTTCAAAATTGTGAACGTAATTGTATAAATGCTTATTTTGAAGAAGGAAGCAATGCCTAGTCAGGAGTGTGAACCTATGCCAGAAAAACTGTTTTATTCTGGGTTTTCCTGCTGACCTTTTTGTTTAGTTTTACAAAGCGATGTAACTACTTTTACCCACCTTGTCAAACAGAATAATCCATACTTCAGAAAAATGTTCCGAGATCAATTTTGTAGTAAAACACTCTTAAGACCTTTTGTGAAAATCATTAAAATTACAAAGTAGTATTATAATCAGCATTCCACACTATATACTTCCATGCTTCCACAAGGTGTTTAGATGATAATCCATCAAAGATATCTAAAAGCACAACAAACATTTTCACGGCAAAACTCCTGGGATTTAACTACTGTGGCTGGATTTTTTGCCTAGTCATTTACGTACTAGAAGTATCAATAGTGATCTGTTTGGAGTGCAGGAATGTATCCACTTCTGTACAGGCTGATCGTGGCCAGCAATCTCAACTCCACAAATGTGTGCAATTACACTTGTACCCAGCGCAAGCAGCTATGCTGCCAAAGCGCACTCTGCTCCATAGCCTGGTTCTAAATGTAAATCACAGGCACAGAAAAGAACAGTACATCCAGCATAAACCAGGAATGCTTTCTTCTATTTGCCAACAACAACAAAAAAATTGCAGCAAGGAAGAGGAAATCTCTTGAAATCTAGTTTGGGCAGTCTTTACACGGATATCAAACCAAGCAAGCACAGACAGGCCCTAGTAATTCTGCAGCCCCAAATCTGCCAACTCATTTGGGTTACACTAGTGCTGTACAACGATGCATTTTGGGAAGCACCTCTCCTATGAGGATAGGCTGAGAGAGTTGGGGTTGTTCAGCCTGGAGAAGAGAAGGCTCTGGGGAGACTTTATAGCAGCCTTCCAGTACCTAAAGGGGGCCTAGAGAAGAGCTGGGGAGGGACGGAAGGACTTTTTACTAGGGCATGTAGTGATAGGATGAGGGGTTCAAACTGGAAGAGGGGAGATTTAGATTAGATATTAGGAAGAAATTTTTTCACTCTGAGGGTGGTGAAGCACTGGAACAGGTTGCCCAGAGAAGCTGTGGATGCCGCATCCCTGGAGGTGTTCAAGGCCAGGCTGGATGGGGCTTTGAGCAACCTGGTCTAGTGGGAGGTGTCCCTGCCCATGGCAGGGGGGTTGGAACTCGATGATCGTCAAGGTCCCTTCCAACCTAAACCATTCTATGATTCTATGATTTTTCCAGAGCTACTGCTATCTTGAGGAGACCAAGCAGAGTGCAGTGTGTATAGGGCTGTGTCGCTTCTGATCTCTGAATTGGGCTCACTCTGCGGCACTAGACTGGGCAGTTTTTCCCCAAAGGCTCCTGGGAAACCCCTGCTTGCTCCCCTGTAAAACCTGCTGCTCTGCAAGCCCCTTCAGGTTTTAAATGAACATGAGAGATTTCCCTTCTACATTAATGAATTTAATTCTGGAAGCATTGTTCTTTTGTTTTTCCAGCAGAGTAAGAAAAGGAAATGTTATTATTATTTAAGATGCATAGAGACACTTTGAGACACTGAAAGATGGACAAAATGTCTTATCATTACAACGTACAAAGTCTTAGAGAAGAAATACACAAGGTGCAGTTTCTCCATGTTAGCTAACCCGACAGTGAACTTCAGTTGTATTTGAATTTTAATGACCTTATGAATAATTTACCCAAGCTCAGTCTTTTGAACCACAGAAAATCGTATTAATTAATGGGTTTTTTTCTTGCTCACCTTCTGTTTATCCATTTTGAGATAAGAGAACCTGAACTGCACAGAGCATGCCAGACGCAGCTGAATCAGATTTATGAAGCTGCAGAGAAGGTTTCTCACCTTGTGTTCTACTCCGTCCCTAATAACGCTGGACATTTGACTGGCACTGAGCTGACACTTTCTTGGTCCTGTCTATCTTTATAGATAGACAGATAGATAGATAGATAGATAGACAGATAGATAGATCCTGATCTTGCCCCTCAGAGGTATCTGGGGATCCACCAGTGCAGATCCCATCACTTCACATGTGAAACTATTACTGGCTTTGCTTTGTGTATCACTTAAATTTTATCTGCACTCATTTTCAAGTCCTGTTTTATTGCCTGTTTGCCCTGCGGATCTTCCATCATCCTTACCGCCTTAAATAATTTTGTATCTTTAGTAAACTTTGTTACCTCCCTCTTTCAGGTCATTTATGAACACATTGAACAGCACAAGCCCCGGCGCAGGCCTCCAAGGAACAACCCTTGTGACATTCCCCTACTTCAAGAACTAACCATTTTCTCCTACTGTTTTCTGTCTTTCCCTATCTCACATCCATATGAAGACCAACCCCAGTTGCTTAGTTTTCCTGAAAGCATTTTGTGACAGACAATCAACTCCAAGTCTGGAAAAGAAGAAAGATGTGTGCTTTGAGTAGATCATCTAAAGCTGACCCATGTGACACACGCACAAAAAAGGCAACTGCAATGCTCCGTCACATCAAGGCGTCTTCAGTAAAGCAGAACTAGAGGTGTGTTATTTGAGTAAGATGCAGATCAGACCTCCTCTGGACTAAGCTACCTCATTCTGTATATCCACGCTTAAAGAATGAATTCACACTGGAAGAAGAGCAGACAAGGTTACTGAAACTGTCAGGGGAATAGAGACTATTTTATGAGAGGAAGATAAAAGCGGCTGGCTTCCACGGCACAGCTGAATGGAGGCTGAAAAGTGATATAGTGTTTCCCTGTTAATGCATCAGCATACAACTACTACCAAGGGAAAAGAAATGCTTTAGATGAAGAATAATATTGCCACACAAACAAATAGCTTTGATGTAGCACGAAGAAATTTAGTCTAGAAATTAGGAAAAGGTTTCTAAGCTTCAGAGAAGAGTTTTGGAGCAGCCATCCACTTTCAGTACTGGGGATAGAACCCAGCTATGTTTAAAATGGAGCCAGATAAAGCTTGGTAACTTAATGGAAAGTGCAATAACATGAGGCTATATAGCACAAGCAGAAATTGAGCTTGCAGACCTAGAAAGTCCCTTGCGAGCTCCAGGTTCCTAAATTTAACATATGTTTGCACTGTACAATTAATCCAAACTTTCACTAATTTGGACCCAAACATCTGTATCATACGTACAAAAAAAAAATTGACACATTTGTTGGTTTATGCACAGGGCAGGTTGATGGTGATTTAATTCCAGCCTCTGTGCTGACCCAGACAGCAACTGGGTCATTTCTTGGGGAGGGCTTCTGTTACCTCTCCAATACTTCTCTCATAATTCCTTCTGAAGGACAGACATTATCCTTCCAGGTGCTACACAGTACGCAACCCAGACTCAGAGGAAAGTGTAGAATGAGAAAGACTTTACTACAGGAACATTTGCAACAAGGTTATATTAAACTGGGTGCTCAGACTAGCTTGCCTGGTTTACCCTTACAGAAATTTTCCCAATTCACAGAATTAGTTGAGGCCCCTGAAGCAGATAATACCTTCTAAGGCCTGCTCTGCCATTCCGGTGAGATTGTCACATCACTTAAGGGATAGGTGAGGGGACTGTGTATCTGTTCCTCAGCTGCTAACAATTACAGGAACTATAATACTAGACTGCTGACAGTTTCAGACTGAGGAGAGAATATTGCTCCACTCAACCAGCAGCAGTAAGATGATGACATCTCCCAAAAGCAATGGATGAGTGATCAATGTTTGCTTGCTACTCAAGATCAGTCACTGCTTGGGAATAATGATATTGAAAAGCTTGAGCTAAAGCAGTCACAATTTATGAGGCTATGGCAAGTGGGAAGGAAAAAGATCTGTATTCTTCCCAGTATGAAATTGCTTATGTGACTTTTCCTAACAATGCCTATAATCTTAGTCATCACTATACAAAAGTCATTTAAAAACCCCCCAAACAAACAAACAACAAAACATTACAGCCATACATTAAAAGACAGGAGATTATAGATTTCAGGCAGGAGATACTCCATGTCTTCTTTTTGACACTTGCACTCTATTGCCTCTCATCTCTGCTCCCGCACCTTGTTTGTAGCTTCTTTGTACTTTAACCTCTTCAGGGAAATACCCTTCTATAATCCCTCCATATAGTGCCTACCACATGTTAGTTCTACATAAATAATACATAATAAAATGTATGTGAATTTGCCCTTTCCAGTGGAAACTACCATGTTTAGAAGCAATCCTTGCAATCCTAAGATATTCTTTTTGTTATGAGAACAGGATGCTCACAAGAAGGCAACTACTTACCAAGATATTTCTTTATTCTATCATGGAGACTTGCTATGGGTGACTAGAATTAAATTGCCCATGTAGCATATCTGATAACCGTATTACTGATTATGAAGACAGACAAGATTTACTGAATGCTGTATTTTCATATCTATAATGCAAATATCAGATAACAATCACCCATTTAAGAGCACTGACCTTTGAAAAAACAAACCCTCAGATAACCTGCCCAAACTCAGAAGCAAAGTGACACCAGAAATAAAAGGATATTACTCACACATAATCCCTTCTATTGTCTATTCATAGCTTAGAGGTACCATTCCTTCAAAAAATCTCACAGAAAAAATGCGTGCAAGACCAGCAGGATTTGCCAAATTAAATAAGATCAACACTCCATCTAGTTTTCATTTTTGTAAAAATTTTTAGTTGTTAAATGCAGTTTTAGCTTTTAAAACTTTTCTTTTTTTCCTTTCTTTTTCTGTTTTCTCTCTCCTCGAGCCACACGATATTTCATTGATCATACAAGGAGCAAAACCCCACAAAATGTAGGCAGTTGGCTTTCGGTTCAGTTCACATATGGGGAAAGTAATTTACTGTCTTATAACAGTAGAATTCCTCCAAGTCATAAGTTTACATACATATACAAAATGTCTTTATCTGTTCTGACGTAATTTTGAATGTCATCATACTCTACAAAAAGTGCTTATTTTTGAAAGTCATTTAAAATGCTTAAATCTTTCTCCATTGATCTTGGTGCTGTGAGTTTTACAGGTCAATTATGTGTTCAATAAAATATTTACTCTTCCATTTGCTGTCTTTCAAGTTAGTCTTTTGCTTTTATAACTTTCTAAAAAGGCTTGGTCATGACTTTTCTATACTTTTCAGTGGTTTGTATCCCTCTAGTGCAAGTTATTATTAGCTATTAGTTATTTTCTCTTTTGTCTTACCTGTGTCTAATTGTTCCTGTTAAATCACTTCGTAGAGAAATACGTAGAATTGATCATTGTATTCCAGGTAAGATATATTTTCTCCCTCCATTTTTACATGTCATCACACTTTGTTTTCCAGAGTCTCTAGGTAGCTCACAACAATGTGTAACTCATAACAGCCTATGTCAAACCCAGCACTGTGTACGAGCATTTCACACTACTCTTCCACCCTGTGTTAGCTTGGCACTTGGCACTGCATGTTTTCTTCTTTCACCCTTCTCAGATACTGCTTGGACCAATCTAAGCAGTCCTGTATCATCACTGCTTTGTTTCTTCATAGTTCAGTCCCTCCTGTAGCTCATTAATTGGTCTTCTCTCTATTAAGAAACAGTGGCCTTCTTACAGGTGTTTCGGGGCCCTGAATTGAGCATTTAGTGCCAAAGTGCAGAGGTGCTGCAATTCTGTGTTGCGATAACCCAGGCTGGTTCCACACAGAAATCCCCAGAGGCTGCCCCGAAAGGTGGATGTTTGAATGTCCTAAATGGATCTGACATGAGGTAAGGCAAGCAACAGGCAAACAGAGCTGCCACAGCCCTCTGAAAGTTTCCTGCAGACAGCTTCTCCCAGGCTATGGTGATAAAGCCTGGAAGGTGTGTGTGCAGGCTGCAGCACTGGCTCTTTCTCTTGCCCCTCTGTAATGCTCCCAGGGCATCAGCTGTCCACGACTGCTCTCATGGGCTGGTCCCATGAATGGAGACCACCGTCCACAGCACTAAAGCTCGCTCCTCTCCCTTCATGACTTAAACCTTCCTACCACAGGTTTTGTCAAGCCACTCCTCCCTCAGGTCCCCCTAGCCCCAGGTGACCTGCTGCAACACCACCAGCCCTGTGTAGGACCCTGGAGCTTCTGAGGGTGGGGAGAAGGTTATCTTCACCACATGCAGTGCCCTCCCTGGCACACCCGTTCAGGTGGCAGAGTCATAACACCCAACCCCAATGTGGCAGCACAACACGACACGCGTGCTTATCCCTTCACTGGTTTGAGTCAGTGTCCCTGAAGAGAAGTCAGCCCTTTAAGTCTGCTCATAATCTCAAAATGCCCCAATAGATGAAGTGAATCATGTGCTATGTATTAAAGTTATGCAAAAATCTTTCACTCATCCAAAGCGTAACAACTCACTGTAATATGATGATGATGAAGGTCAATGATAATATTTACATAATTTCTACAGTGTTATTTTTATAAGCCTTTGACATTTTCCACAGTGTTTAACAATGAAATACATCCTTCTTCAAAACTGGTCTATTATCTTCTAAGACAAAAAGAAAATGTCAGGTGATGGTAGATCCATGTGGCAAGAGAGATTACAAGTAATTCTCAAGTACTTTTTCTTTTGCAAGGAAGAGCATACCAGTAACAAAAGCCATCAGAAACTTGCCCTACAGAGTTCAAACCAACAGCATCATGATTGAAGTAGCTGATTAGGAAGTTTATGTAAAGTACAGCAGCTGACTGGGCCATAAATTTGCAGGCAAAGGTCACCTAGCATAGAGAATGAAAGAAATTAGAATAAGACATGCTATATTATGCAGCATATCTACATATGTCAAAGCATCTGCTCAGAATCAATTTCTTTCAGAAAAGGTATTTTACTTTTTGTATTTCTACAGGGTGTGCACTGGGAAGGACCAGGTTTAAAGATGGCTGATAGGCAGGTAGTTAAGCAGCCTTTTAGCACACCATTGCACATAAGCCTTTCTTCCCTGCAATACAGATAGAAAAAAGAACATAAAGGACTGTAAACAGGCATGAAAACTGGTCCATAGCTAAAAATATACAAAACAGCAGCACAGTGCTGCTAGAAAAGACTTGGTTTTGTTAAACAAACCCGAGAACTTTGATTTCCAGCCAGGCTGAGATAAGCTACTCTGTATGGCAGAAAGGAGGAGGAAAATTTCCACTTTTAGGCAGAGGAAATTCATTTGGATGTTATGTTTTGCTACCTCCTCAGTTGAGCTAATGGAACTGGTTTTGTGTGCATTGGAGGAGGGACGAGGAAGAGGTGCTTTAAACTGAATGGATGAAATTGCCTGGGTTTAAAACAAAACAAAAACGAGGGAAAGCGAGGAGGAGGAAATTTGTTTGAAACCTAGCTCATTTCACTAATCAAAGCTTACAGCGCAGTCCTCAAAGAGTTGCATGGGCATAATTAGGGAGGTGATGAAGGGTGTGGCAGAAACCTCTTAAACCAGTTTTGCCACTGAAGAAAACATTCATTAGGTTCATCATCGTCACACAGCACCAGTAAGGGCGATTTAAACTTCCAGCTGAGGTGATTTAGTATGGTACTATTCCAGCTCCCTTCAATAATAATATATCCCTCAAACCTCACTAGAATAAAAGTGCTAAAACCATATTTAAACAATTAAATTAACCATGAGGATTAGATCTTCTTCATAACAATTTCTCACCTAATCACTCAGAATAGAATTGTTTTGTTGACCAATTTCTGGTGTCAAGGGACTTCCAAAAAAAAAAGGAGAAAAAAAAGAAAAAAGAGATTCCAACATATTGATTTGCACTTATCTACTAATGGTGCATGGTTTCAATTCTTTCTGAGACTGTCCTTTGCTGCCACTAGTTATCAAAGTCAAAGATTGCTAATTCCTTGGAATCAATGTCCTGCTAGCTAGGTTTGGAGTTGCCTTGGAAAGGACCAGGTTCATATAATCAGCTCGCGTATGTCACCTGCTGCACCAAGAAAGGCTGAAATGGCTATGAACATAGTCAGTTTAGTAATAAGGTTGTATGAGTAATTTGGCTGGTTGTCCACAACATCTGAACCCAAGAAACAAGCCAATGGCATGGATATATTGGCTTCTATGTTCAAAGCCAATTTCTACTAGAACAGCTGTACATCAGAACATTTATATCTTGCAAAGCATATAAAGTCTGCTTCTTGTGCAGGAAGGGATGTGGCACTATTTCATCTGCCCAAAGAAACCAAGCTAGAAACTGCATCCACAGGCACTGGGGAAAGGAGACACTGACAAATGAAACTGTGGAAAATGTCTGTATAAGGACAAGGGATACTTGCACATGATTTGTGCGAATACATTGAGATAAACAGCTTGCTTTACGGTCTTATATTTGGTATTGTTTAAACTGCCCAAGGATTTTTACCAGTGCTGGCAAAACACTGATGTTCAGTTCCTGTTCTGACTAATGTGATCTGGGTCAGCCTAAATAACCGGTGTGACAGTGGATATAGCTACATATTGACATGAAACACAGCCACATTCAGAAAGCATAGCTACTGTTAATCAAAAGCAAATAAATAAATAAACAAACAACCCAAAATCTCATGCTGTGAGCAGAAGTAATTATTCCAATTTCCCACTGAGTATGTTCTTAGCCCTCTGAAAAGTTATCCCTTTTCCTGCAATAAACCCAATCCCAACTCCATGCCTTCTCTGGGAGTCCCACATGAAGTGACAGCAAAAGCTCTTACTGATCTAGACCTATGCACAGGGTGGCACTTCTGGTGGAAAATCACTGCTATAGAAATAAAATAACAACTAACCATATAAAAACACATTTAAAACTAAACTAAAACTCATATGAAAGTATTTCATATATCCCACAATAAATATCACTCCTGTTTATATTCTTTTCAGTTATTGTACACTTATTGTGCTACCAAAACAGAATAAAAATATTTCCTTGCCCTCAAAATGTACAACTTCAATATAAAATATAAGGCAACCAGTGAACATGATTGGAAAGATAGAAAAGAATGAGATGACACTAGGCAGTGTGTGAAACAACAGCATCCATATACTACCTGCCTCATTACTACATAACCTACCCTTTCAGGTATTTATATACACTTATGAGCTCCCCCCTGAACCTTCTCTTCTCCAAGCTCAACAGTCCCAGTCTCTCCCACCCCTCATAGGAGAGATACTCCAGTCCCTTCGTCATCTTAGTGGCCCTACACTGGACTCTCTCCAGTAGCTCCATTAACTTTTTTGTGCTGGGGAGCCCAGACTGGACCCAGCGCTCCAGGCGTGGCCTCAGCAGCACTGACTAGAGGGGAAGGATCACTGCCTGCGACCTGCTGGCAGCACTCCTAATGCAGCCCAGGATACCACTAGCCCTCTTTGCCGCCAGGTCATATTGCTGACTCTCCTTTGGCCATTAATTATGCAAGGAAAATTGAAAGTGCATTAGGTCTTTTCAGATGAGTTTAACAATCAGGACCAGAATAAAACCATATATCGTATACCTATTTATTTTCTTAACTACAGAAAGATTACAGTACCATTTGTTTATAACAAGAATTCCTGTATTTTTTTTGCTATTATAAGTCCACTTACACTTTTCTAGAGCGATACATGCTGTCCCCTTCTGCAGGTCAGTAGTTCTGGGAACTCCCAAGTTCCAAAACCCGTTTTTTGATTCAAAAATTATGGCACAGAAATCCTTGCATTATTCATGTTTACCATTAACCCATTTCTAAGATCTCCAAGGAATATTCGTTTTCTTTCCAGCTAGGAAATGTGTTAAGATGGTTGTTGCCTTTGCTCCAACCTAGCTGCTAATGCTGAATAACTGCCTGTTCAAGGAGAAATTTCTCTACCCTGGTACTACATTAAGATTGCTGTGAACCTTTATATATAAACATGAGATATAGGAGGTGGGAATATTGATGTTGTGGCTGGGCATGTCTTTACAATTCCTTTTTTTTTTTTTCTTATGTACCAATTATGCAGCAGGAGGAACTGTTGTCACTTTAAATATTCAGGACAAATGACAATAAAGTACAAATAGCCTTTTATTTCTTTCTTCAAATTCTGACACACTTTCAATTGAATTATTATAGATATTTTCTCTCATGTAGAGATGAAAATATAGAGATTTTTTTTCAAACAAGGAAAAAAACCCCACATTCTTGAAGACTGGTGAAGAACAGCTTTGCTTTGTTCCACCTGTGAGTTAGCTGCTCTCGTGATCCACAAACACTAATATAAAAATACATGTTAAAAACATTTTTCAATCAAATTGCAGTGACAAAACATCAAGCAGTACAAGTACCCTCTTGTCATTTCAATCAGCAAGAGAAAAACTCAGGTCAGTGCAGCGGGACCCCTGGAAATTATATATTTATAGATGGTAATTTTCCATTTAAAAAAATGTGATCATTTTTGATACTTTTCACATCCCACAGAGGCAGTAGGAGATACTACAAAATGTCATGAAGAAAATGGTTTTGTGTTGTTTGGCTTGTCAGCAAAACTAGTCCTTTAAAACATGAAAATAATTTGGTTGCAACAGGAGCTGAAATCTTATTCTAAAAATCTCATCTGAATGTAACGAAAAAAGCAACATTTGATCATGTTACCTAAAGGATCAAGTATCTGCCAATTCCTGCACAGAACCATTTGTTTTGACTATTGGAATATAAAGTATAGCAACAGAAAAAATTAATGAAAATAATAATAATAAAAAAAGGATTGCAGAGTCACCTTGTTTACATTAGCACAGTAAATGTGGATTCATAGAGTAGAATACTTGCCAGCATGCACCTAAATTCATCATTATATTTAGGGAAACCAGGTTTTACTTCAGATTTGTTCTGCTCTGTTCTCAAAGACTGGATGCCCAGTAATAGCTGAGGTGCGCTTCACTGCTCTCCAAGAGTTCCTGTTTCAGGTTTTTCAATCGAAAAGAAGTCTAGTCAGCACACTCCAAAAATGCTCCACAGGTGTGAACCAGAAGTGGGAAGTGGGAATAATACGGAGATTTGTTTCAGCAATGCACTCGATCTGAACCAAAACACTACTGCAGAGCCAAGAGTCCGAAATGGAAGTTAACAGCACATCTCTAGCATCAGCTCCTGCACTCATGTTCCGCAGGGCCCTGCCAGAGTGCCTTAAAAGTTTAGTTCCCCATACATGAATTTTTTCCACTTCTCTGACAGGCTCCAGATTTTTTGTAGGAAAGAATTTCACTTATAGTTTCTGAATTGCCATCATGACTCAATAAGATGAATGATGACGGTTTTAACAGTCTGTGAGGCTACCTGAACCACAGGTCACTCAAGAACATACAAAGATGCTCCATGAAGGGAAGGGAAACTAGGTATAACTCTGGGCCAAACAAAAAAAAAAAAAGCTAATATTTTCTATTTCTGACCCAGACATTCTACTCTTCCTTTCATCAGAAAGTTCATCCGTGTCTCGCTCACACCACCATGCAAGGCAATGCACGCCAGATGCAAAGACTATCGTCTGATGGGCATACTGAATGGCTAGCAAGCACTAACATTTTGACCATTTACAGTGGCTGCTGGTTTAGCCAGTATTGACCCACAGTTACTAGTTAATGAAGTAAGAGAAAAACATTACAACTACATAGCAGTGATGCTAATGACAAAGTCATTCCCATACCAGAAGTTAAGATCCATATGGGGCAGGGGGGAGGGGGTGTGCGTAGGGTGTTACAAGGAAGTGCTCAGTACAGATACCGCAGAGTAGAAGGATGTGTTGTACTAGAGCAGCGCAACAGCAGGTGGAATCCACTGCACAGGAATCAAATGCAGACGAAGTAGTACAGAAATTAGTATGCCCCTCCCACATTTGAGATGATTATTAGCAAGTATTTGGCGCAATACTATCTCTTCTCGACAAAAGTATCAGAGAGAAATATGACTCAAAAGATATTAACTTTTAGTGGAAAACGATAGGAGTCTTTCATGCCACCACCTGACACCGGATCTTGCTAATCCTGCCTGGATACATTATGTATGAGCAAAGCAGACATTATCAACCCAAGGGAACTGTTAGACCCTTCCAGCACAGTCTACACAAATTCTCGTGTTGCTCACCACCGAAAAGGGACCTACCATGTGTGAGACATGGGTGGCAGGACTCCAGGTGAGGCACATACTCCGTTCCAGGGCTAGTAAACATGCCTTTAGAAAGGACATGCTCTCTTGCAGGAAGAGCTTGGGTCCTCCAGGCACTCAGCTGGCAAAGCTTTCCCACTCACCCTGCGAGAGCAGACTTTTCAAACCCTAGCAGTAAGCTACGCAGCTCCTATCAAACTGTCCGTTGAAAAACTCCCTTTTGTTGTGACACATTAAACCTTCAGCCTGACATGAGGTTCATGTGGGCTGGACCTCTGCTCCCACAGAGCCCTAACAACTTCAGTCATGTTTTTTGAAGCATTGTGTCATTAAAGACTTCATGCCCTGCGTGTGCGTGGCTTCACACTGTGCTCAAGGCAGGAGCAAAGACTAAATATGCGAGTGTGTTCAGCAGACAGAGGTCTGCTAAACCTCTGTGGCAAAGCACTCAGGCTTTACTTCCATCACAGATGATAGTCAGGAGATACGCATGCGTTTCTGGGTTTGCTGTTTGGGTTTTGTTTTTGTNCAACTTTTTTTTAAACATTAAGTCTTTATGTTAGAATTTGGTTCCTTTCAGTGTTATCCTAGATTTAAGGGTTAAACTGCAATCACATCAGAATCCATCTGGTGTTGGGGTTATTTCTCCCCCCACAAACCTCTCAATAACAGCACATCCCTAGAAATACCTATCCAAAACACAAATATCACATCTTTAGATCTGCCTCTAGCAAAGATTTAGCATAAGTAAAGAAACATGTATCTTGTTTCAACAGTTATTTTCCCTGTTATCTCATATTCATTTTCCAATGAAAAAAAAGAAAATGACAGAAGTCTGCTGAATAAAATCCAACCAATAGGTCAAAAGCAAAGTGAGACTTCCTGAGGGCTCCTCTGAGAATTCAGCCAGGAAAATTCCGATTATTCTTTTATTGGTTTACCTGCCCGCTAGGCAACAGATGGTCAAAAATCTGTATCAAAGTAGGGGCTCCACCAACAGACTATTTAATTATGAATGTTTCCTGATAGAACAAACTCTGTAAGTCTCAAAAACTTAAATGTGATAAAAGAGAAACATGAATTAGCATTATTAGGAAAGCTTTACTTGTAGTCCTCTGAAGTGTTAGAAAACAAGACAAGGTTTTGTGCTGGTCTTTTGTTACGCGTTTTTGCACTGTTATGTTTAGCAACATGTGCAGTGGTGTTCCCACAATAACAGATTTTTAAAGCCACTGATCACCAAGATCAACATGCAATCAATGAAACAGGTTCATTAAAAACCTTCCTAAGAAATTCAAAACCTTCTTAAGAAATTCAAAACCAACTTCAAGGTACTGAAATGGGTATAAACTCTTCTGCAGTTTTTCCTGCTATTCACATCCTTAAATATTCAACATAGGAAAAAAACCTTAACATTGACAATTTTTTGGCAGAGAGACCAGGAAAGAGAAAAATAGCATTATTGACTATATTTAGCCAGTAGTTTGTCCATGATAGTGATCTGCTCATTTCTCTTGTTAATTTGGTAAAAAGCATGCTGAGACTTTTACCTTGACTGCAGCATATACTTTCAGATTTTGCCTTTAGATATGGCAGTCTGCACCTATGGAAAAATTCATTTAACAGGTAAGATGCATTTAGCATCTAATTGGCAGTGAAGCTGAGAGGATACACACCTTCTGAAGAGACTGGAGTTTTTTCCTTCCAGAAAAGGTCTGGAACCACGGTTTCATTTCATACTGCAACTTTCTCTCTCCCCACCTCCCCTGATACTCCTGTAACAGGTTTTAAAGTTCTATCAATTACTTCAGCCTTCCACCACTTGAAAGACCTTGTTTATGCATGCTGTACCACAGGGATGTGCCAGCTGCCGCTGCCGAGCCCAGCACCTGTGCAGTATGGTACTCCACTTGAATTCTGATGCGGTTTACTGCGAAGGGGTTTCTAAAAATTGATAATTTGCACCTGTTACCATCCCAAATGCACCTTGGGATGTGTCAAAAGCTTTGAATGTGTTGCACCAGCACTTACCGCCGTGCTTTAATCACATACCCAATTAGGGAAGAATACCTATCTAGTCTTGCTAAGTTATCATTTCTTGGACTGAAATGAGCCACAGTTGTTCTTCCTACCATCTGGGAATAAAAAGAAACAACCAGCTGCAAATTAGTATGCTTCCCACCTCCAGTTCTGAAACAGAAATTGCTTTATTTCACCATCAGAAAGAACAGAGCATGAAAACAATGAATGAACTGGTATTGTGGGCAGTAAGGAATTATCACACAACATTAAGAAATTAGGGCATTTCACGCTGTGGAGTTAAAATCAAATCTGTAAGCAGCATCTTTGCATTAAAATGCAACCTCACATGGAAGAATGTGTTATCTACTAGATACAGCAGGGGAATAGGAATTTATACTTCTAATCTTGTTATTGATTTAACATGTGGAACTCAGGGAAATTACTAGCATCAGCTGCCTTGTTTGGCAGAGGAAGACACATAGTCCTTACCTATCTTTGTAAGATACTTCAATATTTCATGTCTAAATCAATCAGACATCATAATGCATTTGCATACAAATAAATCCTATTTCTGTCTTCTGTTTTAATAGCTATTTCTCAGAAACATGAAGAATTCAACAGCACATAAAGCAAAGTAGAAGCAAATCAATTTAACACAAATAGCAAACAACACTAAAGCAATTAACAAAACCATACAGAACTGAAGTACATCAGTCTCCACTTTTCCACATGGCATATTCCATCTGGATTATTCATTTCTAACTTAAAAATAATAATCAAGAGAAATTAAGATACAATATTTACACAAGGGCCAAAGTGAGACACTTTTTCTCATAAAATAGCTTATTCTAAACTCTAAATGACAGTCCTAAATATGATGCTTGATGCTACTCTGCCATCTGAATATACTCACAGTTTCATGCTGAAAATAGAACATTAATTTGCAAGGCCCAATGGCAAAATACTTCAACTGTTGTTACTGAACCATAAGCAAATTTTATAAACACACTAGTCCTATTGGATCATTCACATGTTTAGGACATCCTGCATAACAAACACTAATTGTAGGAACCATAAATTTGATTAGTTACACTGGAATCAGGATACCCAGGATAATCACAACTGTATGTCCTACCAATAAATAAAGGCAAAAGAAAAGAACAGCACTGTAGTTGCACATACTGTTTCTGTTTGTAAGAGGATGAAATGCAGACAGTTTTGCATATCTAGAGAAGTTATTTAGAAATAGTGATGTAGCATTTAGAAAGGCAAACTACAGATACAAGACATTTAGCCAGCAATGTAAAGATATAGAGCAACTTAAATGATGTGTGGTTTTCAAACACTATATTATCTGTTTAGATGAACGGCAATTTATTTTAAAATGGTGAACCTCTCTTCAGTTTGTTAGAGAAATGTCTCTTAGTGGGATATTTGATGTTTCCATAAATTCTTACGACTATAGGATGATTTTCCTAGTGAAAATATATCATTCTAACCTCTCAGGGACAGAATAAGATAGCCCTGCATATAATGAAAGCAGGCAGCATTAAATCAGTAGGACAATTCACTAAAAATGCACCAACTGCTCAATCACAATTCTGAACCCACCATGGCAGTCAAGGACCATCAACACTGATTTTGAGTCCCATTTCCTTAAATCCCATTATGCTAAGGTAGCACACATATCAGAAACACTTCGCAGCACTACAATCATCCAGGCTGAATACTGAATCATACTAAAGTTTCTCATGTTCAGCACCCTCCTGTCAGTGCTTGCATTTGAAAACTGTGGCTAACGTGAAAAAGGCTGGACTGATTGCAACCTGTGACTCTCTAAGGAAAGCAGGATGCTGTAAGTGGCATCTCTCAGACCTCAATATAAAGGGAAGGGGAATTTAAAATGGTTGGTAATTCCAAAACAAAGGCCTAGCACTGAATAGCCTGGGGCAGCAATGTGTAAATTGATAATTAACACATCTTTTCAGTGGAGGAATTTCTTTGCAAGTGTCTAGCCCTATGAACGCATCCAGTTTCTTGTAATTCTCAATGATCACAATTTGTAAGCTAGTTACAGTAACTAAACACAATGGTATGACTGCATTACTTCATTACTAGCTTCAAAGACAATGCAATTTATCACATAACAAAAATGAAGTCCCCCTTGAGATGTGTGTACTTGAGATATACCAGACAGATTACTGGTGGCATCTGTATTAACAAAGAGGAGTCCAGCTTTGCTACCCGTCGTTTTAATCCTGCTTGAAATAATGCTCCTTTACAAGGGGCAGCCAGCCATTATCAGATACACTATCACTACAGGAAACATGTTCTTAGGTTGCCAGTTCCTTTCTTACCTCTGTTGTTAATTTGGCTGCACACTTGATTCTTTCTGTGTTTTCACCAAGTTGTTACATGAAATGTCTAATCTAATCCCAGAGTTACCGCTGAGAACGAAGATCCTTTTCTCTATGTAGGCGCACCCCTTCTTGCATTGGTTGTTCACCTGACTGCAATAACTCAGAGCAAATCAATACAGCAGAAAGTGAATAGTTTTCTTCTAGTCTGATAAACTGACTTGGCTTACTGTTGTTTGTGATCCAGCAGGCAACAGTGCTAGCACAGGGAATAAGGTTGGACCACAGAGTGGGAATCAGGAGTCCAAGACATCTTCCTTCCACTGACAGAGCTGTTGGGTAGGCTCAGCACGTTTTGTTTTACATCACCCTGAGCAAACATTTTACTAGGTATAAGGAGAGGCAACCAGCATGCTAAAGCAGAGCAAACACACTTCTTTCCACAAAGGCTACTCATGCATTTGGTAAATTATGTGGGCTGTATTAACTGAGGTCTAGTTTGTTTTCTACACAGAGTACACAACTGAACAATGTCTTAGAAGGGAGTGGCAATATTTCTGGAGTTTCCACTGAAGGAAAGATAGAGAAATGTGTATTGCACACTTTGATATGGCTTCTGTAAGTCCCTATTTAAGTACCTGCAATTTCCTCTAATATTACTGAGCAGAAAAAAAAAATAGTAAAGGAAATAAGAATATTCAATGCAACAAAATGAAAGCATGCTGAAGTGCATCCACAGGATGGGAAATCAGCTTACTGTATGGGAACGAAGCCTAGCAGCAGGAGCTGAGAACTGCAAGACAAAATTCACAGGTTCATATTCTCAACCACTCTAATGACTCTTACATGACCATTCACAACTGTTTTTTCTCTCTGTCTTTGTTCATCCTTTTGCAAAACACATGTGGAAATAACCCTCTAATCTCACAAGAGGCAGAACATAATACAAGTGCTCTAATCAGTAGAGCAGTTCCTGGTATGCCTGTGCTTCAGGATCTACTGATAAAAGTCGGTTCAGAAATGTGAAAGATTATCGCCTTCTCCCTCATGGCATCTGAGGACATGGTATAATGCAAGGAAAGTTCTGTTTGAGCTGTTGAGAGAGTTTCTGTCTTTTGCTTTGGATGAGACTCATGGCTAATAATAACTTCTAGTGTAAGCGACATTTTCCTAGAACCAGTATACAAAATTCTGTCAGGTGGGAATTACGCCCAGAAAGTATGAACATTCAGCTGGCTTCACTTAGTACAAATAGCTGCACTAAAAGATATGATTGAAAGATAAAGATTTATCTTTGCACTATAGATAGGCAGAATGTAAATGCATAATAACTCCAATAATGAACTACAGCAGGAGTTAGCCTTTATATTTACTGTTTTCTTATCAATGTGAATTGCTGATTCATGCAATGCAACGTCATGTAGTGTTCACAGTTCTTTGCTTGCCCAACTGGAGTTGCAGCAGTGGACCAGAAGCCAAGTTGGGGGCCTGGATTTCTCAACAGACGTGCAAATGCACATAGGTAAATTAAACAATCTCTTACCCTCACATAAGAGAGCTTCATTGCCAACTTTTAGCCACTCAAATTACTTACAGCATTTTGCATTCATTTCTGTGCATCACTCCTACAGTTTACAGGAGCTAGGACTTTCAAACAGTAACACAATTATATGTTTTTGAACCTTAGTAATTTTTGCTATACTGCTGAGTCAGCATTCCAATACTAAATAAAAATATAGCCATGAAAATAAGTTACAAGACATGCTGTGAAGTGTTCAGAATGTAATTGCCCATTAGTAAATCATACAGCCTAGAGCTTCCAAAACTCTACAAGAGATGGAAGTTCTCCAGTTTGCTTTAGGGTTTTCTCATTTCCTTTAGGCTGTAGGCTTCAAAGAGAAAGATCTATGCCATTCTTGTACAGCATGCAGTTGGGTAAATAGCTACTTAAATAATATACAGAGTAGAGATTTCATGGCCTTCTCACATTAATCTTAAATACAACAAGCAGTTTTCAGGGCTCTTTTCCCCCCTTTCATGAAGTGAGATGTATAGGTTTCTACAAAGAAGTCCCCAAGAGTTAAACATCCAAGCTACTTAATTTTTTAGCAGATCTCTGAACATGTTGCTACTTTCTGAACATCGGGGTTTTTTCCACTATAGCTTTCTTTAAAGCCACGTATAGTATGATCCCAGCCCATGGGAGAGGAGGTGAAATCAGGATCTTTGCTTTGCCTTTGCATTTGATGACTCTGAAGTAACAAACCCCTTTTCAAACTATATTGTAAACAAAGGAGGATACCTACTCTAGCTTGCCTCTGGACTTTAGCACTAGTGCTGCATGTTGCAATGTCTAAGCCTGCCAGTCACATTTTAAAAGCTTGACCGAGCAAAATATGCATTCATAGTGTGCCATGTAGGTTTAAAATAACAAAGAAAGTAAAAGACTAAGTGTCACCTAAGAGGCAATTCAGTACAGGCTTTAAAATGAAAACATGCTTAAGCCCCATTCATTCCAGCTAGTGCTGCCTTGAGGTCTTCTGAAGGAGTACTTTTGTCTCTTAATGCTGAGAAATATTGTCACATTTTGAAATAATTATAGTTTTAGTATGTATTTAACCCTTGTGTGTAACAAAACGGGAGAAGTTTTTCCTGAAACAACACTAAATCTTACAATCCTTGTTGAGCCGGCTGCCTGCTTTTTCCTTGACGCAGACCTTTTCCCTGCAGTTCTGTGTCTGGCTTAGCTTCAGGATACTCTTGTCACCTTTAGGCACATTACTACAGAGAAGAAGATGCAAAAGCAGATGTGCACTTGAGACAATTCCCAGCAGGCTTTAGAGTGGTATAATTTTCTGTAGGGCAGACTATTTTTCTTTCCCCCACAGATCACGTGCTCATACTATTAGTGTCACTGCATGTTTCTATATGAAAAGCCTGGTATACAGCTTTTACCGACATTGCATGAAACACAGTGAAGCAAATGTGTAACTTATTTGCTATTTTAATGGCTTATAGTCATATCAACTAAATGCAGTGCCTTTACTGTAAACAGTAAATGAAGAATATTTAACCTCTAAATAAAATACTTTCAGCAAAGTGGGAAAAAGGATTCCTTTTACAGTCATTTCAGTATACTACAACTAGCAATATCATACAGCCAGTACAACAAAGAAAGTCCCAAAATCTAAGTGCTGCCTGAAATGAATTTTCTTTTGCAAAAGCCAGGGTTCTGAAGCTAGTTTCATCTATCATTAGAATTAAGCTTCTGCTTATTAAAAAAAAAAAGTAAAGAACAGTACGTGTCTTAACCCTATCATTTCAATATCTAATTTTGGTTAGTGTCCCCTCGCCCTTAAACCAACTCATATTTCTACTCTTAGAAACCATTTGTGAAGTAGCTACTGCTAAACACTGTAAGGTTATTTAGCTGATTCGATTTAAACAGTCTTTCAATAATTGAAAGACACAGAAGGAAGTACTCAGATACTACATATATCATGGAACTCAGAGGTACATTTTAAGCTTTTCATTTTGGTTTCTGGACTTTTTTTTAACATATTCAGAAAATACATTCCGTGTGTGGAACATGAAATGTGCGAGTAGCAAAAAAGATGACAAAAACCCATTTCCCATGGTACCAGTTCTCTCAAAAGATGCATTTGCAATGGTATTAAGTTATGCTTGAAAACATTCTGTATAGAAGTTCTGGTTACTTCAGAAGTTTTCACTTTGTAGTAGAGGACAGTAAAAAGATGCAGAGAGCCTCTACTCCCTGTTAGCATAACAACAGTCTGGACTCACGAGTTTCAGGAGAAAGATGGAAAACTGCTGTTAAAGTTTCTACTGGTAAATAGTACGCAACTTTGTCAAAGGGCACAGCCTGACTTTCTCACACACAAGAGCAGAGGTACTCAGAAGACTACTGGGTTGTCTTGTTCTGCTGGCAAAACCTGTATCCCGTACCATCCTCCTCCCTCAGCTGCGGTCAGGGAATACTGCCTAAGCGACCTCCTCGTTTCTGCATTCCCCCAGTTCCTCAAAGTTGCAGTGATACCTTCTGAAGCTGTTTAAGCTACCGGAACAGAATTAGTTTAGAATACAGACTATGGTAATACCTAGGAAGCATCAGTTAATAAATGTTTGGGGTCTGGTGACAGTTGGCATACCATTTTGATTCATATGTGCTTTTCCTCCAAGGAAGTTTTCATACTCTGTTTTCAGAGATGAACATGTACCTTTTTCTTTTCAGGGGAAAGAAAATCCATCTGTTCTTGCAAAAGCCACTCCAATACTTTTCTGAAGCACAGCCACTTGAAAAGCTTTGCTTCATTCCTTCCTTTCAGCCCTGGTATTAACCAAGACCACATCACTGTTTTGTCCTCACGAGAAACACAATCTCTTTAAGGTTTCAGCTAGGTTCTTAACTGAAAAAGCAAACTGACACATTTCTCCTAGGGTCTTCTGGGTCATCATCAGTAACTAGGATTTTGGCTAAATTTTGTACGAATATCATAACCTTCAAGCAACTAAGGCCAGATCCAGAGACACAGCAGGAATTCAGGTAGCTGATTCCCAATAAACTTTTTATTGCTATTCTTTAATCCTGAAGGCATCAAAACTCTTATAGGTATCCTAGTTTTTCGCAAATTGCTAAAATTCTACTTCTGCACATGCCAAGAAATATCCTGGTCTTCATATGGTTTAGCAGCTTGTGCCCTTCTCTACAATTAACCTGAAGTAGTGGCTAAAGTAGACATTTCTCCATAGATTATGATGTTCTTCTATCCAAAAAACCCATAGATTATTAACACGATGATGCAGTGGGCCAAAGTGAAAAAAGAAAGAACAAAAAATAGCTAACAAGTAAATGAAAACAGGAGAAACTACAGATTTGAAAGAAGACATTTTAAATTATATTCACATAAAAAAATGAAAAATCCTACTCAGCAATGGACAGTAACTGCAGGATTTGATTGTTAAGTTTTAGAAGTCCTGCTCCAAAAGTGTACATAACTTAGCTTAGAAATTGGCTTGGAGAGGTCAGTAAAATGGTAATAAAAATTCCAGCTTTGCAAAAGGATTACAAATAGAAACTTTTAAATGAAAGGCAATTTTTTGAAAGATTACTCTCTTCCTTTCAATAAAGATGCAAACATCACAGAAAAAATTAAGGCCAGATTAATAATTAGAAATAATAATAGAGTAACAGGAGGTCACATAATCCATCTATGACAAACAGCAAATAATTTTAACATAGTTAGGTTAGGGGAAAAAAAAAAACCAGAGAAACAGCAAAGTTAGCATTTACAAAAAATTAGTCAATTAATAAGCCAAGGGCAGAACACCATTAACTCAGTCCTGACCCCAGTTACACTCTATGTATCACACTAAGTTCAATGGACTGGTTTTGTGATCTTTTTATTTTTTTTTTTTATTTTTTTGTGTATTTCAGCAGAGGAACAGTGACCCTAGACCTGACAGAATGACTACAGAGGCAGCAGTTGCAGTCCTTCACCTGTGGAGCGCTGCTGGGCTGGCTCCAATTTAGCAAGGCAAGTGGAACATAAAAACGAGGACAGAGCTGGTAAGAGAGACACTCCATCCATCAGCAGCCAGCACTGCTCCAAACAATACTACAGTCATGCTACTCTATGGCTTCTCAGGTTTCTGCCAGGAGATGGTTTTTACTACTCATTGGCCTGTTAAGCATAAACATTGGATTAGAGCTACTCTTGCCACCCTTTGTTTCAGCAAGCACAAGCAGGAGTTTGGCACAGCTGATTGCTGTACTCGCATAAGAAACCAGGAACTGCCACCCTGCCTGGAACACAAGACAGGACAAACCCGGATTTCCTCTCCACTGCTGCCTACTTCAGTAGAGAAAACAAGAACTTTGTCCCTTTGTCCTGGACACACAAGAGATAACGTGACCAGTCTGTTGGCTGTAACTGTCATCTCTGGTAACTAAAGAGTGACTTGCGTCCTGAAGCACAGAGCCTAATATACTTCCCCAGAAGTTTACTATCATTAATTTTGACAAATACAGGTATTTTGGAGATACTCATACAAAAGATTTTTGGTTTGTGTTTCTGGTGGGTTGGTTTGTAGTTTTTTGGGGGGTTGTTTTTTGTTTGTTTGTTTGTTTGTTTAAAAAAAAAACTTGTTAAGTCTCTTCTTTTCTGGTTTTAAATTTGATTTTTTCTCTTAATTTCATTGAGTGTTTCCATGTTTTTGTGTTGTAAGACAGGGAGACCAGAAACATCCAATCTGCTTTCTCAGTACTTGCCTATAGATATTCCTCTTGCCTCCTCTTACAGCTTCCCTAGATAGTAGTCTTTTTGTTTTCTAGCTGTCTTTAGGAAGAGTTAGTTCAAATCCTTGTCTTGACAATGGCATTAAGCAGAACTCAAGTGAAACCTCCCACGCCCCAGGAGACAACATCTTAACCCTGGGGCCAGACTAGAATATGACAGCAGCAAGTCTGGAGCTGTTCTAAGGTGTATAAAATACAGGAATTTTCCCTGAGAGGGAAGCAGACACATACAGGCAGACAGAACGTCTCTTTCACTTTGTGTTTATACTGCTTAATCCAAGAGGTGGGATGCTTGGTTCCAGGACTGATCTATATGGAAGAGGACAGCCTCGGGGACGGTAGCTATAACTACCCTGTTCCAGAACACCCTGACTCATTCAGCCACTCTCCTGGGGCGTGGGTTCAAATTCCTCCAAGCAAGGGAGGGAAAAGAATGTGATTTCTCACATCCTAAGTCAGTAGCCAAACAGTTGGCCTATTGAATGTAACCCTCCTCCTCTGGCATCTTTCTCAACCTACCTCTTCATTTCCTTTGCTTTTCTTAGAAGCGCTCCAGTATAAAAAACACCCTCTTGAGGATGCCGCACAATCTCGCTTTGTCTCCTAGATCATCCCCAGCAAATTACCTTTTCCTGAAGATGTGGTTGCTAAGTAACAAACAACTCCTGAAAGAGAAACAAAGTTCCTTCCCAAAGTTCGGCATCCCCACCCTGGTGAATAGCTGCAATTTGTCACTCCTGTTTAAATGACCCATGAATGCTACAGTCAGGGCAGTAGTAGAAAGAAGCTTAGTTTTCTGCCAGAGTCAGAGGTGACAACTAATGAGACTGATCTGAATTTAAACCATCACAAAGTCTGTACATTTTCATACAAGAGGCAACAGAGAATCTTATGACAGGTCTCTAGACATACATTTGGTATGAATTATGAAATGGATTTATTCGGTGCGTATTAACAAGCTAATACAGGCATCCTCAGGGACACAGGCCACATATTCTGATGCCAGCAAAATAAAATATGCGTTTTATATTAAATTCAATTATCGGACAAAAAATTCTGCTTTCCTTAAAGCCTCTGTGAACTATCCTCTTTCTAATTAAGTTAAATTCACATTCTTCCATAAGGTGTGAAAGACCCAAGTAGCCTCTTCTACCTGAGCGCTCTATTGTGAGAGCATATGAATCTTACAGTGGAGCATTACAAAGACATCACGATGCTTTCATGGCATTGCCTAAACTTCCATGGATTTGTTAAGATCTGTACTGCACACTAAATATGCACTGGGTGTGTGGTCTATTTCCCTGAGGAGGAAGAAATGCAAGAAAGACCACTTCTTGACAGAAGAAAGTGGAGAAAATGATGGAAACTGAAAGGCTTCTCTCTCTCCCTGGTCTCTTCATATGGACTGGATCTTCTTTTGCAGGACATCCAGTGACTCCAGCACAATCTCCCAGCCTGCTGTCTTTCATAAAGGCATAGTTTAGTTTCTCTTGCAAATCATCAGTAGCAATGCTTATGAGAATCAGACCTAACAGAGAAAGCCCTTACAAATCAAATGATGTATGCATTAATAAACTCATACTGCTTTGACAGTGAGACACATAAGCTACTTAACTTGAATGCAAAACTTTCCCCGAAAGCCATATTGTTTCTTTCCTATTCCTTCAATGAAGCAGTTCCAAGGTAAGAGGCACTGTCAGCATTTAGCTACAACTACTGCACAGACGTTCCTTACTCTCTTCAGAATACAGCAAGCAGAACCCTGAATTCAGTACATCATGGATCGTGGGTGTCATTCCTTGTAACACAATGTAATACACCCACATCCTCAGCGCCAACATTAAAACTGGTACAGGCTAAATTCTGGAGAAGATGCTGACATAAAGCATCTTTAAAGGTCTTTTCCCTTAAAGGTCTTTTCCAGCCGTAAGCATTCTATACACACTAACCAGGTTGCGGACAACCACATTATGGGCTTCAGCAGCAGTTGAACACTAACAGCCTCTCCTCCCTTCTTCTACTGTCTTGACTCCTGTGCCTCAGTTGAGACTCCAGCCTGTTCTTAACCAAAAAATGAAAACGTATTGCCATCATACAAGATGCAACTTCTCCTCACCCTTCCTCCACAAATTCCTAGATCAGGACAAGGCTATCCTAGCCCTTTGCATAAAAGGCCACAGGATATCCTTACACTGAGAAGACCCTTTCCAAAAACAAACATAAAAATATAGGCCCCAAGTTCCTAAATTGGCATTTCCTTTGCTTCAACAAACAGAAGCCCCTTTACTCTTCGTATCTTGCAACACCACTAATATAAATTTCTTTTTTTTACTCCATTCTGTTTACAATTCCTGTAGCGCAGTATTCCAATATTGCACCAACGTGGGATAAGATCTTAGAGCCTAACAGCATGCCAAGAACAGTGAAAACACACTACCTGGGAGAGCGAGCGCAAACATTACTTTGTTTTTATTGTTAGAAATAAAACACGTATTTGTACAGATGGCCCCACAACAAATCCAACCAGAAGCAACTGCTTCAGCAAGTTCATTCAGGACATCTAGCACTGAGACAAGCGATGACTATAGATGCGCATAAGGTCATAATTGCAGAGTTTCCAAGACAGCTGCTATTTAAATGCACACAACTGTATATTCTTAGTGTTTACGTTGTCAATGATTAATGAACAAATTGCTTCCTCTTGCACACTGCTCATATGGCAAGCTGCATCACTGCTTAAGTTGCACAGGGAGGAATAAAGTTAGAAGAGAAACCTGCTGTCTGTCACTGCTATAATCTGCTGAAGCCTCACCCCCAGTCCATTTCACTGCCCTTTGTTTGACCGTCCTTCAAGCAGCTTGTGACAGTCCTGTGACAGTCCATGTGTGCAGCAATACAAATTGCTTTCAAGTAACAATTTGCCTTACTGCATTTATTCAGCAAGCTCCCTCCATTTAAGAATTTTTCCAAATTCTTAACTGGCTTTATAATTTTCTTCAAGGATTTTCTCTAGTTAATATGAAGCCAAAGAATATAATAAGGATGAGAGGGAAAAAGAAGGAGATGGGGATGCTAAAATTAAACTCTTTCCTTATGTAGAAAACTAAATGGCTGTGAAATAAGCCTTGTCTTCTGTGCAAGGTGTAGGTGTGCATTTATTTACATGATGAATGACAAATTCAGTCAGCTGAACACAAGGAACATCCCAGTACTCCCTGAAATTTCATTTCACTTATTCTAGCACAGAAGCAACCCTCAGCTGGTACCATCAGTACCAGGGTTCTCTTTTCTGCATTTGTCCTTACTGTACTTGGCAAAGAGAGGGCGTTTCAGGTGTACAGTTTGTAATAATACAGCATTTTTTTGAATGTTCAGACACATCCAAAAAAGCTGTTTGAGATGACCAGGCAGGTTCTGCTTCTTGCTTGTCTTTCATTTTAATGATCATTTCAAAAGACTTGAAAGATTTCTTGCACGGGTGCAGAGTAAATTGGGAGGCAAAATTGCACCTCACCAGAAATCTGCGTGCTCTGGGAAGAATTTGAGCAAGTGTTGGACATACTATATTGGTCTGGATTTATACTTGTCTACTTGTACAAGTTCTTATTTATACAAGTAAAACAAGTAAAGCTGAAACAAGTTCACAAGTAAAACTAAACACCACTGCATAAAACAAGAAACAGATGGTTTGGTTTTTGTTTGGTTGGCTGGTTTGTTTTTTTTTTTTTAAAAGAGGCCCAACCCAAAGGACTATTGGACATAGAAGGAAGCCCCACCATTTGATGTCTAGTCTATTATGTCAATGATTACTAGATGAACTTCAGTTTCTGAATTCACAGAAATAATGTTAACATATGCATTTCAGGTCTCTCTGTTTTCTAAGCATACACCTGTTAAATTGAGTTTTCTAAAAGGTTTTCAATTTGACAATGCTACCTTGTGTTTTCAACACTTTCCGTGTAGGGCCCCAATTATCAAATCAGCTAAACATGCAGGACCAGGTTATGCCTTGCCCTTGAGCAGATGTGCAGTGGGCAGGAGATATCTGTGCCTGAACTGTCCTACCAAATCCAAACATCCTGTAGCTATGTCTTAGCAAGGCAGTACTAAAGCATTACCAACTCAGTCCCAACCCCACTGTCCTGACTGTGAACATTTTTTGATTGACTCATCTCCGAAGTCAATATTGCCAGCTTTAAAAATAAACTTCAGGGATTGAGGATTGGATGTCTGATCAAAAAAAAAAAAAGAGAAATTACACACATTACCCTGTATAAGAGCAAGTAGAAAAGCAGGACGTTTTTTAATATCCCTTTTTGAAAGTGCAGGTTATTACTGTAGAGAAAAAAAATAATTTGAATACAAAAATAGCTATTGGACAAAATAATTTACATTTTATAGTACCAGAAAGTATAATTGATAAGGAATGGAAACAGGCATCGTAAGGTCAAATGGAAACAGGCATCATAAGGTCAAGTCAGACAATTCCATGCTTTTCTCACCAATGTTATTACTATACATTCATTAAAGCTTACATATTTATTCACTACAAGCATTTAATTGTCACAAGCGTGTCACTTTCTTTCTTCTTACAAACTGTGGTTATTAAAATGAGGGGGGAGGTATTACAGGGACACCCATAACCCTATTTTACTTTTTAAAAAAAACCACAACTCCTTATAACCGGCAGACAACCTGATCTCTAAACTAAATGACAACTATTTTTAGGACAAGCATTGCTGGTTTGAAATCAGTCAGGAAGCCCCAAAATAAGATCAAGTAATTATTAAATGTCATTATTGATATCAGCTGATTTTATTTCCCATAATAGAAAGAATGCTTACTTGGGAGAGGGGGGGAGGAAAAAAAAAAAAAAGAAAAAAAGAAAAGCATTGCATCTTTTATAGTAGTATCAATATACTGCCAAGCCTCAAAGCCCTCTGGTTGGACTAATTTGAAGGTGATTTTTTTTTTTTTTTAAAGCTTTTCTTTTTCGAGAAGCCTTTGTTATTTATTGTAGTGAGCCACATCCAAATCACCACAGCCCAGCTTCCCAGCACAAATGTCTGCACTTCTAAAGGATATACAAGACGGCTGTCCACTACAATCTTATGGGAAACACAACTGTTGTAAAAAAAAAATTAAGTGGTTATAAAAAACTGCAGCCAAAGGAACGCTTCCTCGAGCTTTTCAATCTACTGATGAAAACTGCTATTAGGAAGCAAAACAGCATTATCTCTGGGCCTTTTACACCCAAGAATTGCGGGTAAAACACGAAGAAAATTTCAACTTCATCGTTATACCCAGGCTAGCAGTTTCGCGCCCACACACACACCCCCCTCCCCAAACCCACACTGAAAGAAACGCAGAGCGGACCAAGAGCTTTAAGGAGACACCCCTAAAACCATTTAAAAGTTCAAAGAAAGAAACNTCCCCCGACAGGCCCGGCTCCCCCCACCCTGCGTGGAAAGCGGCCCCACACCAACCCCTCCACATCCCCGACGCGGCCCTGAGGGGGTCCGGGCCTGCCCGGAAGGCCTCCCGGTGGTGGCGGCGGCGGGTGGGCCGTCGTCTTCCCCCCCCTCCCTTACCCGTGGTGGAGAGGACGGTGCTGGCGAAGAAGAGGGAGGAGGTGAAGTCCCAGTTCCAGTTGCCCGAGGCGTTGCTGAGCACCGAGACGCCGTAGTTGCTGGCCTCCAGCACCCGCATGAGGAACTGCTCCAGCTGCTGCTCCGAGAGGCAGGCGTGCTCCTCCAGGAAGCGCTGCTTCAGCTTGCCCAGCTCCTGGCGCAGCAGGTCCTCGTAGGGCAGCTCCACCGAGGAGAAGACCACGGCGCCGAACACCAGGTAGAGCAGGTAACCCAGCACCAGCAGGGCGAAGCACCAAGCGGAGCGGTGCTGCTCCACCAGCCGCACGCAGGAGCTGCCCGCCAGCGACTGCAGCATCTTCCCGAGCCGGGGGCCGCCGGCGCCCCGGGCCGGGCCGCGGAGGGGGAGCGGGGGTTGAGGATGGCGGGAGGTGAAGGGGAGGGGCGAGGGGAGGGAAAGGCAGCGGGGCCGGTGCGGCGGCGACCGCCGCCTGCCCTCTCTCTCTCTTTTTCTCTCTCTGCGGCCGCTGACTTTGAAGGCGCGGAGCGGCGGTGATGTGGCGCTCACGTGGCCGCGCGGCGCAGGTAGCGCGGCTGAGGGGCGGCCCTGCTGCTGCTGCCGCCGCCGCCACCAACCGCCCGCCCGGCCCCGCCGCCTCACGCCTCTCCCGCCGGTTATAAACGGCGTTTGCTACTCTCCCTTGCTTGTCGCCGAGTCTTGCGGGGGGAGGTGGAGGAGATTAGGGGGGGGACGGACACCCGGGTAACGCTCGGTGAAGCCAACTGAGACACACCCCACCCCCCCTTCTCTGTGGCGGGCCGGCACCTTGTGGAGATTTCTTCCCCTTTTCACACCAAAAGTGTGTCTGGAGATCTCCTCGCCTCGCTGACACCCCCTCCCCCCCCCCAGTAAGACACCCCCCACCCCCCCAAACAGCAATTCCTTCCACTGGTTTTGGTTATTTTTTGTTGGCGTTGGTTTTGGTTTTGGTTTTTATGTTCCACTTTTCAAACGGCGCCTGGCAAAGCAGAAGAAGAAGGTGACCCCAGAGACGGGGCAGTGTGAAGCTGCTCAATTCCTGTTCAGAGATGCGGCGGGTTCGAGGAGGAACCCTGATGGCCGGCGTTAATGTCCTCCCTCAGGTCCACTGAGGCATAACTTCAGGATGGGGCCAGCGGGGGTACGGTTTGAATGAAGCGGGTGACCTGCAAAAGCCCCATCCAAGCTAAATGAGTCTTTGCTTACGTGCTGCACTCCTGGAGATACTTTTTAACAGCACAAAGTGCCCGGCTAGTGCTCAGAGCGGTGTCCGTGTTGTATACCAATGCACTGCCTAGCCAGCCCCCTGTGTGGTCCCAACAACTGATCTTCTTGAGTTTCTCTTCGAAAGCTTCTTTCTTCATCTAGCTCAAACTCTGGCCAGCAACCATACAGTTAACCCGCAAAGAAGTTCCCCACTACATGAAAAGAAGCAGTGAAAATTGTAGTTTCTCAAAGTGTCCCTTTAAGGTGGCTAATGGCAGCTTCTGGTAAAGGAGGGAGAGGAGATTCCCTGGTTGCATCCTGCAGGGCTCGGCTACTTTCCTTTCACGTCTCAGCCCAGGGCAACTTGTACAGTCACAGAAACAAAGTAGTAGTTTGTAAATTAGGAACTTACTGGGGCTGAGCCAGTGAGTTCGGACACAGTATATCAAATCCAGCAATGTACCTCAAGTTGTGAGGTACCCCTCTAAGCTATAAGGACTAAAATGGGAAAAGAATACAAAAAACAAAGGCATGAAACAGGTTTTCGTGCTAGAAACTTAAAACGATGTGTCAACATTTCCTTTTATACAAAAGCTACACTGGGCTGCAGGATGAATCTGGCCTGGCAGAAGGGCTCATCCCGTTCCTGGCCCATTCCCCACTGCCAGCTACAGCTGAGTTGTGCCAGGGGCTCAAACCCCGCCTCTTGTTGGGTGATCAAAATGTAAATGTGTCCATGCATGCAGAAAGCAGCTGCTTGAATTCATGGTCAAATAGCACACTTGGGGGATGTGATAGGTACCCGCCTGACGGGCCAAGCAAGCAGACTCCTGATGCCGTGCCAGAAGTGCACACGTGTTCGGACCTACAAACATGTGTCTGTCATGTGTGTGCATGTGCACCTTTTGCATGCGCATTCTATCGTACAACTGGGAAGGGGGCACCGTGGGCACTGGGGTGTTTTGGTAGGGAGGTAAACTTTTCCCCTGTGGCTGAACTCCTGAAATGTTGCAAGGTAAATGGTTCCAAAGTGCCTTCTCCACATGTGCAAGTTGTAGCACCGGACAGAGGTGCAGCATAATTAAATTGGAGGGGGTTGAAATGAGCAACTGAAGAAAATCTATGCCGTATATCCAGAAGTTAAGTGACAGAAGGACAGACAAAGGCAGAGTTGTCACATCCGTAGACCACCCCTTCAGCACCTTTCATCAGCATCAGTGTATCTTTAAAATGTATTTTTTTTTGCTGTAAACCAATGATGCGTAGGAAAAAGGTGATCTAAATCAATAGCAATGACAATTAATAATGGATACTGTCTGGAAGAATGTAATGCAGAGAAGCTTCTGAAGGGAGTATTCAAAAAAAAATGTTTTATTGCATCACACTAAGACAGCGTGCATTTAAGCACCGTTAGAGAAAAAGAGATCAAGGAACCTCATTGACCAATTTGGTATGCTTGGCTAACTCCATCCAATTACTTAATCACTTGTCCCCTCAAATTCCAAATGACTGAGTATCTCCATCTATAACAGAAAAGCCATTTAAAACAATATGTGACATACTGGGCTCCATTTTCATCAAGTGTACTCAGCTTGCCAGACAAAATAGGTTTCATAATACGATCTAATTTATGGCAACATCTGGTAGGTACAGTTGTATTTGTGATTGGGAATGGGCATGTCTTTGCTATAAAACAATTTATTTTCCCAACCTTCAAGCTAAATATTTGTTTAAGGGTTAGATAATATTTGCCTAAGAACACACCTCTCTTTAGTGGTGACAAGAAACTGTGGCTGGGTAGCTGGGCAGTTTTATTTAGTGGCCTCATTCAGTTTTCCTTTTTTATGAATCACTCATTCTCCACTTTTAGAAGTCTCTCACACTTGGAGGCTAGAGAGAAAAGGAGGACTCTGCTGAACAGAACCTGCAGTGCTCTTCTAATTTGATTTCTTCCCCCACAGATTTTTAGAGGCATGGGCTGGGGGGAAGAACGGCAGAGCAGCACAGCTGTGTCACGGGACCATTCATGTTCTTGCTTCCAAAGCAAACATCTGGACAGTCTGAGTTTCAGCCACCATTGTTTATGTTCATGTTTTATCTCAAAGCCCTTAACAAACCTGGTAATTTAATTACAGATTTAATTGGGATAGATGTGCAGGAAGGTGTCATAATATTCAGTTTTCTGCCTTGAAGTGATCATATTTACCGTGATAATATTATACATGAAGGCAACTATGTCATTCCAGTTTCATTCCAGAGTATGCTATGTCCATTTTCACATCGTTTTGCTAGTCAAGGATCAAGCTAGTCATGTATTTAGTGTACTGAATTCAGTGTTATGTACTGTATAACAGAAAGTCACAACATGCTTCAGCAAGGAGTGACTGACATTCTGGAGCAGGCTGTTACAGAACAGTCTTTTTCCAGCAGAAGTTTCATCCTACTGTGATCATCCCTCTTAATAAAACATGAATCCAGTTAATCAAGCATACCACATCATCATATCACTCATCCACTAGCTACGCTCAGTGAGGAATGGGCTCCTCACTGCTGGAGAAATTCAGCTGCTAGCAGGGAGAAGAAATCCACTATTGGTAGATACCAGTGCTCTCTGTCACACCAAACCCCTCTCTGGGGTACAGAAAATGCAAATACAAGCTGCCTGCCTACACGGGTAGAAGAGAGACACTCTAATTCACCCGTAGAACTGAGACAGAAATCATGTTTGTGTCCTGGGGTGCTAGAAAACCACAGAGAAAGTTAGTAGTCTGTCTAATTCTGCTGCTTGGGGAGATACGACAACTCCCTCCATCACATCACTGGGTTAGCAGCTTCTCTAGTGTTGTCCAGAGGCTGAGAAAATCCTCTCTTGTACGTCAAAAATGTAAAGCCCTCTCAGAGCTGTGAGAATCACATTTTCTGTTAGGAGAGGTGAAACTGAAATAAAGAGGTTTTGTGTTAATGGCAGCCTATTTTTACCTGAGCTTTTTGGTTAACTAGAAAAACCTTTTATTACTGACACATTTCCAGTGAAACGCTGAAGTGCTCCAAACACTGGAAGGCAAGGAGATGGTGGTAGGCTGGAGGGAGATGACAGCCTGGTGGCAGACAGTGACCAGAGAGGGGGTCCACTGTACTCTAGTCTTTTGTCCAGTGAATCTAAATGACATTTGTCAAAAATAGTAGCTTCAGTGAAACAGAAGAGTGGCTCACAACAGTGCTCGGGCGCCTAGAGAGTGGCTGATGCTGAATGGCAAAGAGGAGATTTGATGCTGTGGCTCTGCTGCTCTGATCAGTGAGCTCTAGACCTCGAGAGGAGAATGAGTCTGGGGAAAGGGAAACACCTACATTTGGCACTGTTGCTAATATCAAGACTATAAAATATTTTCATGGCCAAAAAGGAATAACTAAAAGGGACTCAAATACATAGAAAGTTTCAAGTTGACTGAAAGAAATTTTTTTTTCCAAAATAATAGTCTCATTGCAAAATCACGAACATTTTGACATCAGTCTTAGAAGAAAATGTTGTTCCTCTAAAAAAAAAAAAGTATAAATAATTACACTGAAGAACCTAAATTCCTGAGAAGCAGGATAAATAAAATCAGTAACTAGGCGATACTTGTCCTGCCAAATCTGTTCTGCTCTGGCATACCTATAGCATGAGCTCACAGCACCTTGAACAGAGGAGGTGGTGGTGGTGGTGGGGAAGAGTGGGATGAACCAGGACGGTGTGGGAGCCAGTGAACAGTTACACGTGTGGACAACATGAAATAGTAACAAAGCTGTGTCACCCTGACAGCTGAATATTGAATAGCAGTAGGGAACTGATTTGTCCTTCAGGATTTTTCTCCATATTTGGCATGAGTATAAATTCAGCGGTTATAGCAAGTCTAAAGTCTGACTGATCTGTCCTAAATTATGTGTACATGAAGAAACGTAGCCATAAATTAAGATTCTCTGAATTCACTTGCAGTAAGGATTCTGCCACATTTAACTGCCCATGAATATTTTTTTTAATGAAACTGAGAAGTGGAATCCTTCATAATTTTCTGTATCCATTAAATGAATGCTGAAATGTAATACATTTCCTGTTGTAGAAGAAAATTTATCTGAACGATTGTTTCTGAACACTCAATTTGTGGGCTTTTTTTTAAGGGCCTTTTTTTAAGGTCGTATAGTGGCTCTGATTGAATGTCATGCCCCCGTGGGCAGGCAGGATGCGGAGTTATAAGAATCACTTCCTCAGAGGCACCAACAGAAGCATAGTTAAGCTGAGAAGCAGTCAGATGGGTTGCCATGTGTTCTGTTTTGGATGGGTAAGGTGTTCTATTTTGGCTAAAGGGAATCATCCAGATTTGGGTCAAATAATGTGAATCTTATAAAAATTGAAACAACACAGCCTGGCTTAATAGGAAAAGTAATCTTTGAAGAGGGGATTCATTCCTATCTTAATGTGGCAGGAGAATGGAGACACGATAGGAGAGTACAGACATATTTAGGTCTTTAAAATTTATCACCAAGTAAGGTGGTGACAGTAGAAATATTGTCGTGGAAGAAAAAGAGTCAGCGAAGTCTGTGTCCGTGCCATTTCCAATATCCTGCCTGGCTGCATTCTCCTTGAGAGGGAGGGGAGAAGGCTTGAGATTTAGTGGCTTCCTCAAAAAAAAAAAATCATTTTATGCCGTTAACTTAATGGTGTGACGCTGTCCACAAAGGTTAAGACCACTGATCTGTGATAGCAAAAGAATGAATGTGCCTGGTTCCGGGGCTATATTTAGGCGCAGGTTTACGTCATGGAGTAGTAGTATTTAGAATAAAGAAAGTTTATATGCATGGTCAGGCACAATTTCTTTCTCGAGTGAGTCATGCCTCGTTCAATGTAAATGTAATTTTCCTTAGCGTTGCAATAAGTATTCATATGTAGCCAATGATCTTGTTGTCCATATGGAATAACTGATAGATAACACTTTTAATAAGATAAGCGTTTTATGTCATGGAAAAAGTAATTTCATGTATGCTTGCCATCAGGTTTACCCAATGGCATTATCCAAAGAGGAACTTGGCCACTCTAAGAGGTATAGGTCCAAGAGGTACAAGGGCTGCATATATGTACATAAATACATGCATAAATACATGTTTGTATCTAATTATATATATAGTGTGCTTTCTCAGACTTTTCACTGTTATATTCTAAGTTGTGGCGTATCTTGGTAGAAAGGTAATTACCCGTGATTTGTAGGATTGTGTTAACGATGAAGGAATGTAATAGCTCAGAGAAATCAGGATGTCAACATAATCTTATTAGAACATCATATTAAATAAAATTCAGTGTTTTAAATAAAGTGACCTTGCCCTTCTAAGTCCTGTGGCAGCCAGCCAGCAGAATTGGTCTTTTTAACCTCTCGTTCAAGATGCTGAGGAGAACCAGTTAAGATACTTAATACTTTGTACTGAAAATAAGAGTTCACAAAATACTTTATTTCCCCTCCTTCTACTCTGTAGAATTTTTACTACTTCTTCCTCCTTCTTGGCAGGCTGGTGTTAAAGATGGTTGTGGAGGGAAATAAAAGAATGCAGTAGCTGAGGTGGACTCGAACAGTGTGGGTGTCCAAGCCTCCTTCCTGATCTTATCACCTCCAGCATCGATCTCGCTTTTGTCTCAGAGATGTTGTGCTGATTCTTGGGCACCCGGGAGATGATGGTGCCAGCAAAGCCCACTGGCTTTCTCTGGGTCATTTTCAAAACACACAGCCCCAGAAAGGGTTACAACCTAAATGGCCTGCCTGTAATTATTTTTTTTCCGTAATTAGGCTGCATTTCCGTGATTTCTGGTTTTGGTTAATTGAGGCCCAGGCCCAGTCACTTAGTTTAGTGCTGCCATCAGGGAGTATTGGTAGGTCCTTTTGCCTGTTTTAATTCAGTCTGCATTCCCTTAGAGTTCGTGTACTCATATAATCAGTTTTAGGCAACAGACTGAGTTGGACTTGTGTTACAGCGGTATGTGGAAAGGTAAACCTGGACCCAGCAGTGGTGACATTTTCACTGGCAGCTAACACACCCTCTTGCCCAGTCATGGAAAGGTCACATTAACTTGCCAAAATAGCTTTCAGCTTCAGCCCCAGCGTATGTACACAGCACAGCACTGCTCTCCGAGGCCTGCCTGACCTGGGTAATTAGTTCAGACTGAACAGTGTGCGCATTTGGACTTCTTCATGCACTCAAGTCAGCATGCTGAAGCCTGGTCCTGACACTGACTGCTCTTTGACTCTGCCTTGGGCAGTTGGACTCAGGTGGCTGGAGTTTTTGAAGCTGTTGTTGTTTGTAACTGTGAACTACTGCAACCATCCTGGCCCATACGAGACCTTGTGGTAACTACACATCGCCTCCAGGCCAAGTTACTTTGCTAAAATAGGGAAGTCTGGTCACAGAATCACAATCACAGAATAGTCAGGGTTGGAAGGGACCTCTGGAGATCATCTAGTCCAACCACCCTGCCAGAGCAGGGTCACCTACAGCAGGTTGCACAGGACGGCATCCAGGTGGGGTTTTGAATGTCTCCAGTGTGGGAGACTCCACTACCTCTCTGGGCAGCCTGTTCCAGTGCTCTGACACCCTCAAAGGAAAGAAGTTCCTCCTCAGGTTTAGATGGAACTTCCTATGTTCAAGTTTGTGCCTGTTACCTCTTGTCCTGTCACTGGGCACCACTGAAAAAAAACTGTTCCCATCCCCCTGGCACCCTCCCTTTAAGTATTTATAAGCATGGATAGGATCCCCCCTCAGTCTTCTCCAGACTAAAAAGACCCAAGTCCCTCAGCCTTTCCTCATAAGAAAGATGCTCCAGTCCCCTAATCATCTCTGTAGCCCTACAAGTCTGGTCCTGAATGTGGCTGCCTGTGTGTGGCTCATACAGGGGCCACAAGGCAGGTTCTTAGGATGACTTTCAGATGCTGCCTAGATGCAGCCCAAGAAGTAAGAGGTCCTGGAAGGAATAGGGTTGCAGCTCTGGGAAAGGATCTCTCTTTCCTGCTGCAGCCATAGCTGATAGCTAGGATGTGCAGCAACTTGGCTTTTTGGGGCTCTAGACTCCTAGAAGATTTAAATTCTAAAGAGAGACTCATCTTGCAGATTGTTGCCAGTCTCTAATACATAAAAAAGGCTCTAACCCAGATCCTCAGCTATACATGAAAACATCCCTTGTGTCTGACCTTGGGTATTTCCTGTGCTGGATGGATCCTACAATCTGAAGGAACTTAATGTTTGTCTGTAGGCTGGTACGAGCTCCAGTACTTTCCTACAACTGTCCTAGCGGGATGGAGAACCCAGACAACCCTCTTCCCTAGGCACATGCTTTACAGCCAACACATGGTGGGGGGGAGCATTGAAGCAGGCACCCTTCCCTTGTCATTCCTGCAGAGCAAATCCATCTCTTCCAGTGGTCGGTACCAATAGCTCTGAGGTCTAATACCTCTGCACTGGGGGTGCAGCACAAAACAACACACCGTACCGGAACCCCTCAGCCATGGCCTTTATTTCTCATTGCTGACGGCCCACATTACTACAATGAAGTAAGCAGGAATTGCTGTTCACAGATGAGGAAATACAAGCAAAACCATCTAATGTGTGATACTCCCACCTAGCCATGCTATTTGGACAGGTTTGTTTTCCAGGGAACCCTTCTGCCTCAGCAGAGTTAAATTTTAATAAGTGCAATTCATTGCCTTGCTGAACCAAGGTCTGGAACAGCCCATGGGTACTATTGCCACATGCACCTGCTGTAATGAATACCAAAGCCTACTTCAGTGACCTGAATCTTTTGAAAATTTAGTCCTTTATTTTTATCCACTTAGAAGGAACACAAGCTGCAATGTCCTACTTTTTCTCAACTGTGTCATCTGACTCATCAATCAAAACTGAATTTGAGTCCTATTTTCACCCACTGACTCTCAATCAACCTAACAAACATATCAGAAGTACAAAAGGACTATTTTGTCACTCAGGCCAAGATACCTTTGCAAATCTTGAGTCATGTGAGATACTGTAAGGTTTAAGAAAATTACGATTTCAGCAAGGCCAAATTCTACACTTTCCCCTGAAAAGATACACTTGGATAGAAAGAACATCAAAGGACAAGAGAAAAAGTTCGGCGAAGTTAGAAAACTTTAATGTGAGGAGATTTTATGCTATTGGGTTGATTAATTTTAAATAGAATACGATAGTATCATCGTTTGATCCACTTCTGTCAGAGCGCACTGCACACTCTTGTAACCAGCTGTTTGTGAGGGCATGTGTGCTGAGAAAGAAATATAAAAAATGTCTGGTTAAAGAAATGGCTTAAAATGTAGGTCTGCCCAGAAAATCTCAGTTAAAAACCCGACAGTTTTTTTCCCCTGTACTTTCAGAAATACATGAAGTGATTAAAAAACAACAGCACACCCCCCCCAAATCTGTTTTGCTTGCTGTTATGGCAAAACAAGTATCAGTGACCTGATCCTATTCTGTCTGGCTCATGAGACACATAGGGGAAACAATTACAACACATGCTAGAAGAAGAACCTTCCTTCCTTCCTCTTGAAATCTCTTTCCCAGAATGCAGCCTTCTATCCTTCCAACAAGATTTTAACCTTGCCAGGAATAAAGAATAAAAGACTGAAAACTGCAGTTTCCAGGGAAAAAGCATTTCTCACAGTGCCACCGTTTCTCTTCTGATCTCTCTCACCTGATTTTAAGACAAACCTACAAAATGCTTTGAGAAGAGGAGGTTGGGAACTAACATTTGCAACCCTTTTGAACATTGCCAACTATGGATTCTGATTTTATGCTGCACTGTGATTTTCCCTACCCCCCCCCACTTTCTTTGTTTAAACTAATGATACCTGTTCTTACTCCTAGCTAAAGTCCTCTTCTCCTACACACCCCCTAAACTGAATTTAGGACTATATTTTCATGAACAGGAAAATGAAATAAAATTAACACTATGTTTATTTCTCAAGATGACCTTTCATTTAATGTGGTCCTAAGCATTACCTCAGGACAAATAACTAATGAGAAAATCTTAAACCAGAATTGAATTGACCATTAGCATAGGTTTCCCAATGAAACTGAATTGATATTAATTTCAGGACAGTACACATACAACTTAGTGTTAGGAACAATCTTCCTGGCAGGATTTACAGTTTAGATGGACCTCTGTTTTCTCTTCAAGTCAATATCAGATCCCTCATCACCATAAAACAATCAAAATGTTAATAATTAATATTAAAGTTATAATTAATAGTAATCAGATATATTGCCACAATGACAATTACTCTTATTTGTATTTACTCAGTAAAGGGAAGTATTTTTCTAGGCAGTGTACAGAGAAGGAAAGAGGAAGAAGAAACCCCTAATATTATTGGGTATTAGAATAACTTGTAATAGGGATAGGGACTTGTAATAGGGACTTGTAATAGTCAATAGGGACAAATAAATTGTTTTCACATTGTCTTCTACTTCACTACAGTTAAAATCTTACCGTGTCTAGTTTGACTATAAAATACAAAGGCTTTCATATGCTGTGTGGCTACCACACCACAGGAAATGTTTCTTTTTGAAAAAGCTTTGTAAGTAGAGTATGATTTATCTGCAACAGTGCAAACCAGTGTTGGTAAGCAAAAGTGAATCTGCTGATGAAATTCAGTACACCCAAAATCCATTACTAAATTGAAAGGGAAAGTAGTGTTTATAGAAGAAGTAGCTCATATACTCTTCTTTAGTTAATTTGAGTTTTGATTACAATAATGAAACATAAGGCACAGTATGTTCCAAGGAGCCGAAACAGAGAAGAATCAGATTGTAATAAAAGAAAGTTTCAGCAAGATTTTTGTAAGAATGATGCATGGTGATATATATTAAATATTAAGCTTCACTGATATTAAGCATTTAGGTTAGTGCTGAATAGACTCCTCAGTCCACAAAGGATTCCCAGTGCAGTCACACAAAGGAAATAAGCACGAGAAGGCAACAAGAATATACAACCTGCAGCTAGAGGCTGAATGTTCTCCTGTCAAAATACCAGTAAAGACAAGTCTCCCCTAGCCAAAACCTGTGAAAGGATCTTGTGGAGTTGCCTTAAACTTTAAGGCACCTAGAAGAGAAGGACTACTTGTCAGCTAATAGTAATGACAGTAATCACAAAATGGGTGAGGTTGGAAGGGATTCTGTTGATGATGAAAATGATGATGGTTATTCCTACTACACAAAACCATAGCAATTAGGTCCAGGGTTGCAAAGAGCTTTCTCCTCAGTATGTTATTGCATAATTCTATCCTCGTGCTATTATCAAATCTATTCAGCCACCAAATTTATCTAAGTTATTATGGGATATTATTGTGCCATAATTACTGAGCAGCTTAATGATTTTGAGCACTGAAAAGAGAGAAAGTTTCAGTGCTTTTAATCTCCCAACAGCCTTTGAGTGAGGAAATTCTGTTTTAGAATCATAGAATCATAGAATTGTTTAGGTTGGAAAGGACCTTGAAGATCATCGAATTCCAACCCCCCTGTCATAGGCAGGGACACCTCCCACTAGACCAGGCTGCCCAAGACCACATCCAGCCTGGCCTTGAACACCTCCAGGGATGGGGCCTCAACAACCTCTCTGGGCAACCTGTTCCAGTGCCTCACCACCCTTAAAGTGAAAAACTTCTTCCTAATGTTCAATCTAAACCTGCCCTCTTCCATTTTAAAGCCATTCCCCCTCGTCCTATCACTATGTGCCCTAGTAAAAAGTCCTTCCCCAGCTCTCCTGTAGGCCCCCTTTAGGTACTGGAAGGCCGCAATAAGATCTCCCCGGAGCCTTCTCTTCTCCAGGCTGAACAGCCCCAACTCTTTCAGCCTCTCCTCACAGGAGAGATGCTCCAGCCCTCGCATCATCCTTGTGGCCTTCCTCTAGACACGCTCCAGCAGGTCCATGTCCTTCTTATGTTGGGGACTCCAGAGCTGGACGCAGTACTCCAGGTGGGGTCTCACGAGAGTGGAGTAGAGGGGCAGAATCACCTCATTTTATGTCTCATTTAAAAATATTTTTCCTCATTTTATGTCTGGAAAATGAAGTCATGGAAACAGAAGATCACTTTTTGAACCCCAGTCACCATGAGATACGACAGGCATTTAATAACATAGTCAAGAGGGCCAGCAAAACCCTACTGAAATCATTAGCAAGTTGACATGTACAGTTCATAGCAGTACTTTTTTGCAATCTCATGAAGGACTTGCCTGCCTCCTAAACCTCTAATTGCCAGTAACTGAAGTCACTGCTTAGAGGAGAAAACAAGGATGGAACCAGGTGTTTGCTGCCAGCAAAGAAGTCTGTGTAGAAAGCACAGGCAAAGTGTATTTTTCTACAGCATGTGGAAAGGATGTCCAATTTCCAAGCTGGCCTCTGCCAGCGAGTTTTTTCCCCTGGTGGGGTCTTACCTTGCTTCTTTTCTGGGCCACACTCTTTATCTGTTAGCATTTCCCGCAGGCTTTTCTGTACGTTTGTATGCATGCAGGCATGTCCAAACCTCACCCGTGTCCCAGCTGCTCTACTGCCATTCACTATTGGCCCTTTCTACGTGACACCCTCCCCTGCTAATGACGCAGCGTCTCCCACCATTATCCCCCATGAAGAAACAGCAGTTGGTTTCAGTGGAATTATCAAGGGATGAAAACCCCTTTACCTTCCAGCATAACACTTCTGGGAGAGCTGTCCTTACCAATTTATTGTGGTGTCCAGGCTGTGGTGCAAATGTGCAACATATGCCGGGGATGCCCCAGCTTCTGGCATGCTGCCTCCTCCCATATGGCAATATATGGCCCATGTATGGCTACTTCCCCAGGCAAAGGGGACAGCAGACCCGAAGAAACATTATGCAGAAGGACCTGTAACAGCCTGGCACCTTAGGGAAGCCAAGTGGCTTGCGGTGAGTTTCCTGAACACCAAGGCAGAAACTTGAAGGTAGGCACTTCGAAGTTTTTAGCCACAGGCTTCTGTCTGCTTAGACATTCCCATTCATATTGTGTGATAGAGAGACAGACGTTATTTCGGGAGAACAAAATGTGCTATTACCACAGGATCTTATAAATCCTGCCTGTCTTCTGGTAAGTTCAGATTGAAAGAAAAGCTGGATGTAACTATCCTAAAGCATTAAATATTTATGAAAAATATATTTCATGGCATTTTACGTACAATTGTGCAATATACCTTTGTGACTTTGCTCCCAAGGTACTTCTTTAATATCTGAAGTTGTTGACAAATGGCACAATGCTTTGCAGCAGGAAAAGATCTCCTCTCCAGCCCCCCAAATGAACTCCCTAAGACATATTTCTTCTGCTTGATGTTAAAGCAGAAAACTGAATTTTCACCTCATAGTTTTATATTGAAATGGTTTTGGTTATGAAAGTAGAATAATCAAGAAAATTATTTTAAATATAGCTTCACTAAACTACAGAGGAAATTATATTGTCTGCTGAGTTTGAAAATCTGTATATAATTAGATTTAAATGTCACTCCTTTCAGTGCGTTTTAGCATTTCTGCAGACTGCAGTCCTTATGAAATATAGAGTTTCAGAATATAGCCTTCCTCTTATGAAAATTACAACCCCATGGCATGCTTTCAGGAGAGTATGTCTTTGTATTAGCTGTAAAAGATAATCTAATAGTTGGTGCAGTTGTTGACTAGTTTCCTCTCATTCCAGTAGCATAATTTGTTATCATTTGCTTTTCTCAATGTATTGTTGTGTCCTGTAAGTTTGGGAGGAAAATGATTCATTTGTATCTAAGGACAGTATAGAATTTTACTATAAATGTCTGTATTCCTCAAACCAGGACAATTTCCTATTTTACAAATGATGATTGTATATATGAAATGCTATTTACTGCATTTAAACAGTAGCGGAATTTCAGCAATTGTAATATTTTCTTTTGTTCTGTGGTCTTACTACACAAATAAAGAAAAAAGATTATTGAAATGAAAGATATTTATATGGTTGTGCTTTTGCAGAAAAGGTGCTAACTGACCAGATGTTGTTGGTTTTTTTCATTATCTGTTATACCACAATAATGCCCTCACTTATAAGGTTTGGTTTTTTACTCATCCACTTGTGTGGCTATTTCCAAATTGAGGCTTGTTTCTTTGAAAAAGAAACTGAAGAGTAAGAAGTGATTCCTAAAGAAGCTCTTGACATCATATTGATATTTCATCTAGTTATCAAGGCACTGCTGTGCTTTAATGCCTTCTGAGTACACCTACGGCACGTAGTGTGTGAACAGAGCGGACAGCTGGGGAGAGGGGAGGGACAGGAGGGAGCTGTTGTTCCTGTCCCCTGTCCACCTCAGCTCTCTGCCATGTGTCCTGGTGATGTGCACTCCTATAGTAGCAGCCACAGCACCGGGAAGCCTCTGTGAGCCTTTCCCCCTCATCTTCCAGTCCACTTCTAACATCTGACCAGCTCAGATATGGCCCCAAACTGGTCTCTGAGCAGTGACAGGGAGTGGAGGGAACGGGAAGTGGAGATGGGAAGTGGAGATGTAGAAGGTCACATCATTAGCCAGCATTGATCAGAGTAAACAAGACCAATGCAGATGGCTTATCCCATCTGCATTTTAGATGTGGGTACCTTTGTCCCTGAGAAGAGCAGATTGGCACCTCCCCCCTCCACGATGCACTGCTCCTTCTCAGCTGTTCAGCCACTGCTGGATTTGTGATTAAACCAATTGAAATGTAATGCACTGGAAATATTTTCCCTTCAGGACCTGATTTTCAGAAGAAACAGTTCCCCCTGTTAGCCAGGAATGAACTGTAAAAATCACACCTCAGCCCAAAAGAATTCTGTGCTTGAAACTTTAACCTAATTAAACTGTTAACTTCAAACTCTGTCATAAAAAGAATAAAAGAACATCGTCATTTTTGACATTAGGTAGATATGGCAGCATCTCCCATTTTAGCACATTTTGTACCATACAATGGTGAGTTCAGATATTTCAAATCTAATTAGGACATATACAGTAGACTTTCACTAAATTGTCATATAAGTAGAGCCACCATTTCCAGCGCGAGCAGGTCAGGTGAGCTAGCCTGCCTGGCCCTCCTAGCTTCCAGACAACATGGCTGGATGAAACAACACAATTTCTTTTATCAAGAACTCCTGGCTCCAAAGATCTGTCGCTGCCAACAGCCATGGGAGCAAATCGTATGTCAGCGTAAAAAATCAATATTGAAGAACAGATTGAACTATAATAGTGTGTCTGTCAGGTTATTTAAAATTAGATGAACAAAGAAAATGCAAAGGACAGGAAGCAGCCAAGAGAGGTGAACAGAGATTACTCAAAGGTGTAAAAATTGAAAAGAAACTTCTCCTTCTGGAAACACCCCAGCTCAACACCCACTGAAACCAAAGAAGTGGTTCTGTCCCTTGACTTTGAAAGTCTCATCTGTGTGTCTTCTCAGACACATCATTTGTGTCTTCTCAAACACAAATAGATTGTACATAATTTTCTTTTTTGCCTATATGCTTACGCTAAGGACTGTTAATATTGCCCAAACAATGTAAAGGGAAAGGTCTTGGACATGTAACAATCTAGTCTCCAGACCATAAGCTTTCAAGGCAATGGAGCACAACAAATCTTTCAACAAATAGAGTGAGCTACGATTGTCCCAAGAGGCCTTATTAAAGCTATGAGAGAATTAGAGACACATTCAAAAGGTTCTACTGAAAGTTACTATTGTAACCTCTGAACTGTTATGAATATTCTTTGGTGATACTCTTGAGACTTCCTGTAACATTCTACAGAAGATGCAATTCTCCTTTACACTCCACAGGGTGCTTCAAAAGCCTGCAAGGGTCATCATTTTCTAATAAATATTGTTGTATCAAACAGTACTTTGAAAATGCTCTTTTAAAGAAAAAAGTAATGAAAAGAAAAAAAAACACTCAGAAAGCAAAGTTTTTGCTATCAAGAAAAAGTAGAAAGGAGACAGGTGAAAAATTTCAGTATGCATGTATCAGTAAGTGTGAATATTGTGACACTCAAGGATTGATAAAGAAATTCATGACATTAATGTATGACCAACAGGTATCTACAAATAATTACACATTAAAAGCTTCTAAAAGTGGCTTGGTGAAGCTCTAAGAAATATCGCTAAACCTGACTGTCTCAATTACCTCCCAAAGCTACAGAGGCCAAAAAGTTTATTTACAAATACTACTGTCATTCATCTGTCCAGCAGCTCAGAAGGCAGAAATATTCTTTACGACCAGAACTAAAGCTCTTTGTATGTCATCTGGATTTGCCATCTTGGACAACATCACAAGGACAACATCACATTTGCGATTGCTGCTGAACAGCATGCATGTAGGTGTTAAGCTTGGGTGTAGAAACAATGTTGGGATTTTTAGAGGGCTTAGTGCCTGAGCTGGGAAGACCTGCAAGTGCGCTGTTAGGAGACGTTAAGTCCCTCTGTGAAAGCAGCTCAACTCATATGTTTCTGTTCTGCAGTACCAAGTCTGATGAGCTAAAACACTATGAACATTTGCTGCTTTATAGTCACTGAGCCTTATTCATGGTTCAGCTAAGCTTAGTTTCTGCTAAGAGGGAAGTTTGCCTGTAATTATATATTCCTCATCCTTTCCCAGAGCAAGGTAAGGAAAGTTTAAGGTTTATACTTGAGTGGTGATTCTCAGGGAGGAACCTAGGGAGCTTGGTGGTAGCTTGAGTAAGTTCTTACAAAGGATGATTGTATAAGGTATGATAAAACGCCTGCTATCTACACAATCTGAGATAAACTAGCTGTAATGAATGGATAAGTCTCACTTACATTTTGTATCCTGGTATTCTGCTGCCTCGAAGAAAGTCTGTTTGGGCTTTGAAACTCTTTATATCTGATCCTGTATGCATTTAAGGGAAAGAACTGATGTTACAGTTATTTATATAACATTAGCCTGTGATTATTCCTTGCTTGCAGAAAACTGTCCCTTTATTCATTGGAATCCCTGTGGATACGAATGGCTCCAGGGGATAACAACAGCCACTGAAAAGTTGGTATTTGGGACTTGTCTAATTCCTGATGCTTTTGTTGGATAAATATCTTCTGAGATCTAGACTCGCAGGGATAAACCTTGCTGGGTGCCATATCAGAGTGGGTAGGTTTTCTCTGGAAACTAACTTTGAAATGCTAATAATTTTTTGAAAGTTATTTACGAATTATTCCTAGAATTATTCTGTGCAGCTGCTCCATTTCTCATGGTTGGGGTCATCCCCATCGGGCAGGGGGAACCTGTGGGCTCCACCTGTGGCCAGTTGTTCCTCAGAGTCTGGCCACAGGGTTCACTATGGGAAAGGCTCATTTGATACCAGTGCCCTGAATACTGTGCTTGAGTCAGCCCCTGGCTCGGTGGTTGTCAGAAGGTCCTGGCTGCCAGTGAGAAACTTAGGTAATGAATTTCTTCCTGAATAGATTTTCCTGAAGAAGCTGAAATAAATGAAGTATATTAGCTTGTTTCACAAGAATTCCATCTTGCTTTTACTGAACTAATTACCCTGCCATCATATAGCTGGTTAAGTTTTTCTAATGCATTGTGAAATCTGTTGAATCTGGAGCCAGAGTAATTATGACATCTCAGGTTCATTTGTGATCAAAAGCAGTGACTGTTCTTACAGCTCACATTTCATCAGAAACTCAGAGCATTTCATAAACCCCAGTACCTCTCAGAACATTTGGAAGAATATATAAATTACTAATAAGAAATGTATTTGAATATTACACACTGGCTTTTCTTCTCAAAATATTTTCCAAATATATGAATACCTAAATGCTCCATTCTATGTGGCACTATATACAGTGTATGAGCAATCCAATAGGGGTCAGGGTAGGAAGTGAAACTGTAGTTGCCAGCAAAAATGACAGAAACCACTCTGAGATGCAAAAAGTAAATACTTGAGTTAAAATTTGGCTAGGATATGAAAGCCAAAATCTCTGCGCTCTCAGAAATTAAATAATGCCATTTTTAACGACCTCAACATCAAGGGTGTTCACTTACAACTATTAAACACAACTCCTGTTAATGCAAATCTGGACTTTATGTTAGCACAGGGTCAGAGAGATGAGTCACATACAGGGAAGTAATAGTGAATCACTGAACCCACCTATAATAGGTGTCCTCTAGACTAGCTAGGTGTTAATGATGTATGACCGCTCTGCTTAAGGTGGCACAACTGCAACACTCAGCAGGGACAGGACGGGTTTTCTCTCTGTTCGCAGGAGACAGCATGTCCTCTGGTCCTGGGTCACACAAAGGTTGCACAAACACGTGTAGAGGAAGGCGAAGGTTTAGGTACCGACAGGCAGCCACATTGCTCCATCTGTTCTCAGGCTCTGTGCAGTAGATAAGGGTTTCTGCTACGGGCAGGCAGCTGATGTGGGTTTGTAACACGCACGCGAGAGAAGGAAGCTGTCCTGGCATCCTGCAAACGCCATAAGTGCTAGGGCGGGGGCAGAGGAGGGCTGTTCGGTGCCTCTGGGAGGGCACGTGGCAAAGAACCCGCTGATTAATGGCAGGGTGATTAAACTGAGGCACAAGGATTTTGGTAAATCACGCGACTAGCTGGTCAGAGAGAGAGGTTATTTTACAAGCAGAGAACTGAGACAGCAACGAGGTGACTAAATTAAACCCAAAGGTGAGAGACAGCTAAGAAATTAACTAACGTCTCCTTATTCCCTGCCCAGGTTCTTAAAGCAGACAGTGTTACATGCTCCGCTCTGTCCCAGAGCCTCTGTGAGAGGCTGTCCCTGCCGACTAGCTTGCGCTGCATTGCATGCTAAAAAATACTGTATGTGATGAAAGGCTTGGAGCCAATAGGGTTGTAGCAGCCTTAATTAAAAATGCAATTAAAACCCCAGAATGAGTTATCGTTAGCCGAAGGGGCTAGGAGAAACCAGAAGGTTGGTTTGGATTTTTTTTTTTTCCCCCTAATATATTGGAGTGGGAATGGAGCTAGAGAGATAACAGGGCAATTAAAAATGAGAAATGGATGAAATTAATCATGACTCACAATGGCTGGGAGAGACTGACTTTTTTTTTTTTTTTTACATCTTTCTATAGTGTATTAAATAAAGAAAAGAAGTTTGAATAATCAGAAAGTCAGAATGATGCTGCAAAATTAATTGCTGGTTAAGAACACAGAAAGAGTAATTGGAAAAGGTAAAATATATGGTGTAATGGCTCCAGTAATACATATCTCAAAGGAGCTATAGAGAAATTGTGGAGTCTGAACAGATTTGATGGGGCGCTGTAGGGTATTTGCAACATCTGGTTTTATGTACCTAATGGCAGCGCTAAGTTACAAGACTCATCCCTCTCCAGTCATGATGAGGGAGTCACCTCCAGAAGACAACAGTATAAATGAAGATCCAGGAGTCTCTGAGGGGAGCCAACCCATTCATCTGGGCATCTGAACTAGTGCCTTGATGCAGGTGATGTGAAAGTCCCCCTTTGTTTCACACCGCAACACTCCATGGAGAGACCAGGGGAAATAAAGGGTTTTCCATCAGCGATGGATGGGATGAAACCTGCCGCTGCTGGTGCTACTGCTTCACTCAGGTTATTACAGTGTTCTTATTACCAGGACTTAAGAGCCTTACTGATATTGAGTTCACACTGGCTCTGTATTCCCTTACCTCCATCAGCTTCCAAGGGAAAAAATGAAGGAAACTCTGAGACAGAAATGAGGCATCTTCAAAGGGCAAAGCTGCCACTTCAGTTGCTTGTACCAGCACTAAGCTCAGAAGGGTAAACTTCAAAGGGAGTGAAGCCTCTTTTCTTCAGCAGCTGGATGAAGCAAACGTAACGCATATCAGTACAGATATGGTTTTCCTGACTCCAGAGCTCAGAAAACATCTTTCATGCATCTAAGGACTGGGAAATCAAAAGTGATTCCCTCTCGATTTTCTCTTCGTGCCTTAATCTTTTGAACAGAAATGATCCCTGGCAAGAATCTGTTTTATTAACGGGAACCAGCAGAGGACTCTAGAGTTGGTACACCTCAAAAACCTTCTGAAATAGGATCAATCTGGTAAAATAGCCAGTGGGAGGACAAGCCAGTAAGATACCCAGAGACCAGTGGTTCATCCTTTCATTGCGTACCAGCTTTGCCTTCTTCCCTCACTGCTGAAGATTTATGCATCCTTGATCATTTGCATCTGCTGCCCGGGCTCTGAAAGCAGTGCGGAGTGACTGTTCACGAGGTAGTCTGGAGGGAGCGTTCCAGTCGTCGCATAAGGAAAGCCCTGGTGTACTTACTGGTGTGAAAAGAGAGAAAACAGCTCTGACAAGCAGACCATGTATGAAATATTAAAATGCTACCTACCCTGGCTACTGTGGGCTTGTATCCAGCAGAAGTACACCGTGTGCTATCAATGGGTGGCACCAGGGAGTTTAAGAAAACAAGGGAAAAACTAGTTGCATACAGTTTTTCCTGTAGACCACTAATTAAAAACAAACATACCAAAAAACCCAGAAGAAAGTATTTTCTTTGCTGCCCTGCCTCTCCTAAGCAACCCAGCTGGGACAGAGCTGTCTGTGTGCCGCCGTTCCCGGCAGCACGCTGTATGCACCCTTCCAGCTCCACAGAGGCATCCCAGAAAAGGGGGAAGGGGTAGGCAGCATGCAGGCGGCACATTTCCCTCACCATTTTGAACTGGAGTAAGGATAGAGATCTCAGGCCCCCAGTTCAATCTGGAAACAGGGATACAGGATCATCACCTCTCATCTCAGAGACTAGCAACAGCCATCAGTGGGTAAGACGGGACAACAGAAGGTCCCAAGCCACTGAATGGACAAATAATCTTTACTAAGTTCTGCTTGCAGGGCCTGCTCCCACTGGCCTCCACCCTACCCGTTAAATCAGCTGGAATCAGGCTAGGAACATCAAATCCCAGTGGCTTCCCCCGGTTGATTCCTCTTAATGCATGCATGCATGCAAAGGAAGGCAGGAGAAGCTCAAGTGGCAGTTTTAACAGCTTCAGCCTCTCTGGAAAAACCTCCAGCAGCCATCAGTGGCAGATTTTTTTCCTTAGCCTGTTTGCAGTCTTGAACTCCCATGTACATCCCGCTTGTTATTTTACAGGCAGCATTTTGGCATTTAGTCAGAAGGGAAGACCTACTGCGGGCAAATGAAAGATAGCTGAGCAAAATATTTCCATCTAATTCTGGCACGAACGCCGGCTGGTCATCCACACCTTTCTTGCTCAGAAACCCTCGGGACCAATTTGCATGAAGCTGTATACATATGCACACTGAGAAAACCAGCAGGGCACCAACTGGGAAAAGCAAGGACCACAGCAGAAAGACAAACCAGAATCTCTTGGTCAGTTTTGGTTTAATACCTTGTATTTCTTTAGATAGATCCACACAGTGTTCCATTAGCTCCTCTGACCTGGTCTCAGCGTGATTCCTGTGACTTTACCGGCTTTCCCTCCAGTGTCAGCAGAAGATGTGGGAAAAGAGACATAGTTTCTTCCTCCACAGGACATGAAATGCATCACTGTTTGCCCTAACAAGGATGCGTTCCCTGATATGATCCTTCTTCCATGTTTTCAGGGATCAGACCAACTTCTTAATGGTTGTCTGCAACAACCTCTGAGATTCAGAGAACTTCCCTGCTCAGCTTCCCCCATTTACTTCTCACTATTGAGAGAGAGATTGATGAAAAACCACGGGTAACTAACATTCCTTGTTACGTTCTCCTGTGATTTTCTGACAGGAGGTGTTACAGTGGACATGCTCTTGCATTGCTACACAGAAGGTCGAATACAACCCCAAGACTTCAACCATCTATAAGTAGAAATCATCAGCACTGAACTCACGCACGAGTTTATCACCCGCAGTGCTCATCCTGCCTTCAGGGGTAGGTGGCGTTGAAGCATAAAAAAATATAATTCCACATAAATTCATGCTACTAATCCATGCCTTATTTTAATCCTTCTTAATAAGCCCTTAGTGCATATTACAATCCTTAGGGTTTTTTTCCAGTGATACCTACTATAAAGGAATCAGATACACTGGTACACTTGGGTTTCTTTACCCTAATCCAGTGACACAAAATAAATGAGAAAATGCTGAGAAGAGCTTCTGATGTCTGTGCATTGCCTGATTACCACAGAATCATGGCTTCAATGCACTAAAAAATCCACTCCATAATCAGTATAATTAAAACCTTATGTACATCTTCCTGTTTCCCCTGCAGAGTGGTCATTTGTTAAATTGCCAGACAAGGTTGCTGCATCAGCTTTCCATTTCAACCTGATTTCACGGTGTAATAAAGCTTGCATGAGCACTCTCTGTGCTTGCTTGCACATAGGTGTGTCAGCCCTTGTCTAATAACTATTGTACTAAACAGCCAATTTCAATCAAATCTCTGGAGGTCTCAAAGGTATTCTGGTCCTATAAGATTTACGACAACAGAAGACTACGTGGAGGGAGAATTTTCTGTGCCTGCTTTTTCTGAAAGAATTGTAAGCACCATCCACTTTATTAGAGGTAGGGGAATCCACATGGGAGCCTAATTAAGCTTTATTGGTCCTCCAGTTTACCAAACTATGCATAGGTAACATGATCATCCCACATGGACAGACTCATTGCAAAATCAGAAAAACAGGGAGCTCTGGAGGGCTTCTAGACCAACCAACTGGATAAATGATACTGTGCCATACCTGATAAACATCTGTCTAACCTGTTAAAGATTTCCAATCCTGAAGTCTCCCCAGGCAATTATATGAGCATACAGCTTTATTCCCCACCATCTTGTACTACAGCTGAAGCGTTGTAATACATTAGTGAAGCTCTATAAAATATGGTTCAAAGCCTGCTGTTCGTGGCTGCATTTGCATTTCAATTTACAGAAGTCTTGGTAAGGGAAGGAAGGTAAAACAATGCTGCAGCATTGATTTCTCTCAGGGCCATGACAGTTGCATAAAGGGCTCTGCTAATTATAGCCACCAGCTACCAACAGACTCAAGAAAAGCCACTGCAGCATTGCAGCAATTTGGTGCCTGCCACAGTCCACAGCTCTTTAGGCTGAAAGCATTTGTCATGTCTAAGAATTGATTTTCAAAGGTAATGCCCCAGCAGCCCCCTGCAATAAAACAAGGGTGGACTTGACTCCGAAAGGTCCTTCAGATGGTGAGTTCCTGCCAGAGCACTTTCCTTCAGCATACCTTGTTTTTAATTGATGGGACTTCTCAGAAGGTGGACCCATTATATATGACTTGCTCAACTTCAGGACTTTAATCCCCGGGAAGATACCAGCAAAGCTCCCTTAAATTTATGTTGGAAAAGGTGTGGAATACCCTTAAGAGCAGAAAGTACAGTATTTAGGCAGAAATATGCTGTTCAGTAAAAGACTCAAGTATGTCATTACTTCTCAAAATGCCAGTACCTATGTTCCTAGATAAAGGGAATAAATCAGGCTAGCTAAAAATTACTGTCTTCATGTAGATTTTTCACTGCCTAAATCTGGGGTTACAATTGGTGGGTTATGCGATAATTTTATACACACTTGAAAGTGGTGCCTCGAGGAGGACTTGGCAAGACTGTGAAATGCAGTCCCCTCTCTTTTCTCTGCCTTGCGGGAGTCCCAGCTGCTCCCTCTTTTGCTTCCTTCCGAGCTGACACCAACCTTCTGCTCACAGTTCATCTTGGTCCCTAGATTGTGTGTACGTACACTATAAGGTTTTAGAACAGAAGTAGATGAAGCAATATCTGTGAAAAACAAAGTCTAAGGACTTTTCATTGACCAGATCTTAGCGCTGTGCTTCTCCCAACCTTTCTCTGGGAGTGAAAAGTTTAGTATGAGATTCTCTTTGGTGAATAGCCTTGGTTCTGTTTTCAGCATCACGTGGCTTGAAGTCTAAAAGCTTCTGCTGCTGCAACTTGGCACAACTCCCCCTACTTCAAGGGGGGGGTCATCTTGGTTTCTATCAGGTTTGGAGCTGCCATCAGCCTGGCAATGCAAGAGTGTAATTCCTCAAATGAGGGGGATGACTTTATAGAACAAGGGAGCGATGGCATTCGTACTCTGCTCTCCCTAAGCCTGCTTCCTTGCCAAAAAATGACAAAATATTTAATCATAACATGACTTTTAAATTGTTTGTGGCATTTGGAGTTGAAACTCTAAGCAATAATTATGCTAATGAGAAATAAAGTATTTTCTTGGCAGCAGAATACTTTTTTGTTGGCATTGTTGTCGACTTGTTTATTTGTTGCGTTCTTGTCATCATTGCTGGCTTCTATTTGTATGCAGTAAGTGCCATTTACAGCTGTCCTTGAGAAAACCGCTGCAGCTTCCAAAAGATTGCTTTCCCATTTCGTTTTTTCTTGTTTCAAAAGTAACAGCTTTTTGTCTTTTCAGGCCTTCGACAACTGCACGCCACGTAGCTATTCCCTGAGAAGGGTAATGACTTTCTCACCAGCACAGTACGGCAGTGCGCTGGGGGAATAGACGTGGGGACACGCCGTTACAACAGGTATGAGAGAAATGAAGTGCCCATCCACAGAGGCCTCAGTATTGGGTCGAATGATCACATTCCCATTTCAGTTCTTAATTGCACAATACGCAGGAGGAAATGGAGTAGATCCAGGGGGATCTGCAAAGGAAGAAACTAAATTCTTGACCAGAGAAAAATGCTCTTCTTCAGCTTGTACGTTTTGAGCATAAGCAGCAGCTTTATGTGAACAAAGCAATTTTCAGAGGGAAGTCCCTTGAAAAACTGGTGATTCAATTCTGCTTTCACTTACTTAAGTGGACCAGCCCCAGTGACCTCCTCTGAAGATGGGTCTTTGCTGCGCTGGGTGGAGAGAGAGGCAAACTGGGTTGGGAAGGCAGGGGAGGAGAGGCCGAGCAGATCCCCAGAGCCTCCCTGCCACGTGGCGTGCCGTGGCCACTGCCGCCAACGCTGGCAGCAGAAAGGCTGCAGTCCTCAATGCTTCTGCCCTGCCTGGTTTAGGGCTGTGTATAGATGCTCTCTGCCTGTAGAGGAGTCCCACCTACTCATGGAGGATCTTTCGCTTCCCAGTGTACCACGAGGAAGGGAAGCATCAGTTCAGGCGCAGTGGAATTGATGCCTCAGCTCACTGAAGTGATGGGTCGGAGCACCGATCCACTTATTAGTGTGATCTGTATGAGCCAGAAAACCCCATTGCTGTGGGAGCAGGGTCACAAGCTCTGTGGAGGAGAACTGGTGTCCAGTGACTGTGACACGGACCAGACCAGGGGAATCTTTACACAGAACCTTTAAAATGGATGTGAGGCCAGTTTCCCAGTTTCCCCTGCCACATGTGTGGATAAATCACAGCAGCTTTTTGGTGTTTCATATTAAAATACAACTGACTCTATCCAGTGACTGAGTTATCCTGTGACACTTGTTTGAAATAATGTAAATAGAAAGTGAAATCTGTTTTGCTTTTTAAAAATTTATATGAGTTCCTGAGATTTTGATCATATTTTAATGGAAGGTCTAATTAGTGGGTGATTGAGTTAAAGGTGAGATACTGCAAATGCAATTCATTAAAGCTCAAATTTTAAACTACTAATACATGTGTAGCTATTACAAATGAGAAACAGAGACACAGAATAATGTCTGCTGGATCTACTGTCTCCACCTTGCATCTCTAGCGTGCAATAAATTACATTTTCTTCTTCTTCTTCTTGTTGTCTTTGGGGATGTTGCCCAAAAAATCTATTACTTTCCAGATCAATGAATCAGTATGTTATTTTTCTCCTTGTGCTAGAGCTGCACTAAGCACAGCAAGAAAAACCCACCTCTCAGTACACAGAAGTTTGTGATCGTTAACACACAAAATGGTCACAATATAAAAGCTATATGTTCCAACAGTTTGTGCTCTACGTTACCATTTCTATACCTTTGTGTATACTTGGTGAACAGATGTGTGGGTTTTTTTTAATAAAGAGGATGTCTGATTGCCAAAATTACAGAACCATCTGTAATTACAAGAGCCACAGACTGACCAAAATAAACCTGGTTACTTGCTTCAGGTTATATTAGAAACAGCTTTCTCAGGTCCTGGCACTCAGCAGGTGTTTCTGAGAGCTGCCCTGCTGCATTATGAGCAGTTGCTGATAACAGTCCTACCACCCCAGCATGTCTGCTGCTATATTGACACAGCCCCACTGTCTCAATTCTGCTGCTTGTCGGAGGATCAGCCCTACCCAGGGCACACTGCTGCAGGGAAAACAATGTCTTTGTACGGACGCATAAAATAAAAACAACCAGGAATCACGCAGATGCATGTAAGAACATACACTTCGCACTGACAAACGTCAACGCAAGCACAACCTGCTGGAGATTAAGGCTGTACTCCGCGACAGATGCATTTCCTGCTTCTACGTGTTGGCTTTAATTCTTTCCTCCCTTATTGTTTTACTCAGTAGTTATACCATGAAACACACCTGTAATGCTCCAAACGTGGAAACCCAAGCAAAATAGAGATCGAGGGAGCAGGTCACCAGCTCCATAATACAGCATTGCATGCACAAGATGGAAGGCATTTCCATGGAGTTTAGGGAGGGTACTGATGTATCCCAGTTTGTTCCTTGATACCCAGGTGAGCAGAAAGGAAGGGAGGAGCTAAGAAATTGCTGCCACGTCAGTATCTGTTGCCTACTAACACCCAGCCTGGGCAATCGCTTACGCCTATGCCCAGGGCTCGTAAAACTGGTTTGTCCTGAGCTGCACTGCAAATCCATTTTGCACTCATAAGGAAGAGGCAGATGAAAGCTCGAGATGAATGCATTTCTATCTGCCTTCATGTGTCATCCATCAGTAGCCCCACACTTCAGAAACCTTAGGATTTTTGTTTTCAGCTACCTGCAAGAGGTAGCTTTCGTGTTCAGCTGTAGGTTACTCAAGAGATTAGACTCATGGAGATCTGGTGCCCCCTGTGCCAGCCTTCTGAATCTTAAAGGTGACCGAAAAGCCCACCACCAATGACATACCATGATTCAGATTTTGTCAAATGTGTGCCTTGAAATATATCCCAATTCCAGAACAGGAAGGTTGCTACAGTTACCGTAAGATAAATGAGCACGTTGCTTTGCTTTTGGAAAAGCAGAGAAGAAAACAGTGATGTGGGACTCTATCCCAAAGTCTGAATTAATTTTAATTTGTTGCTGGATGAACGTGTGGACGATTGGTTTTGCTGCGCTAGGGAGTTCTCTCTCTGTTTCAGGAGTTTGAGAATCAATTTTCCATAAGCAAGTAGCATGAAACCTCTTAAAGATCAGCTCTAGGAAGGACCATACTAGGTTCCTTGAATGTATTAATAGCTATGCTTTTTATTAGTTTAGAAGAAGAAGAAGGAGGAGGCAGGTGACAGTCACTGGAAAAATAACCTTCATAATGTTGAAAATATGAAGCAGTTTAAAAGATGCTGGCTGTAGCAAGATTTTTCCAAGCACTGCTGACTAGCTAGGAGATAATTCACGCTCGGTTGGATGAAGCTGCACTTGATTTGTGCAAGACAATGAAGGGGAAATAAGGCAAGGCAGTGTGACTGGTTTGTTTTGTTTTGTTTTTTTAAACCAGAAGAGCCAAGGTTAAGTCCACCAAGTGTTGTCTCCAGCGCAAAGAAACTGCCTGAAAGACGTCTACCTGTGCCAGGTAGGCCAGGACTAAGCACCTCTGGGAACAAAGTCAGGGCACTCACACATGGGCCACTCCACTCCTCGCTGCCCGGTTTCCGCCTGTGCATGGGAGGCCCACAAGGAGCAAGGACAAAGCCAGCAGAGCATCACTTTTCGGGTGCCTGTCTGCATTCTCACATCCTATTTTTCTACACGTAAAGCTGCAAGATCCAAACGGTTCACTAATCATCAGGGCTTACAGGCACACCTTCCATTTTTGCCTATTTTGGCTTTCTTCACCTGTTGTTCTTTTTACATAGCTGTGTGTTCAGTTTGTATTTTCTATCTTTTTAAGATACCACTTGTCCATCCAGGAACTTCCCTCCGTCCCCCTTACGCAGCCCTGACAATACTCACGTTCTAAGTCTAAAAGTCTTCTGAAACTTTGGGACTCATCACAGAATTTAAATCTCTGGTTGATAAAGGTTATTAAATTTCTGCACATCATAAAATGCTCAGTTGAAATCCACCTCATAATTAGAGCTGAGTAGAGAAAGAGAGCTTTATTTCACAGAAGATGTAGATGTTTCAAAATCTGCTTTTCCTCCAGTTCCAAACAGTCCCCTTAGTATTTCCAAAGTTTCTACAAACTGGAAGGGAACAGCCTATGCTGGGGTGGACCAGGAGTCCAGGAGGCCAAAGAGCCACTGCCCTGTGAGTCCCTGGAGCAACCCAAACTCCTTGGCTCCCCAACAGCCCTCCGGGAAGTGAAAACACAGTTTGTGTGTATGGGAGGTGGCAGACTACTCTCCTGTCAGATGGAGAAGTGGCTTCTGAACAGAAGTTCAGGCACTAATCAGTTTTTGCACAGAACTTTGTACATATTATTGATCAAAGAGTTGTTGTGACTGCTGAGTTTATTTTGAATATATAGTACCTTGCAGTGCCATGGGTACACGTGAAATGCAAAATAAGTCCACTTTACCTGAAATCTCTACAGAATATTTCAGCAGATTTGTAAGTTCATGCCTGCAGAGTCCCTTTGCAGTCAGCACAACCTCATTCTTAATTTTGCTTACAAATTGATTTTAAAGTGCAGAAGCACAGTAAGTTATGTCTGCCTCTTTTTTACATACTGTAATGGATGTGAACATTAAAAGATTAGTTTGCAAAGAACACATATGGGAACATGGAGAGGAATATAATGAAAGGACAGAACACTCTTCCTTGTGATTTAGCCAACACCAGGCTGGATTTTGATATGCATCTAATTCAAATGAAGCATACCTAAACCATTCATTCTGCTATCTGTGGTTCATTTACTAATATGATTTTATATAATCTTGACAGCTTTAAATTACATTCAGGTACTCATAAATGCCTTTCAGAGCGTCTTAGCTCTTGATGGACAGTGACCCAATCCATTCCTCGGCAGCTCGATTTAACTGTGTCAGAAAACAACAGACCACCACAGAACTCCCACTGTTGAACTTTGCCAATTAAAGGCTCTCCTAATTTTTCCCCTTCTGCAGAAATCAGAATTGAAGCACACTTTGTCTGGCATCTTCTCAGCCACTTCTGTGCCAGATGCGAGTTTCCTGGATGCACAAAAGCACCCGCTCTTTACCAGAACATTCATTCTAATGTAGTAGCTGAGCAAAAGTGACATTATGTGAAAAAGTGTTACATATTTATTGTGTTATCCTTCTGCTCTGAGTACCCCGTACATGCCCTTTGTGTTCATAGCAGGTCTTATAAAGATGTCCATTGGTTTTACAAGCAACGCAATAACCTCCAAAGGTTTGTAGGTTTGATTTGGACAAGTGTGCTAGGATTGCACTTGGCAATTATTTTGAGCTGGATTTCAGCCTTGCTGAAATGAGGGCAGACTAATTAGACTTGGACTCTTCAGCTGAAAAGAAGAGACAGCTGAGAGGGGAGATAATAGAGGTTTATAATGATAACTGAAGTAAACAGGGAACAATTACTCAATCTTCCACCCACTATGAGAATTAGAAGGCACCCCAATTATCAGGCAGCAGGTTTAAAACCAAGAGAAAGAAATACCTTTTCTCATAACATCTAATTAAACTGTGAAACTAACTGCTCATGGAAGTTGCAGAGGCCAAACATACAAATGAATTAAAAAAGGGATCAGACAAATTCATGTAACCATGAATGTCCACCAGTGGTGAGGGAACGTGACTGTCTGGATGCAACCTCTGGCTCAGGAAGCCCCTGAAAAACCTGTAGCTGGGAAGGTACCACTTTGCATTTGTCCTGCTTTTTATGCTCTTCCATAAAGACCTGTTGCTGGCCACAGCTGGAAGCAGGACACGTATTCAAGCAGCCACCACTACAGGAGGGTCACCACAACAGCATCCTCCTGCCACGAGCAGCATGGGCTCTGTGGCCTCAGCCAGTACCGTCATGTGGAGAAGCACATCCCTGCTCAGCCTCCTCAGGACTTTTATTATAATAAAAGACTGTAAAGGCAAACTTTAGAGTTGATCTCTTGGTGGAGAATAATACCACCCAGACATTGGGGGCACTGCAAGTTACTATTGCAGGTCTTTCTTTTCAAACTCTCATACAGTTTTCTGCTCCTCCAAATTTTGGCGTATTATAAACTGGAAAAGGCTCATATACATGCACAAAGGCACAGTATTCAGCACATGTAACACATTTGCTTTTCCTCTCAAATATCACCAACTGAGAGGAAACGGGGACTGTTTAGCCAGTGTTACTGCTTTGTACCTTCTGCTGTCTGCAACTTTTTCCCTCCTGAGAAGTGTACCCACAGGGCACAGTCCTCCATTCAGTAGAAATAAAGTTGTGGGAGAATCAGGAAGATCATCTCACATTAAAATATTTTTTTTTTTTATTAAAGGAACAAAAAAATGTCTCTAGACAAAACAAAAGCCTATTTCAGATATAACACTTTTAAGAAAAACCAAGTTCTTCTAAGCCCTGGAAATCACCGAGGAACCGAAGTGACTCAAATTTCAAATATGGGAAACATCACCTTACTGAAGTGACGGAAAGCATCCTTTCAGGTGCTCACAAATCAGAGAGGAGAAAAAGCTGAAAGACACGAAACTGAATCAATACACTTTCCCCCTGAATGAAGGTTGGTTTCATTCTAGTATTGTCATTAAAAAAAAAAAGCAGAAAAAATAGCAACAGAAAAACTAAAAGAAATAATACAGTTGCTTTCCATCACAGTTCTTTCAAAGCTGATTTCAGATCATAATTTGCCTGGAATTGCTTCTTGAACAGCCCCTTGGTTTCCTGTCTGCTGTTCCAGGTTGAATGAAAGACACAGTTGCTGCTGGTAAAATAAGCTTTTTCTTTTGTAAATGTGCCAACTTGCACTCTCTGCCATCAGCAGACAAGCCAAATGGTTCTTCTGGGGAAATATGAATTTCCAGGCAATTCAGCTGTTCAAAGCCTCAGCATAATAATACCAAGGCAAAAAAAAAAAAAA